>JAWPHD010002697.1:120000-240000 GCA_037043455.1 Cyrtodaria siliqua
CATTTACAAGTAGTAGGTATACAATTTATCTCACGTAAGACTGGGTAATACATGGCAAAGTTCAAGGTCACAGTCAATGGTCAAATGTCAAATTTGATCTTTTTTGGTGTCTGTGTTTTCGTGGTTTATTTTAAAGCACACAAATAGAGATCTGTAGCAGTATGTTAAAGTAATATCCCAGGATTATTTCTAGCCCTGTTATAGTCATATATTGAGGAAGCACTAAACTGTTATTTAAGACGTCCAAGATGCCAGATGCATCATGGCACCGCCTTTCACATAGGAATGATTTTAAGTTGGCTTTATTGGCATAATTACTAATGTACTTGTGCCACTGCGGAATAGGTATGTTATCAGCTGCAATCATTTCTGCCAATGCATTTGACGAATATGTTGTCCACTTCCCGCTTTAATCGATTCAGCTCTATCATGTTTGTCGAAAACTATATCATTACATGTTGCACTGGATGATTTATACATTTACTTAAACATTTTAAAAACGATACATAGTCTTGAGTAAAATCATCATGCAAGCCAAGCTTTACATTTATCAAAACAAGATGCGACGTCAAATTCCACAGCTTAACCTTTTTAAAAAGTATATTAGATCTACAGTATATATATATATTTAACCATGGTCTTATGGGGATAAATTCAACAACTCCAATCCATGATTTAGGGTTCTTTATATACGGGTAATATAAAGCCTGCAATATATACAAACATCACATTTAACAAACAATTACAATATGAATGACATTGCAGCCATTACAGAAATACATTATCTACAAACGCGGCAATTTCATTAATATACCAAACAATCGAGAACTCACCAGACAAATCCATATTTAGGTTCTGCAACCAAATATTTACCCAGAATCTAATAGCTGTAGAATATATAAACTACATTCTCAATCAGACCTTTACAAGTCTATAGAAAACTACTAAAATATATATTATTACATCTCTGTACTGAAATAGGTGTTTCTCTTAGAGAAGGTAGGCAAAGACTGAGTTAGTTAGAGTTATCATGCCATGCAGTGTTAGGGGTGACCTAAGTTAGTTTTCACTCACTCAATCATGTCAACCAAGCTGTATTTGTACAATAATCAGTTTGTCAAGACGTATATGACAACCGTATACAATATAAATAATACATTGATCTCATGATAAATGGTCTCATTAACTTTTACAGTTATTACTCAGTACTGTGAACATAGCCAGCTATCTACCTGTGGAATAAGGGACATAAATATGAGTAAACATACTATAGAGAACTATAGCAGTTGTCTCCCTTGAACCACTATTAAAGGCACGGCTACATACTTCCCGGCTCAGTGAAATGGCTCCTGACATTTATTAACCAGATGCCAGCGCTGTAAATAAGACATTTAATTAAAAGTTATAAAATAAACACAAATAAGCATACCTGAAAATATTCAACTTAACTGACTTAACCAGGTACATTTATTATCTGTGCAGATAATATTAATTCAGCAAAAATGGACCAACTTCAAAGTCTGAAAGCAAACAGATTAGCATCCATATACTATGCTGAAATAAATTCTAAAATTGTTAACCAATAGTATCTGAAATGTATCCATCTCCATACGTATCTGCGAAATGGAAAACAGAACAATTAATGGGGTTTTACGTCCCGTCAACACATCATAATGGGTTAACTTGAGAAGGCAACCTCAAAGGGAAATGAGATTGATCTCGCTAAAATACACATGTCAAGTACATCATATCTTCACGACATTACATGTCGCGACAAATACTGACATCATACACTGAAAAATGGTAAAAATTAACATTATACATAATAAATCTCTTGCTTCGGTGTTATGGCTGTCTGCTGCACAACCCACTGTCCCAATCGGTTTGGTGGTTGCCGTTCTCTGGTTGACCGTCTCGGTGGCTCTGGTTGCTGTACCAGTGTACCATCTGGGTGATCTTCCGGTGGACGTTCTGGTGGACGTTCCGGTGGATGTTCCAGTTGTACTGGCTCCAGTTGCTGCACCGGCAGATCCTCTGGTTGAACTTCCAGTTGACCATCTGGTGGATGTTCCAGTTGTGCTGGTGGACCTTCTGGTTGATGTTCCGGTGGTCTAGCTGGTCGACCTAGGGAATCTGGATCTATATCCCACACGCTGTCACGACTCGCATTAAAGTTGCTCTCATCCAATTGAAGGTTTGCATCTTCAAGGGTGCTACTTTCATGGCGTTCGCTTAGAGAGATGGTATCTGGTCCAATTCGTACTTTCTTCTGTCTAGTACCATTCTGAATAGGTTGCTCAGGTTCAGAATCTGAGCTTGAACTTTCTGTGTCGGTACTCCGAGGATTGGCTCTGGTGGGTTTACTTCTAGACACAACCTTACGGTTTGGTATCTGGCATGGGACCTCAGAGGAAATAGAGGTAAACGGTAGCAGCATATTTCTATGTAGCACCCGTATTGGACCCTGTCCATCCTCGCGTTTCACTCTGTATACAGGGATATCCCTATTTGGCATCGCGAGTACCAAATATGGATCCCTGTCCCATTTGTCTGCCAACTTCTGCTTCCCTTGCAGACCGACTTTCCTCACCAGGACTCTGTCACCATCCTCAAGCTTGCTATTCCTTACATTACGATCATATCGCTCCTTGTTCTGAACAGCGTTCTTGCTGGCTTCCTTTGCAGCAACACCATACGCAACCTGCAACCTGTCTCGCAGCTTCTTGCCATACGTCTGTGGTTCTGATGCCGCTTCTTCAGCATCTACTGAAGTACCTAAGTAGGCATCTACTGAGAGACGAGGATGCCACCCGAACATGAGATAGTGGGGCGAATAACCAGTTGCATCGCTCTTCGTTGCATTGTATGCCTGGACCATTGGCGCTACGTAGGATTTCCAATCCTGTTTTTGGTCCTCTTCCAAGGTCCCAAGCATTTTCAACAAGGTCTGGTTGAACCGTTCCGCTGATCCATTACCCATGGGGTGGTATGGTGTAGTTCTGGTTTTCTTAATCTGGGCGATCTTGCACAGCTCCTTGATGACGTTCCCGACAAAATTCCGTCCCTGGTCACTGTGTAGTGTCTCTGGAAAACTGTAGTATCGGAAAAAATTGTCATATAAGGCTCTGGCAGTCGTCTGGGCCGTCTGGTTGCGACAAGGAATAGCTTGAGCATACCGAGTGAAGTGATCCGTGATGACCAGAATATGCTCAAAGCCTCCTTTTGACCTCTCCAGACTAAGAAAGTCCATGCAGACCAATTCCATTGGTCTTGTAGTCATTATAGGGTGTAGTTCTGCTACCACCCTAACTGGTGTCTTCCGACGAATACATCTGCCACAGGTTTCCACTTTCCTGTTAACATCGCCTTCCAAGCCAGGCCAATAAAAGCGTTGTCTAGCCAACCACAGAGACTTCTCCTTACCTTGATGTCCAACATCATCATGGATGCCTTTTAGGGCAATGCTCCTGTAAGTCTCTGGGATGACTAGCTGTCTTGTCTGTTGACCATCAAAGGAGGCGGTTCTGTACAGAATGTCATCCTCTACGTTAAGGCGATTCCATTCCCGAAGGAACTTCTGTACAGTGCGTGTTTCTCTCCTGAGGTCTTCCTCCCTTGGCCGAGAACCGCATCCAAGGTGGTCTAATACTCTGGCTATGGTGGCATCTTTTCTCTGTTCCTGCTGCCAGTCTATCTGGTTAAAAGGTTCCGATGTTACAATTTCCTCACCGGCCGGTTGAGGTCCTACAACTTCCGAAACACAGTGCACCAAGGGTAGTGATGCTTTAACTGCATGGCAGATTGCTTTAACCTGATCAGGAAAGATCAACTCTGGTTGTCTTGACAGACTATCAGCATCAACATTAAGCTTTCCAGGGCGATAAATGATGGTGAACTGGAAGTTGCTTAATGCTGATATCCAGCGGTGTCCTGTGGCATCAAGCTTGGCCGTTGTTAGCACATAGGTCAACGGGTTGTTGTCCGTTACGACCTGAAATGTAGTTCCCATGAGGAAGTCATGAAACTTGTCTGTAATCGCCCATTTCAGTGCTAAAAACTCCAACTTGTGCGCTGGGTACTTCTTTTCACTGGGTCTCAGTCCCCTACTGGCATATGCTATTACGCGTTCCTTGCCTTCCTGAAGCTGGTATAGTACAGCGCCTAAACCAAATCCACTGGCATCCGTGTGTAGGATCATAGGTTTTGTATAATCAGCATATCCAAGGACTGGTGGTGTCGTCAATTTTTCTATTAAAGTATCAAATGCTTGTTGTTGGTCCTCTCCCCATTTCCACACAACAGCTTGCTTCTTGATCTTTTTCTTTACTTTCTTGGCAGCTTTTGTCGTTCCATGACCCTCCAGCAAGGCATTTAGAGGTTGTGCAACTTGGGAGAAGTTCTTCACGAACCGCCTGTAATAGCCTGCAAAGCCAAGAAATTGTCGCAGTTCCTTGATATTGGTTGGTGGCTTCCAATTCTTGATAACTGCTGTCTTCTCTGGGTCAGTTGCTATTCCATGTTCTGACACAACATGGCCCAAGTAGTTCACTGAGCTTTTGAACAGCTCACATTTACTGGGTTTTAACAATAGCCCATGTTGTTCCAATCTGGAGAACACTCCTTCCAGACGTTTAACGTTTTCTTCGAATGTCTTCGAAAACACTAAAATATCATCAAGGAAAATGAGACAGTCCCTTAAATGCATATCACCCATGCACTTCTCCATAAGCCTTTGAAATGTGGCAGGTGAGTTTGAAAGTCCCATTCCCCATGCGATTCATCTCATAGAATCCGAGATTACCTACGGAGAAAGCAGTGTACGGTTTCGGAGACTCCTCCATTTCCACTTGATAGTAGCCTGATCGAAGATCTAGCTTCGAAAAGAACTTTGATCCGCTCAAGGTGTCAATAGTGTCGTCAAATCTAGGCAACATATATGCGTCCTTTCGTGTTTTGTTGTTTAGATGCCTCCAGTCTAAACAAAATCGCAGGGAACCATCCTTTTTCCTAACAAGTACCACATTAGATGAGAATGGGCTGTCAGATTCTCTAATGGCATCTGCTTCAATCATCTCCCTAATGTGCTGTCGTACTTCTTCATACATGCCTGGTGGTATCCTCCTGTATGGCATTTTGAAAGGAGTATCGTCTTCTAGCACGATCTTGTGCTGACCTAAGTCAGTCTTACCAATATGGGCTGCTCCTTTCGAAAATATATGGTCCCAGGTTCCTAAGATCTGACGGACACGTGCAAGTTGCTCCTCCGTGAGATTTGCCGTATCAATTATGACACCAAGTTCTTCCAGGGGTGAAACATTACCCTCCTTAGTCACTGTCATACTGCCAAGATCCGAGGCCAGGTTATCCACCACCTTGACTTCACTGATCTGGCAAATATCAGACTTGGGTCGAAATGTAATAGCTTTAGCAGACATGTTACAAATTTTAACTGCAATCTTGGCACAGTTACCGCGTGGTTCCAGATTAACCACTCTCGGACAGACTGTATATCCGGATGGAGAATCTGACTGTAAGTTCTCTGTAACAACAGTACTGACATTATGGCTTACATGTCTAGCTGTACCATTAATTGTAATGGTTTCATAAGGTGCAACCTTTAGTACTTTCTTGTTGCTGGACTTCACTGTAACTGTATTGCAACTTATGCTGTCCATAGCCACTTTCCACTCTTCAGGAACATCAGATGAAGAATTATCTGTATCCTGTGCAAGAACATTCTTACACAAACGAATAACGTTGGTTCCTATAAGCACTGGACAATTACTATTCAAATGTGTATCCGGTACAACTAAAACAGGTACATCAAATAAAATATCAGATAAATATGGAACTAAAATAGTACATTCAATAAAACCAATATACTTCAACAGTGATCCATCAGCAATGGAAACCTTTAAACCCTGTGTATCCAAACTGTGTAGAACTGGTGGATCTGTTAAAGAACGATAAAAATTCTCGGATACTGTAGAAATCATCGACCCAGTATCCAACAAGGCTCTGACCCGTGATCCCTGTAAGAAAATATCACTTTCATTAGAGCTACCTATCATTTTCTCTAATATATCTTGGCCTATATATTCACCAGCCTCTGGTTGGCCATCAACAGAGACGGTTAAGCTTTTGGCTGTTGATTCCCTCTACCAAAACCATTCTGTTGGCCCCTGTTGTCTTCCGGACGGTGGTTGTTGTTACTGCCACCTGGATGGTGGTATGGTGGATTGTTGCCATAACGGAAACCACGTCCACGACCTCGACCCCTGAAAGTGTTCCGGGAGAAGTCTCTGTTCCTGTCATCCCTCTGATCCAGCCTACTGAGGATCATGTCCATCTTCTCGTCTATCTTCCTATCCAGCCTCTTTTCCAAAAAATCCATTCTTTTCTCCAGCTTCCTCTCCACATCTGCAATCCCCAGAGACATAGGTGCTTCCGCTGTCACCGGCTGGTGACCCACCTTCTTGAGTGGTGCGGTGGTCTTAGCATCTGAAGGAGTGATACTAATCTCCTTGTCCACCATGCGTATCTCCCGCAGAAGCTCATCATAATTTGACAGGGTGTCATACTTATGCCGGGTCTGGCTCTTGAGCTGCTCAGATCGGAGTGACGTCCAAAACTTATGCCGCATCAGGTCATTCTTGGCCTCCTTGGCAAGATGTTTGTTGTCAATGGCAATCTGTAACAAACTTTCCAAACGGCAACTAAAAGATGTGACAGATTCCTCCGATTTTGAAAACTATTAAAAAATTCCTGCATAATCATGCCGTTGGTAGAAATATCACCAAAAAGGGCATCCAACTTCTTTAACATAGGTGACATCTGTTATGGTGGCCTTTTCCCCTAAAGGTATGAGCATTCTTCTTGCTGTTCCCCGCAGAGACCTCTTATGGCTTGAGTAAGGATGCTCGGAGTTATATCCGGGTCCTCTGTCAAACAACGTATTTCGAAGCGCCACTCGCTGTACGTAACGTCCCCCTTCTGGTCGTCACCTGAGAAAAAGGGAATCTTGGGACTGGATGATTGCGTAACAAGACGAGTTGCATCCTCTGTCTTAGAAACACTCAGATCTCCACTCGCCTTAGCCTTCATACTGGTGGTCTCATACACCTCGTACAACCTAGACTTAGGTGTACTACTAATCGGCTTCCGTGGTGTTACATCATATCTACCACTCTTAATCAATAAGTCGATCATCTCCTGCTCTGACAGAGCTTCCTTAGGACTTCCATCTGTTTTCGCCGCCATCATATTTTCTACCTTAATCACTTTATCACAGTAACACACTTATCACTTTATCACAGTAACACACAACTATCACTATATCAAAAACACTAAAGTTATGTAATCACAATCTAAACTATCACTGAAAATGAACAAAAATATTAATTCCCTGAAATAAATTGTCCGTTATTCAACAGATTACATCTATATATGCACTATTACTAACCGCTGAAAAATAATACTATCAGTGATTAAATTCCTGAAATTATCAACAAGTGTTAAGTGAAAATCTCTGACAAATAACTCCAAGACTATGTCACTGAAAATAGTAATCAAAAGATAAATCACTTATAAACTACCCTGAAAATAAATAGATCCAAACTATTAATTCCTGGAAATAAATTGACACATAATATTATTTCCTGAAATAATAAACACTGTATACACAATTTCCTGAAATAATTTCACAAAAGCACAAAAATATCCTGAAAACAGTCTCAAAATATCATATCACACTTCTAAACGCAAGCTGGCTCATATACATACACATATAACATATAAATATTATGCACAAATATAACTATAAATACCTTTTTCTACCATCGCTTTCTCTGCCGTAAAGTGCAAGTGAATGTGAATGGATTTTTAAAGAAAAGAGTGAATGTGTGAAGGGATGATTAAACAGACCAGAAGAAAAGTCAGTGAGAAAACACCCTTATAAATTAACTAGTACACCAACTTCTACGTGGTAACCAGATAAATATTATACACTCAAAAACTCAAATATCTATATCTCAAACCCAAAACACTAATGACACTTTAATGTGTATACTACCGGTACCCAAAATATCTCCGGTTCCAACCGTAAACTCTAAATCTCTATGACATTCTAAAGATATCAAAATCCACACTTATTTTATCAATTCTTTTAAAAAGAATACCAAATAATTATCTCTGCTCTAAAAAGAGTTCACTGATCAATACCAATATTCAAAATCACACACTATAACAGTGTTGAAAATCTATCACTGTATGTTAAGTTCACAAACTTAATACACACGCAATAAGCACACTAATAAATATAATCACTTTTAAGTGTTCACACTAGTGTTCATTAAGAATGACACTTGGTCGGTCAAGAAAAGACACTTTCACTAAGTATACATGTATAATACTCTGGAATATACCAGAAGTTGCTGCACAATAAGGTCTATATGCCTAAATAATGTTTATTGTCACTAATAATGAAGCATATCATACTATCTCATAATTTAGTTTACACCAGAATATCACCAAACATCCCTCTAAACATGACCCAAATATCTTACAACTGACAGTTGTAAATCTGACCTAGTCTAAAAATAGACTCACTGTGTTAACCAGTCTAAAATTAACCAAAACTTACACAAATTCTGTGACTGCAATTATCTGGTGAAAACTATAATATTTAGATATTACATTACTTCGTTATTGTAAAAGAATATTAAATGCACCGAATAAAGTAAAAGTTTCACTTACAGCAATCCATTATAATCCTTTATAACAATCCTTTTTCTATGAAAATCACACACAACAATTGTCACATGTTCCAGTTACACACTCGATTATGTCCTGGTTCTCCAACGTCGATCACTGCCGAATAACATCATGACCTCTGTAAAGAGTTCACGAAACGTCAAAACGTAAACACGTTTGATAAATTAACACCGGAATTCCTCGCGATCGCGCGAAATAAATATTTTGTAAGATCTAGACTTAATTTCCAAATTAGGCCTCCTATCAGATCTGCTGCAGCGCTATAAACGAAACACTAGAACGAATCATCCATTGCACTCCCGCCATCCTGATCTTTGGAATCGGACACTTATAGTCGTCGTCGGAGTCGGCATCTGGCTGGCTTAAATTTCCCTCCAACACGTTGGGCGCCATTGGTAACCATGGTCTTATGGGGATAAATTCAACAACTCCAATCCATGATTTAGGGTTCTTTATATACGGGTAATATAAAGCCTGCAATATATACAAACATCACATTTAACAAACAATTACAATATGAATGACATTGCAGCCATTACAGAAATACATTATCTACAAACGCGGCAATTTCATTAATATACCAAACAATCGAGAACTCACCAGACAAATCCATATTTAGGTTCTGCAACCAAATATTTACCCAGAATCTAATAGCTGTAGAATATATAAACTACATTCTCAATCAGACCTTTACAAGTCTATAGAAAACTACTAAAATATATATTATTACATCTCTGAACTGAAATAGGTGTTTCTCTTAGAGAAGGTAGGCAAAGACTGAGTTAGTTAGAGTTATCATGCCATACAGTGTTAGGGGTGACCTAAGTTAGTTTTCACTCACTCAATCATGTCAACCAAGCTGTATTTGTACAATAATCAGTTTGTCAAGACATATATGACAACCGTATACAATATAAATAATACATTGATCTCATGATAAATGGTCTCATTAACTTTTACAGTTATTACTCAGTACTGTGAACATAGCCAGCTATCTACCTGTGGAATAAGGGACATAAATATGAGTAAACATACTATAGAGAACTATAGCAGTTGTCTCCCTTGAACCACTATTAAAGGCACGGCTACATACTTCCCGGCTCAGTGAAATGGCTCCTGACATTTATTAACCAGATGCCAGCGCTGTAAATAAGACATTTAATTAAAAGTTATAAAATAAACACAAATAAGCATACCTGAAAATATTCAACTTAACTGACTTAACCAGGTACATTTATTATCTTTGCAGATAATATTAATTCAGCAAAAATGGACCAACTTCAAAGTCTGAAAGCAAACAGATTAGCATCCATATACTATGCTGAAATAAATTCTAAAATTGTTAACCAATAGTATCTGAAATGTATCCATCTCCTGGCTATCGAGGACACACGGTTAGGAATCGATATTTCACCATATACCTGTACCCGGTTACATATACAAGGTTGAAAAAATAATACCATATAAAAATGTAAAAGTTATTAAGTTTGAAGCCATGTGGAGTCAATACCTTGCCATCGGTGGAAATGGAGTACAGAGGTAAGTTTCTTTTTTCTGTTATTATCAGTTTGTTCTCTCTTATTTTGTTAGTATCAACCACTAGCAAACAAACTACAGTCAACCTTAAAAATACTGGAAACAGATAATGACAAATAATTACAAACTGCGAACAATATTCAATACACAGATTTACTGCATTCTGATTATTTAGTCATTCTACGCGGTTTTATACAATGTGTGACCATCATCGACGTGTTATACTTCGATAACATCGCAAAAAATGAAAAATAAATCCTTAAAATAACTGCTGCGACTTATAGACCTGTAATTTTGCACCAATATTTACATGATTACAGTAAATCACAGACTTTATTAATATGTCTGTGGGTAAATGTATCCCCTAGAAGTGCAAAACTTTAACAAGTTTGCTTATTTAATGACTACAGTAGATCTATTTTTAAAAACAAAACACTTTTAAAAATAATCTAAACTATATGAACTGATAGAACTGAATTTAAACAGAAAATGATTCTTTACTACCGATGAAACACCCTTCTGTGCACTGTAGATGGGTTCGTCTGAGTTCATTTAGGGTCATGCCAGCTCATTTCTGGTAGACTATTACGTCAGAGTTCTCTGGAATATTCCTTTCAAAAAGCAGACGATAGACATACCGGATGTGTTTCGTAGGAAAAAAGTTGATTTTAGAAATTTTATAAGAAGGTAATTGATATCCTTAGATTATTAATGGGCAATTATCATAATGTACTGTATTTGCTACCGTGTAGATATATAGGCTATAGTATAGATGGGATGCACAAATAAGGAATTGAAAAGTTTAACTTTTCACTGCAAAAAAAAACGTTCTGCAAAACAAACCACGTGGCTTTGATATACTTGTGTATGCCCCACCGCCAATGCACCTATGCACCAATGTGGAGGAGACAGAATAATAGTGTTCCCATTATCTGTCCATCCAAGGTTTTACATTCAGTAGGAGGGCATGGGTGTGGCAGGCAGATTTCAGATTTGAGAAGTTGCCATGTTCTGCAAAGTGCCATTTTCTGCCTTGTGAACATTCTAGCACCTTCATTTATTATTTGATCTTTATCAAAAGAAATATAAAAAGATCGGACAGGGAAAGTAGCAATCAAGGAGGACAGTCAACCACAAAACACAGAAACAAACATAGAAACAGACAAACAAGAAGGCAAAAGTAATAATAAAAGTAAACGACATCACAAACACAAAAGGGTTGACAATAGGGCTACCGCCTTGGAACGGTCAGTGGCAAAGTAGGCCACTGGGGGTTTAAACCGGTTCTAGGGTGCACCAAACCTCACACTTACCCTACTGTCATCCCATTAAAACAGGACAGTGTAAATAAAGAAATCCCCGCCATGATCTAATCTCTAACCAACAAGGCAGCATCAATAGGCAATATAAGTAAAACACAAATATGCTCGTGTAAATATAATACAAAAAAACAATAGCCTAGAAAGCCACAATGAAGGTACTCATTGACTTGGCAGAAGCCAGAGCAGTAAGAGAATAAACCATTAAGGGCACGACAAGAAAGCTCATGGACAAACATCAAACGCCACCGTCCCAATGGGCTTTAGGTAGGCGTCATAGGGTCCACATCCCGTCCGGTCAGCGTACAATTAAAGAGGAAAGCATAGTGGCGAACTGTAAAAGGGTCCACCACCAAGCATGCAGTACGTTGCAAAATGATAGGGTCATAACCTCTTTTGATAAACTTTTTAACAAGTTTAACAAAGATAGTATGAAAGTGATCATGACCAAGAATCTTGCGAAGATTGTTAACATTAATAAAAGCTCAAGCAAGTTCAAAACCAGCTAAATTGGATAAGTAACACCATTGCCTTTTACCCAACTTTGTGAAGACTTCTTAGCCTTGTCATTTTGTGAAAATTTGCGCGTTTTTTTTTTCTCCAAAATTGTGAAAAAATATGCGCGATTTTTGCCAAATTGTGAAATGTACTTTGAGAATAAAAACATGACATTGACAGTAATAAAATAATATTTTAATAACACCAGCAACTTTATTGCTTTAACAAAGCATATTTCCAGTACCACACAACTGAACACAGTTTTAGCTACCAGGGATTTTCTACATTTTTGAAACTTCGAACAGGGGTCATCTGAATTGGGGTAAAAAGCATGTACATGTAAATCGCTCCAAATTGGGAAATTTGGTGATGAAATAATAAAAACAACGTCAAGGCTAGTGCTAGGATTTTAAACCCTTTTTAAAGCCCTAAAATGTCTTTAGCCAATCTTTTGCCGAGCTATTTTTGAACTTTAAGCGAAGGCGCTAAAACCTCGCGTTTGAGTAACTTAAAAAAGAGTATTCTTTATTAACCTATAGAGTATCAATATTTCCATATCATACATATGCTGCATTGTGCTTTAGTGCTTTAAAAAGGACAACACACAATTTAAGTATAATGTATTTTATTTCACCAAATGTTGATCATGTTCATCTATCAAACAAACCTATAGAGTACGTTTAATTCAATTTGAAAAACACACGTAGTAAAACAAGTTTTTTCTCCCGTCCGAAAATATGTACTATCCGAACTATTATAACACCGATGTATAGCGTCCGAGAATTATTGCCGATATTTGGTCGAAATACTGTCAATCACAATATTTTTTCAAGCATTTTCTTGTTTTAAATGCAAAGAATAAAGTAACACGCAATGATAATGTATTTTTATTTCAACAATTGTCGGTCTTTTTCATAGCCGTCATAATGATTTGTGCCATTTGTCAGACTTGTCTGTACTGCGCTCGCTACTCGCTTTACGAAGCGAGCACCCAATTAACACACGCTCACACTTGCGGATACGCCACTTAATTAGTGGGCACTCAGGACTTACCAATGATCGCAAGACCGACGGCCCTTAAACAGAGCATCTCTGGCTTATTAATAACATTGTTACACTTTCTGTTTGATCAGCCATTTTCGCCGTAAGAGAGCGCAACGCCGTATTTATAACAATAACACGCTTGCGATCTTTGCATCGAAATCGGCTATTAAGGAGGTTGGCTGGGAAAGGATGTAATGATGAGATTTTTTTTAAATTGATATTTAAAGCTTCTTTGGTATCATTTAAGTAAAAAATTATCAAAAAAAGGGTAGGTCACCACGCTTTTTTTTGCACTAGACGTCTTTGAAGAAGACACCTATTTCTAACTCCAAAATTTCACTGAAAAGAGGAAAAATTGAGTCATTGAACATTTTCACAATTTTTATTCATGGAATAAAACTTGATGAAATACTACAATTAATTTTCAATTACACACATATAAGTCTTTCACAAAATACACGAACAACTGTTATCGTAACAGTCTTTTTAATGTAAAAAGCAAACATGTATGGACTGTACCTCACCCATTTGTTTTCAAAAAAGTCTTTTACTGGCATGATAATTCATGATAAAAAAAAAATATGTTCTAATGATCAACTTTTTTTAGAACTTGTATATGACAATGTTCAATGTCATTTCTTTCAGAAAATGTAAAAAAAAATATAGGTCACCAGGCATATAAGAGAATTTTTTTAAAAAAATGTCAAAAGTTCACTTTTTTCTCTAATATATTAAGTACTTTTGTATTTGTTTCAATACAAACATGTTTTAATGTTTATTTTTATAATGCAGCATAATGCTAATATAAATACTATACTGATACAATATACATACAAGAAAATAATAATATAAATTATTGCAAATCTCTTAAAATCATACAAAGAGAGGGTAGAAATTACCCCACCCACCCTAATATAGTGATTTTTTTTAATTCGTTTTTTAGATGTATCAGGTCATTTGCAAATGGTAATCTAACTTTAAAACGTTATGTATTGCAAAATTTGCAACAGTGACAATGCAACACTAACAATGCACAACCCCTCATATACTGGGATTAGTTAATAAAAGAACAATTGACAGGATGAAACGTCGAAACGGGCATTTTTATAAAATTTAAAAGAATTCGATAACATTGATGTATGCTCCGGGGTTAAAAACTTTTGCATAAAGAGAAAGAACCACCTCTGTTTTTGCCAGCGATACAAAAATTGTATATCAATTACATACCAGTGTACATCTTACATACATAAACCTTCAGCAAATCACTCTCCTTGATATTACATACCAATGGAACTCTTTTACAAATCACTCAGAATTGTGCAATACATACCCATGTACAGCTTATACAAATCACTCTATAATGTGACAACATTAATTGAATTGAATTGGGTTTTAGAGTGCATCAACACAAGAAAGGTTATATGGCGCCAAACAGGGATGAACATGCAAGGCTCATCCTCCATTTACATCTAGATAAAATATGGAGAATGGGCCTAGAACCTTCTAACCTGCAGAGTTGTTGCAAATTCTATAGTAGACACTCCATTGATACAAATCACTCTATATTGTGGCAACATCAGTAACATACCCATGTACTGATTATACAAATTATATATTTGTGGCAACATCAGTCACATACTCATGTACTGCTTATACTAATCACTCTATTGTGGCAACATCAGTCACATACTGATGTACTGCTTATACTAATCACTCTATAGTGGCAACATCAGTCACATACTCATGTACTCCTTATACTAATCACTCTATAGTGGCAACATCAGTCACATAATACTAATCACTCGATAGTGGCAACATCAGTCACATACTCATGTACTCCTTATACTGATCACTCTATAGTGACAACATCAGTAACATTATACTAATCACTCGATAGTGGCAACATCAGTCACATACTCATGTACTCCTTATACTAATCACTCTATAGTGGCAACATCAGTCACATACTCATGTACTGCTTATACTAATCACTCTATAGTGGCAACATCAGTCACATACTCATGTACTCCTAATACTAATCACTCTATAGTGGCAACATCAGTCACATAATACTAATCACTCGATAGTGGCAACATCAGTCACATACTCATGTACTCCTTATACTAATCACTCTATAGTGACAACATCAGTCACATAATACTAATCACTCGATAGTGGCAACATCAGTCACATACTCATGTACTCCTTATACTAATCACTCTATAGTGGCAACATCAGTCATATACTCATGTAATGCTTATACTAATCACTCTATAGTGGCAACATCAGTCACATACTCATGTACTCCTTATACTAATCACTCTATAGTGGCAACATCAGTCACATAATACTAATCACTCGATAGTGGCAACATCAGTCACATACTCATGTACTCCTTATACTAATCACTCTATAGTGACAACATCAGTCACATAATACTAATCACTCGATAGTGGCAACATCAGTCATATACTCATGTACTGCTTATACTAATCACTCTATAGTGGCAACATCAGTCATATACTCATGTAATGCTTATACTAATCACTCTATAGTGGCAACATCAGTCACATACTCATGTACTCCTTATACTAATCACTCTATAGTGGCAACATCAGTCACATAATACTAATCACTCGATAGTGGCAACATCAGTCACATACTCATGTATTCCTTATACTAATCACTCTATAGTGACAACATAAGTCACATAATACTAATCACTCGATAGTGGCAACATCAGTTACATACTCATGTACTGCTTATACTAATCACTCTATAGTGGCAACATCAGTCACATACTCATGTACTCCTTATACTAATCACTCTATAGTGGCAACATCAGTCACATAATACTAATCACTCGATAGTGGCAACATCAGTCACATACTCATGTAATGCTTATACTAATCACTCTATAGTGGCAACATCAGTAACATACTCATGTACTCCTTATACCAATCACTCTATAGTGGCAACATCAGTCACATAATACTAATCACTCGATAGTGGCAACATCAGTCACATACTCATGTACTCCTTATACTAATCACTCTATAGTGACAACATCAGTCACATAATACTAATCACTCGATAGTGGCAACATCAGTCACATACTCATGTACTGCTTATACTAATCACTCTATAGTGGCAACATCAGTCACATTCTCATGTACTCCTTATACTAATCACTCTATAGTGGCAACATCAGTCACATAATACTAATCACTCGATAGTGGCAACATCAGCCACATACTCATGTACTCCTTATACTAATCACTCTATAGTGGCAACATCAGTCACATAATACTAATCACTCGATAGTGGCAACATCAGTCACATACTCATGTACTCCTTATACTAATCACTCTATAGTGACAACATCAGTCACATAATACTAATCACTCGATAGTGGCAACATCAGTCACATACTCATGTACTGCTTATACTAATCACTCTATAGTGGCAACATCAGTCACATACTCATGTACTCCTTATACTAATCACTCTATAGTGGCAACATCAGTCACATAATACTAATCACTCGATAGTGGCAACATCAGTCACATACTCATGTACTCCTTATACTAATCACTCTATAGTGGCAACTTCAGTCATATACTCATGTACTGCTTATACTAATCACTCTATAGTGGCAACTTCAGTCATATACTCATGTACTGCTTATACTAATCACTCTATTGTGGCAACTTCAGTCATATACTCATGTACTGCTTATACTAATCACTCTATTGTGGTAACTTCAGTCATATACTCATGTACTCCTTATACTAATCACTCTATAGTGGCAACATCAGTCACATAATACTAATCACTCGATAGTGGCAACATCAGTCACATACTCATGTACTCCTTATACTAATCACTCTATAGTGGCAACATCAGTCACATAATACTAATCACTCGATAGTGGCAACATCAGTCACATACTCATGTACTCCTTATACTAATCACTCTATAGTGACAACATCAGTCACATAATACTAATCACTCGATAGTGGCAACATCAGTCATATACTCATGTACTGCTTATACTAATCACTCTATAGTGGCAACATCAGTCATATACTCATGTAATGCTTATACTAATCACTCTATAGTGGCAACATCAGTCACATACTCATGTACTCCTTATACTAATCACTCTATAGTGGCAACATCAGTCACATAATACTAATCACTCGATAGTGGCAACATCAGTCACATACTCATGTACTCCTTATACTAATCACTCTATAGTGACAACATCAGTCACATAATACTAATCACTCGATAGTGGCAACATCAGTTACATACTCATGTACTGCTTATACTAATCACTCTATAGTGGCAACATCAGTCACATACTCATGTACTCCTTATACTAATCACTCTATAGTGGCAACATCAGTCACATAATACTAATCACTCGATAGTGGCAACATCAGTCACATACTCATGTACTCCTTATACTAATCACTCTATAGTGACAACATCAGTCACATAATACTAATCACTCGATAGTGGCAACATCAGTCACATACTCATGTACTGCTTATACTAATCACTCTATAGTGGCAACATCAGTCACATTCTCATGTACTCCTTATACTAATCACTCTATAGTGGCAACATCAGTCACATAATACTAATCACTCGATAGTGGCAACATCAGCCACATACTCATGTACTCCTTATACTAATCACTCTATAGTGGCAACATCAGTCACATAATACTAATCACTCGATAGTGGCAACATCAGTCACATACTCATGTACTCCTTATACTAATCACTCTATAGTGACAACATCAGTCACATAATACTAATCACTCGATAGTGGCAACATCAGTCACATACTCATGTACTGCTTATACTAATCACTCTATAGTGGCAACATCAGTCACATACTCATGTACTCCTTATACTAATCACTCTATAGTGGCAACATCAGTCACATAATACTAATCACTCGATAGTGGCAACATCAGTCACATACTCATGTACTCCTTATACTAATCACTCTATAGTGGCAACTTCAGTATATACTCATGTACTGCTTATACTAATCACTCTATAGTGGCAACTTCAGTCATATACTCATGTACTGCTTATACTAATCACTCTATTGTGGCAACTTCAGTCATATACTCATGTACTGCTTATACTAATCACTCTATTGTGGTAACTTCAGTCATATACTCATGTACTCCTTATACTAATCACTCTATAGTGGCAACATCAGTCACATAATACTAATCACTCGATAGTGGCAACATCAGTCACATACTCATGTACTCCTTATACTAATCACTCTATAGTGGCAACATCAGTCACATAATACTAATCACTCGATAGTGGCAACATCAGTCACATACTCATGTACTCCTTATACTAATCACACTATAGTGACAACATCAGTCACATAATACTAATCACTCGATAGTGGCAACATCAGTCATATACTCATGTACTGCTTATACTAATCACTCTATAGTGGCAACATCAGTCATATACTCATGTAATGCTTATACTAATCACTCTATAGTGGCAACATCAGTCACATACTCATGTACTCCTTATACTAATCACTCTATAGTGGCAACATCAGTCACATAATACTAATCACTCGATAGTGGCAACATCAGTCACATACTCATGTACTCCTTATACTAATCACTCTATAGTGACAACATCAGTCACATAATACTAATCACTCGATAGTGGCAACATCAGTTACATACTCATGTACTGCTTATACTAATCACTCTATAGTGGCAACATCAGTCACATACTCATGTACTCCTTATACTAATCACTCTATAGTGGCAACATCAGTCACATAATACTAATCACTCGATAGTGGCAACATCAGTCACATACTCATGTACTCCTTATACTAATCACTCTATAGTGACAACATCAGTCACATAATACTAATCACTCGATAGTGGCAACATCAGTCACATACTCATGTACTGCTTATACTAATCACTCTATAGTGGCAACATCAGTCACATTCTCATGTACTCCTTATACTAATCACTCTATAGTGGCAACATCAGTCACATAATACTAATCACTCGATAGTGGCAACATCAGCCACATACTCATGTACTCCTTATACTAATCACTCTATAGTGGCAACATCAGTCACATAATACTAATCACTCGATAGTGGCAACATCAGTCACATACTCATGTACTCCTTATACTAATCACTCTATAGTGACAACATCAGTCACATAATACTAATCACTCGATAGTGGCAACATCAGTCACATACTCATGTACTCCTTATACTAATCACTCTATAGTGGCAACATCAGTCACATACTCATGTACTCCTTATACTAATCACTCTATAGTGGCAACATCAGTCACATAATACTAATCACTCGATAGTGGCAACATCAGTCACATACTCATCTACTCCTTATACTAATCACTCTATAGTGGCAACATCAGTCACATAATACTAATCACTCGATAGTGGCAACATCAGCCACATACTCATGTACTCCTTATACTAATCACTCTATAGTGGCAACATCAGTCACATAATACTAATCACTCGATAGTGGCAACATCAGTCACATACTCATGTACTCCTTATACTAATCACTCTATAGTGACAACATCAGTCACATAATACTAATCACTCGATAGTGGCAACATCAGTCACATACTCATGTACTCCTTATACTAATCACTCTATAGTGGCAACATCAGTCACATACTCATGTACTCCTTATACTAATCACTCTATAGTGGCAACATCAGTCACATAATACTAATCACTCGATAGTGGCAACATCAGTCACATACTCATGTACTCCTTATACTAATCACTCTATAGTGGCAACTTCAGTCATATACTCATGTACTGCTTATACTAATCACTCTATAGTGGCAACTTCAGTCATATACTCATGTACTGCTTATACTAATCACTCTATTGTGGCAACTTCAGTCATATACTCATGTACTGCTTATACTAATCACTCTATTGTGGTAACTTCAGTCATATACTCATGTACTCCTTATACTAATCACTCTATAGTGGCAACATCAGTCACATAATACTAATCACTCGATAGTGGCAACATCAGTCACATACTCATGTACTCCTTATACTAATCACTCTATAGTGGCAACATCAGTCACATAATACTAATCACTCGATAGTGGCAACATCAGTCACATACTCATGTACTCCTTATACTAATCACTCTATAGTGACAACATCAGTCACATAATACTAATCACTCGATAGTGGCAACATCAGTCATATACTCATGTACTGCTTATACTAATCACTCTATAGTGGCAACATCAGTCATATACTCATGTAATGCTTATACTAATCACTCTATAGTGGCAACATCAGTCACATACTCATGTACTCCTTATACTAATCACTCTATAGTGGCAACATCAGTCACATAATACTAATCACTCGATAGTGGCAACATCAGTCACATACTCATGTACTCCTTATACTAATCACTCTATAGTGACAACATCAGTCACATAATACTAATCACTCGATAGTGGCAACATCAGTTACATACTCATGTACTGCTTATACTAATCACTCTATAGTGGCAACATCAGTCACATACTCATGTACTCCTTATACTAATCACTCTATAGTGGCAACATCAGTCACATAATACTAATCACTCGATAGTGGCAACATCAGTCACATACTCATGTACTCCTTATACCAATCACTCTATAGTGGCAACATCAGTCACATAATACTAATCACTCGATAGTGGCAACATCAGTCACATACTCATGTACTCCTTATACTAATCACTCTATAGTGACAACATCAGTCACATAATACTAATCACTCGATAGTGGCAACATCAGTCACATACTCATGTACTGCTTATACTAATCACTCTATAGTGGCAACATCAGTCACATTCTCATGTACTCCTTATACTAATCACTCTATAGTGGCAACATCAGTCACATAATACTAATCACTCGATAGTGGCAACATCAGTCACATACTCATGTACTCCTTATACTAATCACTCTATAGTGGCAACATCAGTCACATAATACTGATCACTCGATAGTGGCAACATCAGTCACATACTCATGTACTCCTTATACTAATCACTCTATAGTGACAACATCAGTCACATAATACTAATCACTCGATAGTGGC
Organism: Cyrtodaria siliqua; assembly: GCA_037043455.1. Lineage (NCBI taxonomy): Eukaryota > Metazoa > Mollusca > Bivalvia > Adapedonta > Hiatellidae > Cyrtodaria > Cyrtodaria siliqua. The sequence continues at coordinate 141,357 of JAWPHD010002697.1, forward strand.
AACATCAGTCACATACTCATGTACTGCTTATACTAATCACTCTATAGTGGCAACATCAGTCACATACTCATGTACTCCTTATACTAATCACTCTATAGTGGCAACATCAGTCACATAATACTAATCACTCGATAGTGGCAACATCAGTCACATACTCATCTACTCCTTATACTAATCACTTTATAGTGGCAACTTCAGTCATATACTCATGTACTGCCTATACTAATCACTCTATAGTGGCAACTTCAGTCATATACTCATGTACTGCTTATACTAATCACTCTATTGTGGCAACTTCAGTCATATACTCATGTACTGCTTATACTAATCACTCTATTGTGGCAACTTCAGTCATATACTCATGTACTCCTTATACTAATCACTCTATAGTGGTAACTTCAGTCATATACTCATGTACTGCTTATACTAATCACTCTATTGTGGCAACTTCAGTCATATACTCATGTACTGCTTATACTAATCACTCTATTGTGGCAACTTCAGTCATATACTCATGTACTGCTTATACTTATCACTCTATTGTGGCAACTTCAGTCATATACTCATGTACTGCTTATACTAATCACTCTATAGTGGCAACTTCAGTCACATACTCATGAACTGCTTATACTAATCACTCTATTGTGGCAACATCAGTCGCATACTCATGTACTCCTTATACTAATCACTCTATAGTGGCAACATCAGTCACATACTCATGTACTGCTTATACTAATCACTCTATTGTGGCAACTTCAGTCACATACTCATGTACTGCTTATACTAATCACTCTATTGTGGCAACATCAGTCACATACTCATATAATGCTTATACTAATCACTCTGTTGTGGCAAATTCAGTCACATACTCATATAATGCTTATATTAATCACTCTATTGTGGCAACATCAGTCACATGATACACGTATGCTGTGCTTATACAATTCACTCTATATTGTGGCCACAACAATAACATACCATCTGTAGTTCATACAAATCACTCAATAATCTGAGAAAGTATCGTTTCTTACAGTTAATTGATATACTGGTTGTGTACCAGTTATCGTCATTCACCAGATTTCGTCATTATCAATAAAACGCTCGATGTTGTAATTATTTTTCGACCCCACTTTACAAATCACTACATACTATCATCAGACGATTGGAGAGGAAAAAATAGTTTAGAAATGTTAACATACACTCTAAAACCAACTCGTTTACCTATATAAATACCGTTATAAACAAAACACAATCGGGGGAATCACACGCTAATGCGCATGCGCAGGAAAATTTCCTTTTAAAATAGCTGACCTTTTACGACGAACCATTGAATCAAGTTGATATGCCCAAAAAACTAAAAGCATGTGATAAAAAAATGTCAGCCAAGGGAGACAAATAGTTCACGTCAATCAATCAGTTATTTCCCTTTAAATTAGTGAAGTAAATTACATCCGATACCTACAGTTGAAAAACCATTTTAAATTGTAGATATAGTTTTTTTCTAGATATTTTTTTTGTGTATTCATATGCAGTGGTATATTTATGTTTCAATTAATAACTACACACGTTTTCATCATCCCAAACATGGATTATTCGGTATTAAACTGAACATGACGATTACTATTACATTCAGTTCAAACGACCGGCCCAGTTCAGTCTATATTTAGTAAAAGTCACGTGACACTTGTTACTGAACATAGGAACAATGTAAACACAGAATATTTACGGCAAAAGGGTAAGCTTCTCTACAGGCAAAAATATTTATGAGATGACTAGTTTTGATTTAGATATATTAAAGAAACAACATAAAAATGACGATATCTGGTATACAGCCAGTATAGCCTAAAATGTACTGAAAATGACATAAAATATCATTCAACCAACCAACCAAATAACCAATCTATAATCTGACAACATCATTTACTTTTGGAGGGAACACAAGAAATCAACTACAGAACCAATGATTTTCTGTGATTTAGTAACACGCACAGTTTTGTTGGAATATTTTTCAGAAAAGATATTGTCTATTCCAGTATAACCTTGCCATGTGTATGCTAACACTAGATGCTGTAGTGAAAGACCACTGCCAGCAATCTTCCTTGCCAATCCTAAGCTAAGAACTTTAGAATGAACACACTTTTGTAATGAAGGCAAATTTGTGTTTACAATTTGATGATATATGTGCATATTGACAGAGTACATTACACTAAAAGATGCAGATAACTTCTGTTCCTTTGTGAACTCTATGTGATTAACTAATCGTTGAAGGGCAGTTACATCATCCAAAGCATTGTGGGCATTATAGTCTTCCTTTAAAAGGTTCTTTATCAAACCCTGCTGAGAATGCGGCTTGACATCTGGATGAGTTTTCATGAAAAGTTTTCTGGTATCAATGAAGCCGGAACAATGAGCCTTAAACATATCAACTTTTCCACATGAATATAAAGCATTCATCAAGACTGGGCAGTCAAATGTTTGTATGTTATGCCCAATTAAAACATTCTCATCTGATTCACTTAAAAACGTGATGAAGTTGTCTAATGCTGTATTGATGTCAACTGATGGCACTAAAACGTTACGACAGTACACATGCTTGCCTACTACATGAATATTTGTGACTTCACTGGCTTTTGGTGTCATTTGTTTCTTAGGAACAATGTACAACTCTAATACATCATCTCCCCTTCTTGCTGCTAACTGCACAATGTGAGCTGTCCGGCCTGTAAAAAGGTAACAATAATAATGGTCAAAATTATGAAGTGTTTTACGTCTAAGTTTGTTTATGTTACTAAAACATATCGAGACACCTGAGTGACATTATATTTGAATAATTCCAACTCATAATGCAAAGCTGATTTTTTTTTATATAAAAACCACTGTAACATTATTGCCTCTCACAGCTAAGGGTGCGAATCCCACTGGGAGCTCAACTTGTCAAGTGAGAAATGGTTGATTCTTAAACAAATGAAATGATACTATGGATGGTTCTACCCAGGAAATATGGGGTGGTACCACATTTTTTTTTTGATAATATGAAGAAAATCTCAGATAAGCCCATAAAGTGTATATATATACATATATATAGGTTATAGGGTTTGGATCTCACTGTAAGTCTTTCTGAAATATAAGGAGACACCCAAGTGAAATTACAACAAAAATATGAATAGAATAAACTGTTTATTGTATTTCCTCGTTATTTCCAACTTTTTTTCTCTGTACTGTTTTACTGTTAACCAAATCACTGCTTTTCCAACAGACTATAAAGCAGTTTCACTTCGGTCACTTGGTAAATGTGTTTGCATCCAGATCAGGAGAACAAATAATGGGTGAAATTATCATGCATATTATTTACACTACTTTGACAAAATATTCAAATTCTAAAACTAAACTTCATGTTACTTGAAGAAACAACATCCTAGGCTTTATTCAGGGAAAAGAATAATAAGTTTACCAAGTCCTGTTGTTTCTAGGTCAAAGTATATCTCTGTGGGATTTTTGGTTTCTATCACCACGCTGATTGGTTTTTGACTTGCAGCTGGTAATTCAGAAACAGGTATGTCCCCACAGTGTTCTAGTTCAAGATTTGACTGGTAGGTGGGTCCCTCTCTCGTTTCGACTGACACCCTTTTCTGAGACCTAAAAATACAAAACATATATAAAGAAAATAATTTTTAAAGTAACTCAAATACCCAAATAGAATTTTAGAGACCTAAGTAAAACCAACATACTTCTGTTAGTAACTGGCAAACATTCTCACATACAATAATTTTCCCATGGACATAAATATTCTAACTGTAAACTGATTTCAACCAAGCAGACACCACCGGATGTAAGCACTTCTGGTGCTTGATCACTAACACACTCACATACTTAATCAGCATGCCATATAATAAAACAGTCCATCAAATAATGATTTAAAGAGACACATGGCAATCTTAAGATGCAAATGAGGACCGAATCACTGTGTTTGTTTACAGTAAAACATTTAATCCCAATTGTTTGCATGGTATAATTCAGACACCTTAATTATTTATAATTATTTGAAATTTTACTTCATGAAATGAATGTTAGTAACATTAAATTTGGTTTAAGGTGTCGCATTATTTGTAGCGCGAACGCATTTACAGCGACGTAACGTCACTGCGACGTAACGTAGTGACGTCATGATTTGTCTTACAAATTGCCGCCGTATATAAGGAAAATTGACAACATTAAAGCGAAACTATCACGTCGTAGGCGTGTTATGTGATAAACAGAATCTTAAATTCGTGACTGTGTATTATTGACTTTAATAAACTCGTTGGATAAAAAGATCGGATACTCGGCAAGAGCCTCTCATTTTATCAAACTCGTTTATTAAAATCAATAATACACAGTTACTCATGTAAGATCCTCTATATAATTAATTTAATTCAATATTAATTGTTATATTTATGAAACAAATATGATACCTATCTTCCCACAAGGGAAAAATAGTATAGATCACAATTATAAACATGACCTTTTGACCATGAACTTATCAACTTACCCGGATATGGTCTCAAATTGTTATGCAGAATCTGTGCTATGAATCGGCCTTTAATATGCACATTTTAAGATGTATTTTGTACATGTTATAGCTTGACTTTGCACTGACCTTTCTTGTTTCAATTTAATTCTTCTTTGTTTTGCCTTCCTGGTTGTAGAAATCGCTTTTCTTTTCCTACTTTGTATGTCTCTCAGGGTGGCAAGTTTTGAAGTGTACACACCGGGCGAGATCCCCAATTTCTTGTGCACCTACAAAATATATATAGTACACTTAATACAATAGTGAATAATTAATAATATAAGTGCATGATATTTACTTGCCTATCACTTGTACATTATCATACCTTTGAACAAAATTGTTTTATGTACACAAATAGACAAAACTTTATTATAAATTAAATATATAATATTCATTAATACCTTATTGTCAGACAAGTGTTTTTCATTTCATATGCCAAACCGTTTTTCTATTTTAGTAACAGTGACCTTGACCGTGAAATGCAATCTCAAGCTTCCTTTCCATATCAGCCTTCATTGATCATAAAAGCCTTTTTTTTCTCCGAGGAACTCCTATAGTGAAAACGGGGGGGATGACTAAAAACACACAATCATGCACTTTCAACAATGTTTGGGGTGTCGGGTCATTTTTTTAGCGAAACAGATCGATCAATTCATGTTTAGTATACCAAGTTGCAATGGTAAAACTTCACCTTTAACGATTGTAGTGACACAATAAAAACTTATGTATTGGAGTACACATTTGTTTACTATATCCGCCATATTGTCATTTTGCATATTAATTAAATTCCCTTGACGATCTCGAGCGACGTGAAGGCATTCATATTCCCGTCATCAAATAACTCTACTATCAACTGACAACATTGAGGGATTTTTGGAGTGGAATGAACTCTTCTCGGAGCACAATTAGGGTCTAAAATATAAAGAAAAACAATTGAATGTTGCAAGTTTCATCGCAATACCTCATTCCTAACAAAAATTATCGAGCCGAAACGAATAGTTTGACACCGCACGCACGCCCACCAAACGACATACCCCAATCCAAACCTGGTTAAAAACCAAGATGAGACAAGCGTCAGATTTGCTCATTCCTTGTCCAAGATAGTATTGGTATAAAGCACCAAATTTGGTGAAAAATGAAAGAAATTGCCAACAGACAGATGGATCCGCGGAACTCGTGTGTCGCCTGTCAGCGCTTTGTCAGCATAACAAGGTTTTTAGGACCCAGATAAATGACCTTAAAAAACTGGCCTGAATAAGTTTTCGCGAAGAAAAAAATGAGTATTTTAACCTATATAACAGTCTTTGAATTAAAATGTTCATGTCATTAGCCCGAATTATTATATACTCAATGAAAACCCATACATTTTTGTTTAGCCCGACTATATAAATTTAAAAATCACTATCTATCTATCTCTATATACTGCTTCACAGTTCACACCCTCACGGGTAAGTGTGAGAAAATGACCAAATGACCTTCAATGTGACCTTGACCTTTATATTTAGTATGTATATGTCGATGTTGTCATGATGAGTATATATTGAAATTTTGAAGAAGAAATATCAAGAAATGAGAGTTATATCAACGTTAAGTTTTGTGAAGAAAAAACTGAGTATTTAACCCACATAATGACCTTCAGTGTGACCTTGACCTTTATATTTTAGTATGGTCATGTTGAAAGTTTGATGAAAAAATATGAAGAAATGAGAAAGTTATAGCCAAAGTTAAGTTTTCGTGAAGGACTGACTGACGGACAAACGACAAAGTGATCCCTATGTATCGTATTTGTCTTCGACAAGGCGACACAAAAACAGGCAGGAAATAAAACAACAACTAGAAGTCCACGGCCTACATGTCAAGCCCTATTGCGAAGTAGTCCAGTTTTTTTACTTGACCACCACCAATGTCAATCCCTTGAGATATTCATTCCTTACATGATTACTATTTCATTATATATTGTCGAATGTAGGTCACAGCGACCCACTGTTTTGCAAATTATGTTAGATGCTCAGAAGCAACTTTCTGGTGAAGTTTGGTAACAATCCTGCGAGGAAGAAATAATATATGTGACCTTATTTCGACAAAGTAGGTCACAGCTGCACGAAATTCTGCACATAATGTTAGATGCATATATATGTGCAAGGAACATTCTGATGAAGTTTGGTGAAAATCCAGCAAGAAAGAAGCAAGTTACGCATGTTGTAGTAGACATGTTGTAGCGGAGGCAGGATGTGACCTATCTTTCGTCAGAATTGTGTAAGTGATGTTGTATCTATATAAGGAACATTCTGGTGCAGTTTGGTGAAAATCATGCAGGTAACGAGGAAGATATTAATAAATGAAAATGGGACACAGAGACTGACAGACTAAGAAATTGACACACACCCGGACGACATTGTGATCGCCAAGTCGAGATCCGTAAACTGGCTCGACAATAAGTGAACTTATAACATTCAAACAATAACGCCTTACTGTAAGCAAATATCTTTGTCCCATGTTTTTTTGTGCAACACTGGCAGACACTCTGAAATTCAAACTAGCAGAGCCAGAAAAGTGCTGTGACTTTGGAGCTTTTGATGAAATGGTTCTGTTTAAACTCTCATTACCTTGAGTACTTCCCAGTTTACTAAGCTTCACAGAGTGTTTCAGATAGCTTCTGAAAAGCTCTTCAAGTGCATGCTCTAATTTACCATCTTTAAGTGGCTTTCCATAAGGTAAAGTGGAGTATCTAGCATTGTTGTCTCCCTTCATCCTGCACCATGAGTCTTGACAGTTTGAATGGTCACCAAAAGGGTGCTTACATACATCTTGCAGCCCTTCACATATACCATCTGGATTTCCAACATTTTGCGCCAGCATGTAATTAAAACACTTTACTATATACTTTATGACCCTTGTGGTAAGGGCTGCATGGTGCTTTTGTAGAACATATAAAGCATTGCTAAGGGTTTTTCGGACATGGTTTTTGTCTGATCTTTTGGAGATATTATAATCAACAGTAGATCGGAGTCTTGCTATCGTGGAAGAATCATCATCACCAATAATTGCACGAGTTGTGATACCTTTATTTTTTATGGTTTGAACCATTTCAGCAACCATATCTGCCTCCATAGCTTTAGCCGAGCCGTCCCAATTTTTTCTGCAGTCATGCTCTGTTGGAGCTAGAAGGTTTTTCACACCACTTTCACACACCCTGCATTGCTTGGACCTCACAGCATAGCCAACAACTTTCCCTGTTTGACAACCTATCATTGTGCAGTGTCCTGCAACGAAAATCACATTAATGCTGCTGATACCATCAATGTTTTTATAATACGAAAACTCTGAATTAATGTTATAAGATGGTAACCACTAGGATAGATATGTTTGATTGATGTGCATGTACAATCAATAACAGTTTAAAGATGGCAGATATTTTACAGATCATATTCAGTGGGTTTTTTATGCCTAATTTGGGGCCGTTATTCGGCCCCATCCACAATGCCAAAAAGTATACTTTTTTTCACAATTATATCCAAAAAATTCACAATCTGAAAAAAACAACAAAAAAACAGGCAGTAAGGATACTAGTCTTAATATAAGCTGGTGTCAAAACTAGTCTGTATTTACCAAAAACAAAACTTAAAACCAAGGGATATTAAACTGTGAAAATAAAAGTGAAAAAGTTTCTTTTTCTTCTGTTATAATAACGTATTGTTTCTAATTAGCGCTCCCCCTCTAATTAGCGCCCCAACCTAACTTTAAAAAAAGAATCTTACCTTGGGTGTAAAAGTGGTTAATATCCAAGAAAAGTGGTTAAAATCTAAGAAACAGTATACACACACTTATGAATTTAATTCCATATTTTAGTAACACAACATTTTTTAGCATTACATAAGGAAATTAAAATGTGTACTGGCTTAGGAAAAGCGTTCTAATAAGCGCCCCCTTTCAGAGAATGTTACGCCCCCCGGAGGCGCTAATTAGAAACAATACGGTATTTCACAATTTTTAGAAAAATGCCGCTATTTTTCACAATGGCACAGGCACAGGCTGCATTCACAAAACACATAAAAAAACACTGATATTACCAGATACTTCAGAAAGGCATGAAGAGTAAACTATTTTAATAAGGTTAAATGACATCACTAGTTGGATAAAAAGATAGGATACTCGGTAAGAAAATTGATAGAAATTATGGATGCTCCCCGAAATGTATCCTCAAATTAACATATCGCCTTGTATCACCCAGCAGTTTTCAATTTGCAGTCCCATAAGTAGTTTTGAAGTTATGCTCCAAACAAGAATTCCAAGTATAAAAATACAAAGGGCAATTACTCTAATTTGAATGAAGATAAGAGTTACGGTTCTTGCACTCTGCACTTCCTGTAATTGCCTTGTATCACCGTGTGAAGTTTCATTGTATTCCCATCAGTAGTTTTGAAGTTATGCTCCAGACAAAATGACTAAGTATAAAATACAAAGGGCAATAACTCTAATTTGAATGGTGTCAGAGTTACGGTTCTTGCACTTTGCACTTCCTCTCATTTCCCTCTATCATTGTGTAAAGTTTCATTGTATTCCCATCAGTAGCTTTGAAGTTATGCTCCGGACAAAAAGTCTAAGTATAAAATTACAAAGGGCAATAACTATGATTTGAATGAGGACTGAATTATGGTTCTTGCACTCTACACTTCCTCTCATTGCCCTCTACCAAAGTTTAATTTGCTATCCTTCAATACTTTTTGAGTTATGCTCCGGACGGATGGAAGGACGGACAAAGCGGCGATATGCTCCCCTGAAAATCATGTAAGGTCTTCTATATCCTATTGACGTGTATGAATAACGTGTGGATTTGCGATGGTAAGCCATTGAATTAGTTCTAGTTCAGATTGAATTTCTATTATATCTTTCTTTGGGATATAACTTTTATTTTAGACGTACCTGAAAGACTGTCATATGACCTTCCACACCCTCTTTTCTGCCACCCTGCATCCACGCTCGCCTCTATCTCATTGCTGGCTCTGCAATAACAAGTATATAAAAAAAATGCATTAAATAGATTTAAAACTGATCTCATTTAAAAAACCTGTTCAAAACTAGAACTACCACTGAAGGTAGCCGTTGAGGATGGACAAAATTAAAAAAAAAAAAAACTTAGCATGCGACTACAATAGCCTTTGCGTCCATTGTAAACCCAGATCAGCCTGCAAGATTACAATGTCTGGCTGCTCATCAGTCATTTAACCAAAACACAATTTTTAAAATAAATGGTATGGTCTAAATATAAAGAAAGGACAGTCCATTATACATTCATAGCGGGCTAAGTGTTAAATATCTGTTAATTTTTTAATGTGAACAAAATTCTAAGTAAAACAAAGGTCCATAATTCTGTAAAATATTTTTGAAGAATCGAAAAACCGTTGATGCAGAGATACATCATATCATCGCCTGTGAACTGTATGTTAAGTGTAATAACAATCCATGAAAAGTTTTAAAGTGAAAGCCACATGAAGTTCAATATTGAGTGGAACATTCTAAGTGATAGAAAGGGCCATAATTCTGAAATAAATGAAACAATCAATGAATCAGTTGGTATGTGTACATGACGGTTTTGAACAATCAATTAGAAAATGTGTGAGAAAAAATGTGATAACATGTCATTATACAATATTAGAGAGTCAAACAAAGGGCCTTAATTCTGTAATAAATTAGGCTAATAAATTAGGCAATCAATCATGGGTGATGTAAAGGGACATAAGGTCATCAGCTGTTATGTGTACATGAAGTTTGGGAACAATCAATTTGAAAATGTTTGAGAAAAACTGTGTTAACAGATCATTATACAATATTAGAGTTTATACAACATTAGAGTGGAAAATTTTAAGTCAAACAAAGGGCAATAATTCTAATAAATTATATGTTTGTGTTTAGACCTTAAACATAGTCACAACGACCAAAACTCGTACCCTTCAAGGGAAACTTCTTCTTGTAAACACAGTTCTATGGACTCCTTTGCAACTTCTTCTATTGCTTGACCAGTTTCTCTTAATCTGAAATGATAAAATGTATGTAGGCAAAATGAACAATATATATACAGTCAAACTTGCTGATGCGACCACGTGTATTAAGAGGCTGAGAAGTGAAATTTTAACAATTAAGAAACCCCTGTCAGTCGCTGCGCTCCTTCCCTTAGGGTTTTTTAATTGTTAAAATTTCACTTCATAGCCTCTAATACTTAGTGGAGACCAGGTGTGACCTATATTTTGTTGAAATTTACTCATTGACATTCATTTTGAATCTGATTTATCTACAGCTTCATATGAAGGCGTCAAGTAATTGATCAGATCATGTGCTAAAATCGGTTTGTCAAATTAAAGCTGTTAGCATCATGACAGGTTGGTTTCATGTGTCATGAAATTCTCCAAAAATCTGAATTGATGAAATAACTGGATATAGGTTCCATTAAGGAGTATGAATTTACCGTAACAATAGAACAAAGGCATTAAACTGAGTTTCTTTCCTGTAGAGATCCTTAAAAGAAAAAAAATGTATCTTGAAATTTATATTAACTATAATCTCACCTTGCATCAAGCATATCATGACTAACTGGGGGGATATTCAAACATGCCAAAACACCGTTGATCTGTGTCACGCCCTGTCCACTATGCACAGTTGCTAAAAAAACAAATATCTGACACTGTAATTCATGTAACATTTGTGTCTGTTTTAAGAACAATGTAATTAATTTGCCGGTAGAAAAATGAAAATTATATGAAGTGCTTTAGCAACTTTGCGCTTATGGTAAAACCGCATACCGGTATTAAAATACAGAAAAAATGGAAGAATTGATTCACATGTGTTCTCTATTTATGCGGTTTTAAGTGCCATTAGTACATGTAAATGGAAAATTTACCATAAGTACCATAAGTGCTAAGCCGCTAAGACCAAATAAAAGATATGTGTGTTTCATGCTACATGGAAACCAAAAATAGGGTAGGTAGGTAGGGAAAATGCGAAATTATTTTTAATTTTACAGCCTGTATAGAACAGGAATCTCAGACTTATGAATTCAAATATGTGCAGGGTACAGAAAAAAAAAATGGGGTATGTAGGGTATCCTGAAACACGTGTTGTTTTTTTTTGGCAAAATGCACTTCATGAAATTTGATAAATTACTATCAGCACAAATCCGTAAAAAAAAACTTGAATCAATTCTTGAATAAATATCTTTCAAATAGACATAACCTATATGTTTATTGCTGTATCTAAAACATAGCCAGCTCTTACTTTTTACCAAGGCAGAGCTCAAATATATAGCTAAAAGATCTACCAAGTTGCCGTACATGTAGTTACGGCCATGATACTGGTTAGTCAGACTCCGACTTTGCACAAAGGCTGGAATCTGTGTACGTTTTATACCCTGGGATTGAAATGCTTCCCAGGATTTCTAATGTCAGAGAAGCACTGCTGGTATTTATACCAGAATGTTCCTGGACTAGCTCAAAATTGAAACAGGGGGTGAAACTATTGTGGCTCAATATTGACTATAATCCTGGGTCTTAAATGATATTTAACTAATGCACTCTAACAACAGACCTATCAACCAAATTATCACAGCTAAACACCAGGCAACCACTCCTTTAAAACTTCTCTTGAGTCTGATAAGTCGTAAGAAACCAACGGTTAACCGTTTATAAGATGGCTTCGATGCCAGTATGAACAGTATGAAGTTGAGCAATGACAACTTCCGGTATGTGAAAACGTAAATTTTTTGGCTGTGCTTATTGTGTGAAAATTATATTACAAAATGGCTATATATTGGAAAGGATTTTGGATAAATTGACTTGTAAGTGTTTAATTACATATTTAGATATTAAGTCAACCTCAAATTTGAAGCGATAGAGCCTTTATTGGAACAATTTCAGTTGAACTGATACGTATACACGTGCACGATTTCCACGAGTTTTGCAATGGCGGCTCCACAAGTAAGCGATAGTGAACGACTCAACACATTGGCCGAAAAGTATGTGTGTAAAGACTTTAAAGACCTGTCAGTTTGTTTTGCTAAACTACATATGTCACTGGAAAGTCGGATTGATGTAAAGGTTGAGCAAATTAAGACTGATTTGAACAATGTGCGTGAAAAGGTGGATACCATGGAGAGCTTCGTGGAGTATGCCAACGATGAGTTCCGAACCCTACATGAAAAAACTATACCAGATGTGGAGGCTAAAATCGAGGAGATGAGACGAGAGCGCCTCAAGTTGGAGCTGTGGGGACGCAAGTGGAATCTTGTTATTAGAGGTATTGATGGTGAGGGCAATAGAGAGCCCGCAACAACAACGGACACCAGGGTGCGAGCCTTCATGTTTGAGTTCCTGAAAATTGAAAAGGAACGAGTACAAGGTATGATGTTTCAGGCCGTCCACCGACTACCAACTGGAGATGTCTCCCGGCGCAACATAATTGTCCGCTTCAATAAGTTGATGGATCGCGACGCTGTTTTGGAGGCTGGAATGCGGAAATTGAAAGCGGGATCTGGGTTTAGCGTGGTACCCGATCTACCACCAGAGTTATCCAAGCTCAGGGCCGAGTTGTTAACGCGAAGGCGGAACATGTCAAATGACGATAAACATAACCACAAGCTAGTGTATGTTCGCGATTACCCTTTTGTGGTACTTAAATCCATAAAAGACCGTTAAATACGTGCTTAATGAAAAAACAACAGTAACCAGTGACACATATAATATATATATACAAAAACTATTGCAGCTGCTGTTGATAACAACCCCGATTGGTACTACGAACTGTGACGTCCGTCTTCTACATGAGAATAATTACATCCAATTCACAATTCTTAGTAATATCAGTTATTTCTGCTGACGCTTTTCTATAACATTTATATATCAACCATGTAATATCAATCAAAAACGCATCGTCCTCGTTTCTTTCTTTCTTTTCTTTTCGGTAAGATCGAAGCAATGGGGCAGGCGCTTTTGATGCATTGTTTGTTTATTTACAATACCTGGTCGGTCAGACGCAACAGCTATTAAAGGTACTGTTCCACTAATACCTTTGTGTACCTTTGTTTTACTTTACATAGCTGATCGACGGCTGACCAGCATTACGTAAATATAGTATATGCTCCCGTTGTCATTCTTGCATTTTATCGGAACACTCGATATAGACTAATTTATAATACTTGCTCATTTATTAGACTTTATAACTAAATACATATTCCAGGTCAATTCACAGAAAACGTGATTAACATTATATATACTTTTATATATAAAAATTGATTTGAATTACAAAATATAAAATATATATATGTAATTATGTTAACAGGTATACGGAAATACTCAACGTATATTATTCAATATTGAACTTTTGTCCGAACTATATATACCATATATATTCATTTACAAGTATAGGCACAGTCAGTTGAACCTCTGTAATATTTACTACACATTTGTTAGTAGTAATCATACTGCCGCACGTGATTTACTACATAATCACAACTCAACAGTCGGTAAAATACACGTGTCTTCATTTATAAACTGGGTCTGTCACTTAGCGTATATTTACATTTGGAGCACGTGCTGACCTCACTACGTTAATATCGTGCCTTTTGAGTTGAGATTATGTACGACCTATTTTCTATAGCTTCAACTTACAATCGTTGACTTATATCAATGCTATATATACTTTATCTCTCTGTCACGATGGTTTTGTCAATTTCTAAAATATCATAGCGCTAATAAGTTACCCATGCTTTGGGGGTAGTATATGTAGTATATATATATATATATACAGTATATATTTATATATATACATTTTTGATAGCCGTCAAGACTATAATGTAAACAAAACCACGTGACAAAGCGACCAAGTGATATTTAATGGACCATGTCGGCCATTTGTGAGAAAGGTGATTACGTCGGTCAGTACTGTGCAAGGAGACTGTTCCTGTCAGTCGATAATCGAATAAATATGATTTGTATGCGTATATGTATTTACAATAAGGTTAAATATTTATATACGACACTGTTGGCATGACTACATCATGCAACGAAATAGTACTCATGTTTAAGCTTGATTTACGTTATTCATTGAATATATTTGTTTTGTTTTTCCATGATGAATGTATAAGCAATTGCAGAAGAATGAAACTTTGTGGGCTTATAGAGCTTATGCTTAAATAGTTTATTAAATCGATCATGGTTGTAATAATAAGCATAAATAGTTATGATAATGCAGAAAGAGTGCCAGCTGAGATCTCTGTAATTAATTAGATTTTTAATTGAGCATTTAATTTAATTTTACAGGTTGTGATGGATGTAATTGTTTGTTGGTACAGTGGTTCGTGTGAACGCCGCCTGGCGATATGTGCGGTACACGGACAATTTCGCACAATGGGTTGTACTCAATCACTGGTCGGTCGGGCGGTGCGAAACTGTCTGGGTGGTGTAATGTTTGCACCTGAGCGGTGTTCACGTGATACATTTTGACTAAAAAATGTACTGATTAGGCGATTTAGGTATCGGTATATGGTATGCAATACAACTGATGAAACATTAATAGAGATATCTATCTATGTAATTGTAACTATTAGTGGTGTCGATATGAAGTACTCTTATAACTAATATGTTGATGAGCAACATGAATCAACATTACGTAATATGTGAATCGTATGTACCTAGATACTACTTAATACATATGATAATAATAAAAATAATAATAATAAAAATAATTATAATAATAATAGATTTTCAAGGTGTTATTGTAACCGTTATATATTTACAGTGGAGTATTTTGATAACTTCGGTAGCTGGCCTCGTGTAGTATTAAAGTTGTGTAAATATATATATATTTTGATTATTAATATGTGCTACTGTTTGTTGATATACATCTCATTATAACTTGAAAGAAAGCAAGGGTTGTGTGTAATGTAATTTCTCTAAGTGTCAATATGATTGTGTTACTGTTTGTCCGATATAATGTTTGTTCTAGTAAAAAAACGTGGGGCTTGAAAATAGACAAATAAATATGTTTTTTCGTTGGTGTATTTGCTATGGAGCACTTTGGCAGTTTGATATCATAGTATATTTATTTTAACAATTTTTATATGCAACACAAATAAAATTTAGCTTATATCGTGTATTATTAATGCTATAGTAATGATGTGTAGATATAATGCCTTTAATTATCAATACGATTATGTTTGTCCGATATAGATATTAATTTTCAAAAACGGCTAGACAAATATAGATCATTAGCAATCTAGTGCCAGCTAGAATCATATATATTATACTAACCACATTTTTGAATTAATCTAACCTAAGCCTAATAGCATTACCATTTAGGACCTACCTTGTTAACATTTTGATCCAAATATTTAAAATTATGCGACATATTCATGGCTTAGTCACTGATTTTAACACAGTCAAAGTACGAACGAGTACAATGTGTGATATGCAGAGGAGAAAATGTTGTTGCCATATTAGAAAAAACGGACATTGTTGTGTACACTATTTTTTAGAATTTACTGTTTGGTCAATGAAAATCCATCATTTATATTATACATGTAGAAGCTCAACAATTATGAACAACAGATTGAACACATGTTACATTGTTTACATTAAATATAGCTTAACATGCATGAAATCTTTACAAATTATACTATTTTTAAACTATGTAAGATATTAAAAATGAGTAATATAAAATTTGGAAGTTTAAACTGTAGGGGTTTGTACTCAGATCAATTAAAGAGGAGAGACATATTTTCAAGGTGCAGTGATAGATATGACATTACTTTTCTTGTTGACACACACTCAACAAAAGAAATAGAAAACAAATGGAGGACCGAATGGGGCTTTGATGCAAAATTTTCCTCATTCTCTAGCTCAAGTAGAGGTACGGCTATTCTCTTTAAAAATACATTTAGTTATGCTGTAAATAATGAATTTATCGATCCTTTGGGGAATTTTATAGTTTTAGATGTTACAATACAAGAGCAAAGGATGACTATTGCTGTAGTTTATGGACCAAATGCAGACAAACCTCAATTTTTTCAGGATTTTTTTAATGTTGTTGAAAGTTTCGGTAATACTTCTTTTATTATCGGTGGTGATTGGAACGTGCCATTAAATTATGAGATAGATACCTACAACTATAAACACAAAAATAACATAAAATCAAATGAAACAATTTTAAGCATTATGGAACTTTTAGATCTACATGACATCTGGAGAATTAGTAATATTAACAGCAAGGTTACACTTGGAGGGGCCCCTTTAATAAAATGGCACGCTTAGACTATTTCCTTGTCTCGTCTGACTTTCAAGATTGCGTCGAGAAATGTTCAATTGATATTAGTTATAAATCTGACCACTCAGCCATTTCTGTGCACTTATTATTTATTGATCAACAACGGGGCCGGGGTACATGGAAATTTAATAACAGCTTATTAACAAATGCTGAATTTGTAAATATTGTCAAACAAACTATTTCTGAAACAATAGACCAATATAAAGTGAACAATTTAAATGATGAACAAGAAATACGATTTAATATAGATGATCAACTATTCTGGGAAACGCTTAAACTTATGATTAGGGGCAAAACCATATCATTTGCTTCCTTTTTAAAACGAGAGAAAAATAAGAAAGGAAAATGAAATAGAAACTAAACTTAAACAATTATATGTTTTATTAGACAATGGAGACAATTCTGTTAAAAATGAAATTGATCAATTACATATAGAGCTAAAAACAATCCGGATGAAAGAATAAGGGGAATTATTTTGAGAACAAAAGCGAAATGGAAAGTAGAAGGGGAAAAATCTACTAAATACTTCTGCAATTTAGAAAAAAGGCAATACACAGAAAATTAATACCAAAAATTATAAAAAGTGATGGAAATGAAATAACAGACTTAAAAGAAATACTTCAAGAGCAAAAACAATTTATGAAACTCTTTACAGCTCTAAACCTTTAATACCCTTATCACAGGAAAACGAACGTTTATTTTTTGATACAAGCAATCCTTTAAACAAGTTAAACGAAGAAGAACGCGACTCGTTAGAGGGACTTCTTAGCGTAAATGAATGTTTAAATGCTTTAAAAAATATGAAAAATGATAAATCTCCAGGTTCAGATGGCTTTACTGCTGAATTTTATAAATTCTTTTGGAAAGATATTGGTATTTTTATGGTTAGATCTTTGAATCAAGGATACGAGTTCAAGTCGTTATCAGTTACTCAAAGGCAAAGTGTGATCACTTGTCTTCCTAAGGAAGGTAAATCAAAACTGCATTTAAAAAACTGGAGACCTATTTCGCTTATAAATGTGGATGGGAAAATTGCGTCCTCAGCTATTGCCAATCGAATTAAATCAATACTCCCAAAACTAATATCGGAAAGTCAAACAGGGTTTTTAAAGGGACGACAAATGGGTGACTTAACACGACTTATATCTGACCTTATTTTAAAATGTGATGAAGAAAATATACCCGGACTTCTTGTTTTACTAGACTTTGAAAAAGCTTTCGATTCTTTAGAATGGAAATTTATAGAAAAATGTTTACGTTTCTTTAATCTTGGAGATTCAATTTTAAACTGGTTTCACACTTTTTATAATAATGTATCTAGTTGCGTACTGAATAACGGACATTGTTCAGATTTTTTTTCAATTCAAAGAGGTGTTCGACAAGGCGATCCTCTTTCGCCGTATATTTTTATAATATGTGTTGAATTTTTAAGTGCTGCTTTGATATATCACCCCGATATAAATGGTATACGTGTAAGAGACTCTGAATATTTATTAAACCAATATGCTGATGACTCCTCTCTTTTTCTGGAGGATGATGAAAAATCATTAAATAATGCCCTTCAAATAGTGGACAAATTTTACCTTTGCTCCGTTTAAAAGTAAATTTTGACAAAACCCAAATTATATGGATAGGAGCAAGAAAAGGTTGTCGCGAAAAACTTCATACTGATAAACCAGTGATCTGGAATTATAAAGGAGATTTTAAAATTCTAGGAATAACTTATAACTTAGATAAAGACAACTATTTCATAAATAATTATCATGATAAACTTAATAAAATGAAAAATCTGTTAAACGACTGGTCTTTTAGAAATCTTACGCTTATTGGCAAAACAACAGTTATCAAAACGCTTGCACTTCCCATCATAATTGATTGCTTAACTGTCCTTCCTGACCCCCCAGATCATATTTTCCAAGAATTTCAAAATATTTTACTTAATTTCTTATGGTCGGGGAAAATGGATAAGATTAAACGAACGGTTATAATAAATTCAATAAAAAACGGTGGTCTTAAGTTTCCACATATAAAATCACTAAGCCAGTCACTGAAACTAGTATGGGTTAAAAAACTTTTAGATCCTGAAATATTCTCACCGTGGAAAACACTTGTTCTAAATGATCTAGACGAGTTTGGTGGATATAAAGTGTGGTATCTCCATAAAGATGGAATTAATAAAATAGCAAACTATCAAAATAGTTTTTGGAAAAATGTAATGCATTCATGGGCTTGTTTAGGCTGTGAATGTATAACAAACGCAATTGAAATGTTATCAGAACCTTTATTTTATAACTCAAATATTGCTTTAACCTGGGATTTAAATATCGTTAAAGCTTTTTGTCAAAAGGGGGTGTTCTTTATAAATGACATTGTTAGTGAACAGTGCAACTTATTGTCCTATACAGAATTTTCAGATAAATATGACATACGGATTCCATTTACTATATACTATGGTCTACTCAATGCAATTCCAAATACATGGAAAACAAGTATTAAACATGAAACTAGAATTGAACATCCTATAAATAAAAATATCAACAAATTAAAGGCAACAAAAAAGGTTAACTTTACTTTTAATCCAGAATTCTTAAAAAATATTGCAGAAACACCTAACAAATCCCAGCAAAAATGGAATAAAGAACTTGGAATAGCCTTACAAACTGAGGACTGGGAAATGTTATACGAACAAAATTTTAAAATAACTGATGATACCTATCTGCAGAGCCTGCAGTTCAAAATATTTCATCGTATTTTGTTTACCAATGCCAAACTTTATCAGTGCAAAATGTCCGAAACAGAACTATGTACGTTTTGTAACAACTCGAAAGAAACAGTTTTACATTTATTTTATGAATGTATGTATCCAAAAAATGTCCTTTTACGTTTTTTTGAAAAAATCAAGAATCAATGTGGTATTGATGTGCAAATAAAGCCCCAGGAAATCCTCCTATATGTTGAACAGAATGAAAACGTCATTCACTCGATAATTAATATTGTCTTCTCATTTTTAAAAGTTATGTCTACTCCTGTAAACTGAAACAATGTCTCCCAAATTATAGCGTTTTTATTGAGCATTTGAAGAGATATAAACACCTTGAATTATTCTCATTATATATGTACCCTGAAAAGAAATCTAATGCTATTAAGGCGAGATGGAACACTGTGAATAATATCTTTAACAATTAAACCATAACATTCACAACGTTTATTCCACCTTTTAATACTGATGCTTTAAAGGTGTATATTAATGTTACTTTAGTTTGTACAGATTTCATTACATGTCTGTTCTTCTCAATCTAGTTTCATCGAATGTATTCTTATATGCAATTTTTGCCTAAAATGTGTTTGTATTTATATCATGTATGCATGTACACATATTTATATCATGTATGTATGTACACAAGTGTCTGAATAAAATTATCAAAAACAAAAAAAAAAAAAAGTTGAGCAAGGATGAACATTTTAAATCATAAATGTTTAACTTAACTCTGAATAACGTGAAAATGTTACACAATACCGCATGTTCGCATGTAAAAGAAGCTTACTGAATTAAGCGTTTATTACTTAGGAGGAAATAATATTGTCTAATAAATAAACGAAGAAGTTTATTGTTGTCGTCTCGTTGACACCGTATATCAAAAACTGTCTCGCCATTCGTAGACGTTTATTTTATGCACTAATTTTCTAATAACCAACAAAATGATCAATATTTACCTGTTGCTAGTTTGGTGTTCATGTCAAAAGTTTTCCCATGTTTTTTCCCCGTTGAGATTTTGTTGAGTGCCTGGCAGTTAAAGTTGTAGCACTTCACGGACAGCACGGCCGCCAGACCGAATGTCTGTAAACCTATGCAATGGTGTAGATGAGGCCATCAATAAAAATATGTTTGTTTGCCGTGCTCCGACCGACTCACCCGATTCGGCCGCGACTCAAAAAATGTTAATGACCTTGGGCCGAAAAAAAAACTTTAAATAATTATTATTTTTTTTATTTTTTTTTTTTTTTTTTTTTATTCAAATGATAATTTTATTAGCCAGAGTTGTTAAGCATCTATTCTGGATTGCAAAGGTTATCAAAAAGTTGCCTTAGTACAAAAATGGCATAATATATGCGAACAATATATATAAAAATAATATCTAAAAATAAAAAACATTCCAACCTTAAATACACATGAATAAAATAATTATGTGCAAGTCCTTGTGTTTAGTTTTAATAACCTATGCCCTAACATCGTACTAGGGCCTTTATAGTGTTGTAGATTGGATAAGCTTTTGATGTAAAAAAAAAAAAAAAAAAAAAAAAAAAAAATCCCTACCTACCTACCCACCCTCAAAATTCTGGGTAGGAGCACAGCAAACAAACAATTTTTTATTGATGGCCTGAAGAGGACCACCACACGAAATACATGCCTTTAATCCGTCTGCTAAAATATCTAACTCTACCACTCGTCTGCCAAGTGTCCATTGTTGATGTGTATCGTCAGTTTTTACGAATTCCTCATGACCCAGAATTGAGATATCCGGCAAATTACTTGTTGATGAAGTCGAAGAAAAATATGAATGGTCGTCCAGCGATTTCTGTAAATTCCATTTCTGTTTCAAAGTATCAGATGCTTGTTTAATCTTATTTGAAGCTGATGTGCTAACGAATCTTCCTTTTAATCTATGATGCGGCATTGTATAATAATTTAAAACGGCAAACGTATCACGGTATGAAAATATGTAAAAAAAATATATCAAAACATACTTTTAATATGGCGCCATCTGTTAGACGACGTCCGATTGTCGTAATATTGAAATATAAAATACGTTATCAAGCATAGTTTTCAGATTATTTTTATATAAAATGAATTATATTAACATCAGTTCATTAAAATTTCTATAATAAACCAATATATTGTGATTTGTGGGCGAAACAGTTTACGACATTACCTAACGTATTACGTCATACGGCGCATGCGTATATTGACCAGCCAACCTCCTTAATGATTTCCTTCAGTTTGAGAATTTTTGTTTTACATTTGGGAATTTAAACAAACATGACGATAAATAAGTAGTACATTTCGCTACTTCGCTAAAAGACACCTTTAGTTTGTGCAATTTCTCATACAAATATGGATTTTTAGCTCTACTGGCCAAGGGCCAGCAGAGCTTATGGGATCGTGTGTTGTCCGTCTTCCGGCGTCCGGCGTCCGGCGTCCGTCGTCTGGCCGTTAACTTTTCTTCAAACGACTTCTCCTCAGAAACCGTTTGGCTAATTTTGACCAAACTACACATGGATGATCCTTAGATGAATGCTTTTTAGATTTGTTAAAATTAGATCAGCGCTACATCCAAGATGGCTGCCATTACCATATATAATCGAAACCTATCAATGAAAGCTTAGACAAGTTTGAAAACCAGCAAGATCGGACCAGAAACAGCGGAGTTATGGCCTTTGATTTAAAATGCTATATTTCTGCTCAAGACGATAGGGCTTTCATTCTTTATACGATCTTAACCAAACTTTACCAGATTGTTAAGTTCAATGCCAGCTTGGATAAATTAAAAACCCAGCCAGATTGGACTAGTACCAGCGAAGTTGTGGCCTTTGATTTAGTTAAAAATGCTATATTTTGCCTCGTTAAGACGATAGGGCCTTCATTTTTTTCCCGATCTTGACTAAACTTTACCAGATTGTTATAATCAATGAAAGCTCGGACAAGTTTGAACACCAGCCAGATCGAACCAGTAACAGTGGAGTTGTGGCCCTTGATTTACTTGCTCAAGTGGATAATGCTAAAGTCTTCAGTATTGTTTGCTTACAGGGACACGCATGATGGCTGGAAGTAACTTCTGGAGTGGGCATATTCTACTACTACCATGAATCATCAGCAGGAACTCCAAGACTCGGGCTTCAGGAACTGGGTTCGAGTTGGTCTTGGACTCAAGTATGTCAAAGAGGGATTGGAACCCTTCATTGATAATACGACGAACACGTTTCATGCTTCCATCCTGACAGGTATACCCAGTACTAGTGTCCAGTGCAATGTATGTACATTACAAAACCTACTACCACATGCCAAGGCAGCATGTCCAAGAACAGATAAGAGAAACTGTCCCTGTAACAATCCGAGAGGAAGAAGAATATGTCCCAATGGAGTCTGTGGTGCTATTTATGATGGAATAGTTGATTCACATCGATTCAAAGGTCCGTCATGGAAGAACACCAAAATAAATCAGTGGAAAACAAACCATTGGCAAATAGCCAAGTGCTTTATGTCTCCAAGTGCAGACATGGCTGCAATCAGTACGGCTGCAGAAACAGACTGCACTGGGCTCTTAAGTGTAGCTATCAATTCGACATTCATTGAAAACTTTCTGACGACAAATATCAACCCTCCAAATGATAATTTCTCAAAGGTATGTATAATTATATAGTTCATTAATCTATTAACAACAAAATTCTCTATTCTTATAACAGTCATTCTCTTTCACCAATGTTATATTAATATGTCTAATATCTCCAGTATTAAATTATGCAAATTAGTCTATTCTTGACAATAGAAGATGAGCCAATCTCATTAAATTCATATCCTAATTACGCTTTGATACTCTCCGCTATAGAATTTGACCACACTCCCTTGTAGGTCACGTCAGATCGACATTCCATGATATCAAATCCATATTCATGCGAAGATCAACTTAATTCATCAATTGAAATCGCGCCTTTCATATGCACTTAAAGATAAAGTCTTCGTGTGTTATTGTGAATTGCACGATAAATTTAAAGAAATACACGAATATTATGATATGAAGAAAATCATGGGCGCATGCTATGTGTGTTTTGAAAATATATATTCCACCAAAAGTATTACGACATTAGTACTCTAAATAGGCATACTTCATCTGGCAGCTTAGCTCAGTTAGTAGCATACTCGATTGTTGACCTGCGAGAGTCATTTTATTGTGGGTTCAATCTCAGGAATCGGCAATTTTTTGTGTACCACTATTAAATTCTGTCAAACAATCTTTTCTTTATTTTTTTTGAGTAAATATTCAATAATGGTTGGTGTATTATGTTTATCAACGCAATTAAGCTAAAAGTTACGGACATTGTTTATTAGACTGCTCCACAGCGTTTTACTGAAACTTGACATGAGCAGTGAAGCAGTCTATACCGAGTAATGCTGTAGGCTGAAATCTGATTTGCTAATCGTAAGGTCAATCTGACGTGACCTGCAATGGAGTGTAGTCAGATCCTTGTATATTAGAGTATCGTAGCGTGATAAAGGGTCTAAATTTAATGAGATTGAAGATGAGCTAATTTGAGTTATATTCATCGACAGTTAATATGATATTGAAAAACAGGACGTATTATGGTATGGGATTGTCTGTCCATACGTCGTTATAGTTTATAGGCATAAATGACCAGTCAAAATGATAAGTATAAGAGCTATTGTTTATTGTTTGCCAGTGTGAGCTACAATTTGCAAGTTCATTTTTTATTTACTGGCAAAAAAACGCCAGTTGAAAAAAATGCTGATTTCGAGCCCTGCTAGATAATAACTACGAAACCATAACACCCACACTCATGAAACTAAATATGTACCAGTGTATTAGCCAGCCAACCGTGCAGCTATCTTTTGCACAGCCGTTTTTGAAAAATCGCGGCCAATATTTGGGGAGTGGGTGGGGTGGTTTTTTTTTGCACAATAACACTTCCAAACTCTTACTTTCTCAATCTTGTTATGTTTTGTATACATTTATAGAAGAAATATAAATCTAAAATGTTTGTTTTTTCACCTTTATCTGTAAAAAATAAATTACCCCAGAGACACCCACTTGTCGCGAATTGGCGCGTGTTATCAAATTATTTTGCACACCCTGTTTGCATATTTGCACACCCAGTTTTTGAATTTCTGCCTAATACACTGATATGTACATTGTCCAAGGTTTTGGGGTCAGTAAGTTAAAGGTCAACGTTGATATGACCGTATATGAAAATACGCATTCTGGAAGATAACTTCAAAACCATAGCACCCACACACATGAGACTTCACCATTACTCTAGGTGAGAGGATGAGCCCTATTGGTTTTAGGGTCAGCAGGTCAATGGTCAAGGTTTCCATGACATTTTTATGGAAATGTGCATTCTAATGAAAAGTGATTGAATTTTTGTCTTTGAAATGAAAAGTCCTTGAATTTTATTTGGGCCGAAAAGTCCTTGAATAATCCTTGAAAATGTTCATCAGTCCTAGAAAAATATTCGAATTTTATTGAAGCAATACTTTGAAAAATATTAAAATGATTAAATCGGCAGAAAAATCGGATAGCAAAAAATTTATTAGCTCTGCTGGCCAAGGGATGGTGTGTTGTCCGTCGTCCGTCCGTCGTCCGTCCGTCCGTTAACCTTTCTTCAAACGACGTCTTCTCAGAAACCGCTTGGCTAATTTTGACCAAACTTCACCTGGATAATCCTTAGATGAATGCTTTTTAGATTTGTTAACATTAGGTCAGCGCTACATCCAAGATGGCTGCCATTACCATATACATGTATGGTCGAAACCTTAAAAAATCTTCTTCTCCAGAACCGCTGGACAGATTTCAACAGTTTTTCTTTTAAAATGATCGCCAACGCCTAGACTATCAAGCTTGTTCAAATAAAGTCCTCGGGGACAAAAATGGCCGTTCCCCGGGGGTCCAAAGTTTGTATATTGAGGTTTTGCATGTTTTTCATATAGACATATAGGAAAAAACTTTTAAAAAATCTTCTTCTCTATAACCATAAGGCACAGAGCTCTCATGTTTTACATGTAGCATCAGCTTATGGTCTTCTACTAAGTGTGTTCAAATGGTGACCCTGGGGTCAAATTTGTCCCCGCCCCGGGGGTCACAGTTTTAAATAGACTTATACAGGATTGTTTTTTTACAAATCTTCTTCTCAGAAACTACAACAGCCAGAGGTTTGATATTTTGCATTTACTATTAGCTTATGGTCCTTTACCATGTTTGTTCAAATGGTGACCCTCGGGTCACATTTGGCCCCGCCCCAAGTGTCACATGTTTTACATAGACATGTATAGGGAAAAACTTAAAAACTATTCTACTCTGAAACTGCAAGAGCCAGAGGTTTAATATTTTGCATTTGCTATAAGCTTATGGTCTTCTACCAAGTTTGTTCAAATGGTGACCCTGGGGTCACATCTGGCCCCGCCCCGGGGGTCACAGTTTTACATAAATGCTTGTATAGGCAAAAACTTTAAAAAATATTCTTCTCTGAAACCATAAGGCACAGAACTCTCATGTTTTACATGTAGCATCAGCTTATGGTCCTCTACTAAGTGTGTTCAAATGGTGACCCTGGGGTCAAATTTGTCCCCGCCCTGGGGTCACAGTTTTACATAGACTTATATAGGATTGTTTTTTTAAATCTTCTTCTCGGAAACTACAAGAGCCAGAGGTTTGATATTTTACATTTATTATAAGCTTATAGTCCTTTACCAAGTTTGTTCAAATGGTGACCCTGGGGTCACATTTGGCCCCGCCCCAAGGGTCCCATGTTTTACATAGAGCAACTTCTTATGGGGTGTATCTGTCTCAACTTATTCGTTTTTCTAGAGCTTTTACTCGAGTTGAGGACTTTAATATTCGTAATCTTTGTATAACTAAAACGTTACTCAATCAGGGTTACCGTTACCATAAACTTCGTAAAACCTTTGCAAAATTTTATTATCGTAACCCTGATCTTCTTTCCAAATATAAATGTAATTTAAGGACTCTTCTGCGACAAGGACTATCACAACCTGACTTCTATGGTGATGTGATTTATAAACTTCGTAAGATTCTTGGTCATGATCACTTTCACTTGTTAAAAAGTTTATCAAAAGAGGTTATGACCCTATCATTTTGCAACGTACTGCATGCTTAGTGGTGGACCCTTTTACAGTTCGCCACTATGCTTTCCTCTTTAATTGTACGATGACCGGACAGGCTGTGGACCCTATGATAACGCCTACCTAAAGCCCATTGGGACGGTGGCGTTTGATGTTTGTCCATGTTCTTTCTTGTCGTGCCCTGAATAGTGTATTCTCTTACTGCTCTGGCTTCTGCCAAGTCATTGAGTACCTTCATTGTGGCTTTCTAGGCTATTGTTTTTTTGTATTATATTTACACGAGCATATTTGTGTTTTACTTATATTGCCAATTGATGCTGTCTTGTTGGTTAGAGGTTAGATCATGGCGGGGATTTCTTTATTTACACTGTCCTGTTTTAATGGGATGACAGTAGGGTAAGTGTGAGGTTTGGTGCACCCTAGAACCGGTTTAAACCCCCAGTGGCCTACTTTGCCACTGACCGTTCCAAGGCGGTAGCCATATTGTCAACCCTTTTGTGTTTTGCATTTTTTATTACTTTTGCCTTTTCGTTTGTATGTTTGCGTGTTTGTTTTTGTGTTTTGTGGTTGACTGTCGTCCTTGAATGCTGCTTTCCCTGTCCGATATTTTTAGCCATCTTTAAATGATCATGTCTTTTGTGTTTATCATCAAATTTTGATAATACTTTCACCTTGTTCCATTTTTTTCAGAACTCTCAATAGGGTTTGACATTAACAGTTGTCCCCTTGTCCTGTGCCATGTAGATTCTACAGGGGACAAGTTAATTGTCCCAGGTGACCTGTCCTACGGACAACTAAATTTTATAAAAAGGAATGAATTTTACATCTTTAAAACTTGTGACTGAAAACATTGGTGAGCACATTGTAAATGACAAATAAAACCCATCTTGTTTTCATTGGTGAATTCTACAACTGATTGAATGTAATGTCACTTTCATGATTGATCTTGTTTTTTGTATCAATATAACATGAAGTGCGGGGACAAGTCAATTTGACTGGGGTCGTCCGTCGTCTGTCCGTTAACTTTTATCTCGTTAAGACGGTAGGGCCTTCATTTTTCATCCGATCTTTACCAAACTTTAACATATTGTTAATATCAATGAAAGCTCGGAAAAGTTCGAAAACCAGCCAGATTGGACCAGTAACGTCCGTCGTTAACTTTTGTTTCGTTAAGACGATAGGGCCTTCATTTTTCATCCGATCTTTACCAAACTTTAACTGGTTGTTCATATCAATGGAAGCTCGGACAAGTTCGCAAACCAGCTAGATCGAACCAGTAACAGCGGAGTTATGGCCCTTGATTTAGTTAAAAATGCTATATTATGCCTCAAGACGATAGGGCCTTCATTTTTCATCCTATCTTTACCAATCTTCACCACGTTAATAATATCAATGAATGCTCGGACAAGTTCGAAAACCAGCCATATGATTATCGGACTAGTAACAGCGGAGTTATGGCCCTTGACTTAGTTAAAAACGCTATATTTTGCCTCGTTAAGACGATAGGGGCTTCATTGTTCATTCGATCTTTACTAAACTTTATCAAATTGTTAATGTCATTGAAAGCTCAAATAAGTTCGAAGACCAGCCATATCGGACCAGTAACAGCAGAGTTATGACCCTTGATTTAGTTAAAAATGCTATATTGCGCCTCGTTAAGACAATAGGGCCTTCATTTTTAATCCTATCTTTACCAAACTTTACCACATTGTTAATATCAATGAAAGCCCGGACAGGTTCGAAAACCAGCCATAGCGGACTAGTAACAGCGGAGTTATGCCCCTTGATTTAGTTAAAAAATGCTATATTTTGCCACTATAGGGGCTTCATTGTTCATCTGTTCTTTACCAAACTTTATCAGATTGTTAATGTTGTTGAAAGCTCAAACACGTTCGAATACCAGCCATATCGGACCAGCAGTGTATTAGGCAGAAATTCAAAAGAACCGGGTGTGCAAATATGCGAACAGGGTGTGCAAAACAATTTGCTAACACGCGTTACGCGCCAATTCGCGACAGGTGGTTGTCTCTAGGGTAATTTATTTTCACAGATAAAGGTTGAAAAGGTGCATTTTAGATCCTCTTTCTTAAATAAATGTATACAAAACATAACAATATTGAGACAGTAAGAGTTTGGAAGTGTTGTTTAACAAAAAACAAAAAAAAACACGGTTGGCTGGCTAATACACTGCGGTCCAGTAACAGCGGAGTTATGGCCCTTGATTTAGTTAAAAATGCTATATTTTGCCTCGTTAAGACAATAGGGTTTTCATTTTTGATCCGATCTTTACCAAACTTTTTCAGATTGTTAATGCTGTTGCAAACCAGCCAGGTTCAGTAACAGCGGAGGCACAGCCTTTGATTTAGTTAAAAATGCTATATTTTGCCTCGTTAAAACGATAGGGCCTCCACTTTTCATCCGATCTTTACCAAACTTTACCAGATTGTTAGTGTCAATAAAAGCTCGGATAAGTTTTAAACCAACCAGATCGGACCAGTAACAGCATAGTTATGGCCCTTGATTTAGTTAAAAATGCTATATTTTGCCTCGTTAAGACGATAGGGCCTTCATTTTTCATCCGATCTGTACCAAATTTTATCAGACTGTTAATGTCAAGCTCGAAAATCAGCCAAATCGGACCAGTAACAGTGGAGTTGTGGCCCTTGATTTTGTTAAATATGTTATAGGGCCTTCATTTTTCATCTGATCTTTACCAAACTTTTCCAGATTTTTTCTAGTTTTTCTTTTATTATTATTTTTTGATTTTTAGCTCTACTGATCAGAGATCAGCAGAATCATAGATCAGCAGAACTTATGCCGTGGTGCGGTGTTCGTCGTCCATCTGTCCGTTTTTTTTGTAGCGACTACTCCTCTGAAACTACCGAATGGATTTTCATGAAACTTTACAGAAATGTTGCCCATAAGGTCTAGTTGATCCTAGGAAAAATTCATGTTGATGTGAATCCAAATCTAAAAATAGATTTTAAAAACAAGTTTGTAGCGACTACTTCTTGAAAACTCTTATATTTATATGGGACTTTTTCTAAAATGCACAGCATGACATTATGTTGGTCCTTGTCGAAAATCATTTTGATTCAACGTTAAATATGGCTGCCGGCCATCTTTGTTTACATAAAGAACTAGTTTGTAGCGACTTTAAGTTCTTGAAAACTTTAAGTGATATTGATATGGGGTGCGATGTTAAACATGGCCGCCAGTGGCCATCTTTGTTTACATAGAGTTATATAATGAAAACTTGTAGCGACTACTCCTCTGAAACTACTTGACACAATTTTCATGAAACTTCACAGGAATGTTTCTCTTAATGTCTTAATTGATCCTAGCAAAATTTCAGGTCGGAATTCAAAATGCCAGCCAAATCAAAATTGTGTCCGGTCAATAACATTTGCATGCATGGACGGATTTTCAAATAACTTGGCACAAGACTTAGTGCTCACCAGAACCAAACGAGGTGTCGTGCACACAATCCAGTCCATGACTCCAAGGTCAAGGTCATATTCAGAGGTCAAAGGACACTTCGGGGGCATTTATCACTTACAGCGATATTTCTTGTTATTTATATTTTTTAATTTTTTTTTTTTTAATTTTATTAAATCATTATTTTTTTTCTCGTTTTTTTTATTGATTTGTTTTTAGCTCTATGTTGGACCAGTCGGACCAGTAACAGAGGAGTTATGGCTCTTGATTTAGTTAAAAATGCTATATTTTACCTCGTTAATACGTCAAGGCCTTCAATTTTCATCTGATTTTTACCAAACTTTACCAGATTCTTTAGTTACGGTCCTTGATTTAGTTAAAAAGCTGTTTTTTGCCCGAAACTTTCAAAAAAAACGTAAATGGCAGTCACTAGCTTCATTGATGTTATAAGAGTCATGTTAGCCAGTAGAGCGTCCAC
Organism: Cyrtodaria siliqua; assembly: GCA_037043455.1. Taxonomy (NCBI): domain Eukaryota; kingdom Metazoa; phylum Mollusca; class Bivalvia; order Adapedonta; family Hiatellidae; genus Cyrtodaria; species Cyrtodaria siliqua. Next base: position 172,002 of record JAWPHD010002697.1, read on the forward strand.
ATGCCCTCTTGGGCCTCTTGTTTCTACAGTATTCTACAAAAAATAGTTATAAATACTTGTATGTTATGCATAATAATTTCACATGAAATACTTATATACATTTCATATACATGTGGCACAGGTGTATTATTAAAAATATTTGTGACACATATGTATCATTTATGTGGCACATATGTAAATAACATGATGTACATATGAAAGAAATATGCAAATAATAAGAAAGTAACACATATGTGACAAACGTGACAACATATTTCCTGTGTATATAACTAAGATACATATGCTCAGTGAATAAATTTAGACTGAGACCTAGTGAGATTCTTTTATTACTTGAAAAATTTAGCAAGTGCTAATCTTTTCTACATGTGTGCAATCTCCAAAAATCTACTTGCATTTAGCAAGTAAATAAGTGTTAAATAAAGAACCCTGGGCGTATACTGCTTCGTTAGACTATAATAGTTAGCCCTCTTGTTTGATATACACTTGATTGTTGTATTTCCATGAATGCAGGGTTTTTCCAGGTATTTTGAGAAAAAGGACCCTTGTAAATTTGGGAAACTTCTATTGTAAAAATGACCAAATTGGGAATGGTTTTCATCGATAAAATGGCCAACTAAGATTTGCTTACGTCAACATTTTAGTTAGGGCGAGGTACTGCATCAGTAGGCACTCGTCATAGCGATCGGATAAGTGGAGTTTTTGTGCCCTACATTAAAACGCATCTGTATGTTTATATTAACTATTGCACGGAACATTTGTTATTTAAAATCAAATTCATATATTTATAGGCTAGATCGATGAGAAATGAAATCATGCACTCCCCGTCACAGAAATTGTCAGATGCTGCTCTCACTAACCACATAGCTACAATGATGGACGTGCTAAATGCCATACCAACTCCCCATACAGGTTTTCAGGCAGCTCAAGTCGCTGTTGAGAAACTTAAACAGGTAAGCTCAATTAATTGATGAATGAATAAATACTATTATACACCCACGAATTATGTTTTCACACATGAGATTTTGCTGTGCAGAAATAACTTTGTCTAGATTAATGTGACTGCTTATTTAAGATGGATTGAATATATGTCATATAGAGAGGTCAATGTCACTGACCTTTAAACGTCAATATGAAACTTGTTTTCTGTTCATTTTAAGCAGGAAAAATGCATGGATTGAATTCACATTTGTATGTACATGTAATTAACCAGTCAGTTTTTCCTTTGGAAAAGCTTGGTTATTAGGTTGGTGAAATCCGTTTTGCAGGCTTGTCAAGCGCATGGTTTCCACTCACTTACTTTTGTTAGTTTGACACTAACTTAAAAGTAGGAAGCCTGCAGGACTATATGCCTTTGAAAACTGGTGGTCGTTCTGACTGATAGGTGGTCCTTCTCATGTACAGCTATACTTACCGAAACATTCAAATAGAACAAAACACATACACAATGTTGCTCTGTGATTAATGTTTACATTATATCAACAATTAATATGCCTTAATTTGTAGCGTTGCTAGATCCTTGACATGGTGTCGTAGATGCTTTGGGTTTGACATTTTTCAGCTTCGTCTTATGTTATTTTGGAGGCAAAGTAATGTTTTTGAGAATTTTCCACATTTTTAAAGAAAGCGAAAACACACAGTCATGCGAACGCTTGACACTCCTATATCAAGGTTCAATTTCCCTTGCCAAAAAAAGCTACCTTATACGTACGTTTTGCGTAGCTAAAATTATTTCAAAAGCTACGTAAACGTACGTAATAGCTACGTAAAAGCTAGCGGTATCGGCACCTGCGTATTTCTTCGTATACGCAGCTTTTGCGCAGATTTTACAAAAATGATGCAAAACATTGCATTAACAAACAAGCCTCGCAAAAGCTGCGTTTTCAAAGGTCTACTTAATAATTTACCTTTAATTAAAAAGCTGCGTAAAACGCAGCTTTGACGAAGGTGCCAATACCGCTAGCTTTTACGTAGCTATTACGCAGGTCTGCATAAACGAAGCTTTTACGCAGATCTCTGTAAAAGCTGCGTAAAACTCAGCTTTTACGCAGGTGCCAATACCGCTAGCTTTTACGTAGCTATTACGCAGGTCTGCATAAACGAAGATTTTACGCAGATCTCTGTAAACTGTAAAAGCTGCGTAAAACATGAAACGTAAAACGCAGCTTTTACGCAGGTGCCAATACCGCTAGCTTTTACGTAGCTATTACGCAGGTATGCATAAACAAAGATTTTACGCAGATCTCTGATTTTACGCAGCTTGTTTGTTAATGCTATGTTTTGCATCTTTTTTGTAAAATCTGCGCAAAAGTTGCGTATACGAAGAAATACGCAGGTGCCAATACCGCTAGCTTTTACGTAGCTATTACGCAGGACTGCATTAACGAAGCTTTGATGTAGATCTTTGTAAAAGCTGCGTAAAAGCTTCGCAATAGCTGCGTAAAAACTGGCGGTATTGGCATAAAACGCAGTTTTTACACAGCTATTACGAAGCTTCTGTGCAGAACTTTGTAAAAGCTGAGTAAATGAAAGATTTAAAAAGCTTCGTCTTTCTTTTTCAATAAAGGGTCCTCCGAGAGCTAGTGAAAATCTGAGCAAATATAAATGGAAACGTAAATGTGGACAACAGATGCGCCACGATAAGCACTATAGGTCAAAGATAAGCACTACAGGTCTTTGACCGCTAGAGCATTGAATACATAAGGATGTGATTAATAAGAAACAATCAGTAATAAAGGCAATAAAGTTTATATGTACTAAAATCTAGGTCCCCTGTACAGGATTCAAATTTAACAGAATAAATAACATCACTATATCTTAGCAGCAAACGTTGAACAGTACATGGAAATAACATGTTACATAATTTTAATCTTAAAAAGTGATATTGGTGAACGGCAGAAATGAAATTTAAAGCTATTTGACACTGGAAAAGTGTTTCCTAAGCATTTTTATATTGAAATATTTAAACTATAAAACATACTGATATGCAAAATGCAATGTGAAAAAATAAACTATAAACGAAACATCTATTAAATTTCACTTTAACATGAAAAAGTTGGAACTAAATATTAATTTCAAACAGCAGGAGGAGAACATTTTGATAGAAACCCTTGCAGACTGAATATAATATTGAGCACTTATTTACATTTAATATACACTGAAGGGACACACAGAAACCTTGTAGTTAATAAAAGTTAAATTAGAACCCAAATTTACTAACCCCGCATCATTTTATGTATTTTCCCTCTTTATTCTACTATATGTTGAAAAATGTTATGGATGCAATATAATCCACTCAGGTGTTTGCAAAATCAATTTGCTTTCAAGGATTCAAATAATGATTTGTGTATAATAAATATGAAAACTAATATTATTGTGGGCTCCTTCAAAACTAAACTATAGACTTCATGAGAAACACATTTGCAAAATGTATTTAAAAAATGGGGGTCGGGGAAACATGAGAAGAAATATTTTAATCCCCTGTCGGATTCTAAAATAAACAGGTAAACATATCTTTGATTTTTTTTTACTCAGAGACCTATATTAATAATGTTTTTTTAAATAAAGACCATAATTATTAGAAAAAATATACACTGCACCTCTGGATAACAATTAGCTCCATTTATCTACACATCTAAGCCCCGGTAAGCGGCCTCAAACCCTCTCAAAAGTGTCCTCATTGTTCGTTTAATATCATCTTCTGGAACCTCAAACCGACTTAATTATTGCTGTCATCTAGATGCAAACATGTATGAAGTTTAATAGATTTACGGCTCGAGGTGTCCTGAGTAAAACTTAAATTCAAAACAGACGTATTTGACAGTCGGAAAATGGTAATTAACACTATATGCCTGATCCACTTCCGTGTTAAGGCAAATATATACACCATTGAAAAACATAGCACTATATGTATACATCTAAACCTCTGTAGGAGGACTCGAACCCTCTTAAAACTGTTCTCATTTTTCATTTGACTTCATCTGTTGGCACCTAAACCGTTTCCGAAGAACATAGATCTGAAAAGATAGTATATTTATAAATAAATTAATGTCTCCAAAAAAGACAAAATAAATTTATAAATGTATAAAAAAAATATACATTTTAAATATAATAGTTTTTAATACTTCTGAAAATTTAAAACCTATATTATATTAAAAGGGCCTCATTGCAATCTTAGTCATAGCCTTACCTACTGGTTTTATAGAGCATCAACCTTGAATGCGGGAGACTGTGGGTTCAATCCCTGGCTGGATTATATCAAACACTTCATGGTACTAGTAGTCCCAAGCATATAAAGTCTTAATTCTTGGACTAGTCAGTTCGGTGTCTGTATCATGTTATTTGTCTACAGCACGGAATGCCAGTATGGCAGCACTATAAAATTGAGCATAGAACTCATTCCTAAAAAAAAGCACGGATTGATAGAACAAAAAAATTGTTAAATCGTTGGGAGTGGGATAGGGAGGTGGAGGGGACATGTGCACCAACTAACAGCACGTGGGGGTGGGGGGCATGTGCTGTTATACGCCACATAACAGCACATGTGGCCTTTAGGCCTTTAAAGGACTTATTAATAAATGTACAGACATAAATATACTGATTGGTTGTCGATGAAAAATGTTTGACTCCTTAAAAGTATATAACCTGTCGCAATGCAGTCACCTGACATCAAACTGTCAAAAATGTTCAATCAATCGTCATATTTCGTGTATGTAAAACTTTTTAAAACTAGAGGTTGTTTTTGAGAAAAACTGATGTCTCATACCACTGCAAAGTTTCGTCAAAATGCATCAAGCCATTCTGGACGAGTAGCGGCGACAACAAATTTAAAAGTAAAAAAGAGGGGTCATAATTCTGTCAAAAATCAGCTAACCGGAATGAAAGTGCAATACGCACAACTAGACATAATACTAATGCTTCCTGCAAAGTTTCTTCACAAGTCCCAACAAGCTATTTAGGAGGAGTAGCGACGACAATTATTATTATATTTAAAGCAAAAAATTCAAAGGGCCATAACTTCATCAACAATCAGTGAACCGGAACGAAAGCACGACATCATACCGATACTTCTGTAAAGTTTTGTCAATATCCAACAAGCCATTTAAGAGTAGTGGCGACAACAAATTTAAAGTAAAAAATTCAAAGGGACATAACTCCGTCAAAAATCAGCGAACCAGACCGAAAGCGCGACATGTACAAGACAACATACCGATGCTTTCTACAAAGTTTTGTCAAAATCCATCAAGCCGTTTAGGAGGAATAGCAGTGCCAACAAATGTAAAGTAAACAATTCAAAGGGCCATACCTCGGTCAAAAATCAGCAAACCAGACCGAAAGCGCGACATGCACAAGACATCATACCGATGCTTTTGCAAAGTTTTGTTAATATCCAACAAGGCGTTTAGGAGTAGCGGCGACAACAAATTTAACTTAAAAAAATTCAAAGGGATATAACTCCGTCAAAAATCATCGAATTAAACCGAAAGCATGACATGCACAAAAAGACATTATACCGATGCTTCCTGCAAAGTTTTGTCAAAATCCATCAAGCCGTTTAGGAGTGGGTTGGGTGTGTGTGTGGGGGATGGACCATTTAAGACCATTAAACGACTCGCATGATGTCGCACACTTCAAATGCTTGATACAGTTAACCCTATAGATATTCTTCCCATTTATAGATGTTTTATACAGCTGTAAATGGAGAGTGGCTCCGGAATGTTCGTTTCATTTTCATGTTGATGCAATATAACCTTTTTATGTGGTGCGCCATAAACCTCAATTTTAACTTCCAGTGAGAAACTTCTGCGAGAAAAATACCTTTGATCTTAAGGCATAACTGGCATAGGATCTAAGGTTGAGGATGTATTCTGTTGAATGGTGAACACCATAATCGCCTTCCGAGCGACCTGACCATTGACAAGTTGCGCTCATGTCCAACATCTCCTGAAAACTCCAAGCATAACAATTGCTGAAATATTATACCACTTCAATTTTAAATAATGAATTGATTTGTTGTTTTAAAAGACTCCTTAACCTGTAAACATAGATTCAACCATGTGCTTTCCACTGCCAGCCACTGCAAAATTGGTTATGGAGGAAGAAAATGCATTTTAAAATACTTTTTGACAGCGTCGCCTGTGTTTTTCTGAATTGATACTGACCTCAATTTGCACCAAAACAGGCATAATCAATATAAACTTGCAAGCTTCATTCAGGTAATGCAAGTACAATGTTTATCTTCAAAACAGTAAGTTGTGCACGAGTAACATATTAATACCTTTACTTATCTCGTTTGCAAAACTGTCATTGTTAGTATCGTTACAACGAAAAAAACACCCTCTCCTCTTACTTGCAGTTTAATTTAGATGTTTTAAATAATATCATGCTTCTTTGCTTATAGTTTTGAATACACTTATACACTTCAAATTAATTGGTCCACATTATTATGAAGAAGCCCTACCATAAACGTATGAATATGTAATAAATAGGGCCTACCTCTGATTAAAAAAAAAGCACCACATGCATAATTCTTGGTACTGCCAGGACCATGGTACGCCACTCACCCTTTCCTGGGTGAGACATCTGTGTAATCGTTTGATGGCTTCCAAGACTCTAAAACGGTTCTTGTGTCACAACAGACAATATATGCTAACCACAGTACTGTTTGTAAATATTAAAGTTGGAAGGTCAAACAATTACACGTCAAAATTCAAACAATTCAGGAAACGGCGGGCATAATTTGCCGCGCATGCGCAGATCTGTGATCCACTTTCATAATCTCGTTAATTCTTACAAATGTATCACGCAAATATTTCAAAATGATCAACATATTTCAATAAAACGGCTGTCTTTATAACGGTTTCTTCCTTTTTTGTTATCAGAACGTATACGTTAATAACTGAAATGATTATCGAAACAAAATGTTTTTTCTCTCAAATTAAACATTTATTCAATTTCCCATCAAGCAACACTGGAGCGATGACTTCCGGAAGTCAACTCGTCAAAATTAATTTTGTCAAATAACCGTGACAGAACTTTTTAGGTTTAATGGGAAAAAATAAACAGTTTTCAATTCCTTGAAATATGAAAGAAATATAAGCATAATGCTGTTTAAATCATCCAAATCCATCCAGAAATAAAAAAGTTATATAGCAGTTTGAACTTTTAACATGTTAGGGGTTTGGTGCATTTACCTACATGTATACACAACACGTGTCATCAGCTGGCGGTGTATTGCGCTCTACTATTTTCAACCAGTTATGTGTAAATACATGCTTCAGTTGTTGACTGGCGCTTAAATGCGCTAAGAGATACAAATTAAAGAAACAATGCACTTGAAAGAATAAAGATAGATGAATAAATCGGTGTATGAGCGCTGATGAACGTCAAATTATTTCTTGGTAAAACTGAGCTCCAAAGTGGACCGACTTTTGACCTAGATTTAAAAATAGAAATGATCAAAATTGTCGATCAAATTTTATATTTGTATATTACCCATAGTACCATCTAACATTAGCATCTAATTTGAATAATGATTTTGATTGGCTATCTAAAGAAAACACCATTACGTTACAAGCACCTTTTCTGTCAGGAGCTAAAAATATCGGGCAGGTTTCCCCAAATCCGCTACATGTGACATTTTCAGAAAATGTTTCTTCTACGATACTGGCTATAAAATTTAAAGTTAACACAACAAAATTGTAAATATAACTTTAATTGACAATATGTCATTATTCTGATATGTTTAAAGCAATTGTGAGCTGATATATTGGTTTTTAAACTTGACCTCATTTGTATTGAGGCAGATAGGAAAATCCAAAATGGCGGATCCTCTGTCATGGTTAATTTAAATTTTGTTATGTTGACAAAACCTGTAAAATAATAAATAATTACTGCGTAATGTAATAACTTCACTACCGTTTATCTACAGTCACGAATGTAAAATACACTAAAAATTGTTTCAAAACACAAGGTTTTGCTTTTTCCAGCGTTTATTGATCAAAAAGATTAAATAAAACAACCAGGAAATGCTTGTTGTCTGAAAGTCGGCCGTTTGCATTCGTCTGTCATCAGATTTACGCTATCGTGAAACTTGCAATTATTTTATTAATTTATTTTTTATTAACTTTTTTTTTGTCAGAAACATCCAAATGTTCTCTGATGCATTATAATTGAGCATCTGATTTGCCTGGGGAAAAAAAATAATAAAAAATAAAAATATTTTCTCCCTATACTTGTTATACGAGTTTGGGAGTTAGCCAAGGCAATGTCTTAATACCATATTATTTTTTGTTTAAACATTTTTGAATATGTTTTTTTTTTAATATACCCCCTGAAGCAAATCTCATAAGACTTCATGGGTGCACTGCCTGTGATGAGAGGATGATCCCTATTGATTTTGAGGACAGTAGGTCAAAGGTCAAGGTCACCGTGACCTGATAATGAAAAATATTGCCTGCTCCATAACTCCTCATCCCCTTAAGCAAATCTCATGAAACTTCATAGATGAACTGCCTGTGGTGAGGTTATGATCCCTATTGATATTGAGATCAGTAGGTCAAGGTCACTGGGAGCCAATAATGAAAACCTTGTCTGCATTATAACTCCTCTATCCCTGAGGCAAAGTTCATGTAATTTCATAGTTGAACTGCTTGTGGTGAGAGGATGACCCCTATTTATTTTGAGGTCAGTAGGTCAATGGTCAAGGTCACAAGAATCGATAATGAAAAACCTTGTCAGCACCTTAACTCCTATTCCCTTGAGGCAAATCTCATGAAACTTTATAGGTACACTGCCTGTGATGAGAGGATGAACCCTACCGGCATCTGCCCTAGGGTCTATCCCCAGCCGTGGGGTCACATGTTCCTGTGCCATAACTTGGAAACTTTTGAGATCCCCACCCTATACCCATCTATTCCCATACTTGGCCAGAACACTTAAATGTGAGTGTGGGAATTTGTTGATCTAACTCTTATATGAAATTATAAGCTTGTTTGACTTTTTTTTATAATCTTTTTGAAGATTATATTAGGCGAGTGATTCAGAGGCATTAATTTAGCCCTCTTGTTTACATAAAATTTAACAAGTTCATTGCCAAACATCTGCATTGATACTAATCAAAGAAATATTCATTTTGTTAAAACATAACTTGGAGTGACTTTGCTTTAATGAGATTATCATTTTACAATGAATTTTGAGTCCATAGACAATGGTCTGAGGTAGGTAATTTTGTACTAGAATCGACATTGGAATGCATACAGTTTGATAGCTAATAAATTATGGTCCAAATTCACCACCTTTTAAAACACCTACAGGATCAATAAACATTTTTTATCAAGGTTGTATTTATGTGTAGCACTGTGACAGTCTATGTAGATAAAAGAGGACTCCCCAATTACCCCTAAATCTTTAGAAATGTTTAATATATATACGCAGCCTTAAAAATAAATACGCAGCTTTTGTACACCTTTCTTACAAAATATTCAGCTTTGGACATAATTACGCAGCTAAAGTGTACAATACTCAGCTCTGCGCAGCCTGCTTCTAAAATAACGCAGTTAATCACAAAAAACGCAGCTTTAGGATGGAGTGCTGCGTAATAGCTACGTTTTAGATACGTGTTTTTCAAAGCTGCGTAAACATTTGACAAGACAGCCTTAAAAAGTCCTTAAATTTCAGAAGTAGCCTTCAAAAGTCCTTAAATCCACTCCAGCCTTAAAAATTCCTTAAATTCTGACAAAATATCATTAAAAGTCCTTGAATTTCATAATCAGTGGATTAATTATACAAGAGGAATAATATCTGAGGTAGTTTAAAAAAAATCAGTAAAAAAAAATAATCGCCGATAATTTTGTGAGTTAAATCGGACCTTAAAAACGGGTTATTAGGGCCTTAAAAGACCTTTAAAAGTTCTTAAATTTCATAATGATAATTCTGTATGAACCATGTATATGTACAATCCTACTACATGAGATGGATTTACATCATGTATATTGTTATGCCCCCTAAGGGTGGCATACAGTAGTCGCACTGTCCGTCCGTCAGTCCGTTCGTTCGTTCTTCCGTACAATCGTGTCCGATTAATAACTCTGACAACAATGGACGGATTTTCAAATAACTTGGCACAAATGCTGTGCTCACACCAACAAAACTACATGTTGCGGACAAAATACAGGTCCGTGGCTCAAAGATCAAGGTCAAACCTAGAGGTCAAAGGTCAAAATGAAGTGCTTTCGTGTCGGATCAATAACTCTGATATTCATGGACATATTTTCAAATAACTTGGCACAAGTGCTCACCACAACAAGTGCTCTGCTCACCCCAACAAAACTACATGTTGCAGACAAAATCCAGGTCCCTGGCTCTAAGGTCAAGGTCATAATTAGAGGTCAAAGGTCAAATCGTGTCCAGTCAATAACTGGCATACCAGGACGGATTTTCAAATAATTTTGGACAAGTGTTTACCATGACAAGACGACATGTCATGCACAAAATCCAGGTCTGTGGTTTCAAGGTCAAGGTCACACTTGGAGGTCAAAAGTCAAATCGTGTCTGGGCAATAACTGGCATTCTTGGATGGATTTTCAAATAACTTGGCACATGTGCTCACCACAACAAGACAATGTGTCATGCACAAAATCCAGGTATGTGATCCCAAGGTCAAGGTCACACTTAGAGGTCAAAGGTCAAATCATGTCCGGTCAATAACTTTTGCATGCCTGGACAGATTTTCAAATAACTTGGCATACATGCTCACCACAACCAGACGACATGTCGCGCATAAAATCCAGGTCCGTGTCTCCAAGGTCATACTTAGAGGTCAAAGTTCACCTCGGGGGCATTTGTCACTTACAGTGACATTTCTTGTTACTGTCTGTAGTTTAAAGTAGCAGGCCCAACGGGCCACCATACTTTAGAAAAGTCATACCTTCCGAAAATCAGGTGGCCTCGGGCCAGCGGACCTGCGTTAGTGTCGAACGCTGATGGTAAGTGACATATTCCCCAAAAAAGTTTTTTTACCCTTGACCTCCAAACGTGACCTTGATCTTTGAGTTACGGATGGACCTGTTTCTTGTATGGAACACACCTTCTCATTGTGACAAAAATTTGTGTGAATTTGCATGAAATTCCCTGACAGTTCTTTCAACATTTTGGCTGCGACACAAATTTCAACTCATTTGAATGACCTCCAAGTGCAGCGTTTTTACTTTTGGGGGAAGGGGATTGGGGTCCTTTAGAGGGGGAAAAATTTGACGTGAATTGGAAAAAGGGGGAATTTTGACAGTTAAATAAAGAAGAAAGATAATATTTTTTATATGTATCAAGTCTGTCTTTCATTTAATATTAAATTCACAGGAAGTACATGTTTGATGGACATGTTATGGATGTTAAACTAAGAAACAACATTTAAAGGGGTTGATGCACTATTTTCAAACACAATTTATTTAATAGGACCATGAAAAACTTGAAAAAAGGTGAATTATTTATCAAAATGACATTAAAAGTAAAGGAGATACGACTTATTGAAAATTTACAAAGAACATAAATGGAGGCAGCTGTCTTGCAATGATGACGTCATCGCGCCTTTTTACCATATGTCATATTGACACAATACATTTTAAAGCAACAAAAATCACTGTAAATTGATTACAAATAAATATACAGATGTAAAATGTATACATTCTTTGCTTATTTTTCATTTGCAGTGATTTTCTTTGCTTTAAAAGACGATTTTGTCAATAAGCCATATATGGTAAAAATAACGTGATGACGTCATCATTCCAAGATGGCCAACTCCATTTATGTTTCTTTGCAAGTTTTCAAAAGGTCATGGCATGTTGATAATTCTTTCGGTTTTTTTCCATAGTTTTTGTCTCGCCTTTTCGAAGAAAAAAAGAGACATAGGTGTTGCTTTTCCGGCAGCTGCGTCAACATTCAAGTTTTGCGTTTAGGTCACTTTTTCACGATCTGTATGCACTATACCTTTCAAACTTTGCTTATAGTTGTATCATGGGTGGAACATCGCAACGTGACAAAGCAAATGTGGAAGTGACCTTGACCCTCCAAGCAAAGGGCAGATAACTTAATAATTTTTAGGTTCAACTTTTGTGTTTAGGTCACTTTTTCACAAACTGTATGCACTTGACCTTTAAAACTTTGCTTATAGTTGTATCTTGAGTGATACATTGCAACATGACAAAGCAAATGTGGATGTGACCTTCACCATTCAAGCAAAGGGCAGACAACTTTAAATGTTACATTAACATCACTTTCTCATGAACTAAAATTATGCACTAGATGTTTTAAACCTAATTTATAGCTTAATCTTTGGAAGAAAACATATTCTATTTTGACATACTATGATAGTTGTGTCTTCGGTAGTGCATCTTTTTTTTTGGATGCCTGGATTTCATCTATGACCTTGACCTACTTTTTTGAGCTGATGATTTTTAGCACTACTGGCCAAAGACCTTCATTTTTCATACGATATTTACCAAACAGGAAATCAATGAAAGCTCGCACAAGTTCAAAAACCAGCCAGATCGGACCAATAACAGCGGAGTTATGGCCCTTGAGTTAGTTAAAAATGCTATATTTTGCCTCGTTAATACGATAGGGCTTTCATTTTTTATCTGATCTTTACCAAACTTTACCAGATGTTTTGCCTTTTTAGCTCTAATGGCCAACGGCCAGCAGAGCTTATTAGTATTTGCTAGAGAAAATACTACATTTTTGGCATGTAATAATATAAAAGCGTTTTTTTCTAACGGAAGTTTTGACAATTATACTATGTGAACTTGCTATGAAGTTTGTGAAGCACTGATCTTCCTATTAGATAATATTTTCGTCAGGTATGGAACCACCGTTTATAGACAACTTGTTGGTATCCCTATGGTTACGAACTGTGCACCACTTGTCGCAGATTTGTTCTTATTTTGCTATGAAAGGGATTTCATGTTGAGTCTTTCACCAGATACCCAGGCAGATGTTATTGAAGCCTTTAATGACATCTCTCGGTATCTGGATGACATATTGAACATTGACAACCCTTTCTTTCCAACTATGGTTAATTATATTTATCCTAAAGAACTTCAGCTTAACAAAGCTAATATATCTGATAATAACGCTTCTTTTCTTGATTTAGATCTCTCGATTAAAAATGGTAAAATAATTAGCAAAATCTATGACAAGAGAGATGATTTTAATTTAGACATTGTTAATTATCCCCACTTGGATGGGGATGTTCCCCGAGCAACTTCTTATGGGGTATATGTGTCTCAACTTATTCGTTTTTCTAGAGCTTGTACTCGAGTTGAGGACTTTAATATTCGTAATCTTTGTATAAATAAAAAGTTACTCAATCAGGGTTACCGTTACCATAAACTTCGTAAAACCTTTGCAAAATTTTATTATCGTAACCCTGATCTTCTTTCCAAATATAAAAGTAATTTAAGGACTCTTCTGCGACAAGGACTATCACAACCTGACTTCTATGGTGATGTGATTTATAAACTTCGTAAGATTCTAGGTCATGATCACTTTCATACTATCTTTGTTAGACTTGTTAAAAAAGTTTATTAAAAGAGGTTATGACCCTATCATTTTGCAACGTACTGCATGCTTGGTGGTGGACCCTTTTACAGTTCGCCACTAAGCTTTCCTCTTTAATTGTACGATGACCGGACAGGCTGTGGACCCTATGATGACGCCTACCTAAAGCCCATTGGGACGGTAGCGTTTGATGTTTGTCCATGATCTTTCTTGTCGTGCCCTTAATGGTTTATTCTCTTACTGCTCTGGCTTCTGCAAATTCATTGAGTACCTTCATTGTGGCTTTCTAGGCTATTGTTTTTTTTGTATTATATTTCCACGAGCATATTTGTGTTTTACTTATATTGCCTATTGATGCTGCCTTGTTGGTTAGAGATTAGATCAAGGCGGGGATTTCTTTATTTATACTGTCCTGTTTTAATGGGATGACAGTAGGGTAGGTGTGACGTTTGGTGCACCCTAGAACCGGTTTAAACCCCCAGTGGCCTACTTTGCCACTGACCGTTCCAAGGCGGTTGCTCTATTGTCAACCCTTTTTGTGTTTGTGATGTCGTTTGCATTTATTATTGCTTTTGCCTTCTTGTTTGTCTGTTTGCGTGTTTGTTTCTGTGTTTTGTGGTTGACTGTCCTCCTTGAATGCTACTTTCCCTGTCCGATCTTTTTATATTTCTTTTTTTGGGATGGCGAGTTGTCCGTCGTCCGTCCGTCGTTAACTTTTGTCTCGTTAAGACGATAGGGCCTTCATTTTTCATCCAATCTTTACCAAACTTTAACAGATTGTTAATATCAATAATAGCTCGAAAAAATTTGAAAACCAGCCAGATCGGACCAGTAACATCGGAGTTATGGGCCTTGATTTAGTTAAAAATGCTATATTTTGCCTCAAGACGATAGGGCCTTCATTTTTCATCCTATCTTTACCAATCTTTACCACGTTAATAATATCAATGAATGCTCGGACAAAATCGAAAACCAGCCATATGATTATCGGACTAGTAACAGCGGAGTTATGGCCCTTGACTTAGTTAAAAACGCTATGTTTTGCCTCGTTAAGACAATAGGGGCTTCATTGTTCATTCGATCTTTACTAAACTTTATCAAATTGTTAATGTCATTGAAAGCTCGAACAAGTTTGAAGACCAGCCATATCGGACCAATAACAGCAGAGTTATGACCCTTGATTTAGTTCAAAATGCTATATTTTGCCTCGTTAAGATGATAGGGCCTTCATTTTTCATCCTATTTTTACCAAACTTAACCACATTGTTAATATCTATAAAAGCTCGGAAAAGTTCGAAAACCAGCCATATCAGACTAGCAACAGCGGAGTAATGGCCCTTGATTTTGTTAAAAAGGCTAAATTTTGACTCGTTAAGACGATAGGGTCTTCATTTTTCATCCGATCTTTACCAATCGTTACCAGATTGGGAAGCTTGGACATGTTCGAAAACTAGCCAGATCGGACCATCAACAGCGGAGTTATGGCCCTTTATTTAGTTAAAAATGCTATATTACGATAGGGCCTTCGTTTTTCGTCCGATCTTTACCAAACTTTACCAGATTGTTAATATAAATGAAAGCTCGGACAAGTTCGAAAACCAACCAGATCGGACCAGAACAGCGGAGTTATGGCCCTTGATTTAGTTAAATATGCTATATTTTGCCTCGTTAATACTACGATAGGGCCTTCATTTTTCATTCGATCTTAACCAATCTTTACCAGATTGTTACTATCAATAAAAGCTCCGATAATTTTCAATACCAGCCAGATTGGACCATTTACACCGGAGTTATGGCCCTTGATTTTCTGAAATATACTATATTTTGGCCTCATTAAGAAGAAAGGGCCTTTATTTGGCCAGATTTCAGTGAAACTTTTCAAGATGATCAGTACCAAGCCTAGTTGTACATATCGTCACCGCGTTCCGGTTGAATGATTTCGGCGAAGTTATGTCCCTTTAAAGGTTTTAATACACAAACTTTGTCTGTACTAGTCCTCCTGAACGCCTTCCCACATTTTAATGAAACTTTACAGGGACGATCAGCAGCAAGCATAATTGTGCATATCATCTTGGCATTCCCGTTAACAGATTTTTGATGCAGTTATGGCCCTTTAAAGGTTTTTGATACACAAACATTTTCCGGGCTAGTTCTCCTGAACCCCTGACTGGATTTTAACGAAACTTGACAAGGATGATCAGTATCAAGCCTAGTTGTGCATATCATCGCCATATTCGGGTTGAATGATTTTTGGCAGAATTATGGCCCTTTAAATGTTTTAATAGCCAAAAGTTGTCCAGATTAGTCTTTTCTGAACTCCTTGCTGCATTTCAACGAATCTTGATGGGGATCATCAGTACCAAGCCTAGTTGCACCTGTCATTGCCGTGTTTTGGTTGAATGAATTTTGGCAGAGTTATGACCCCTTAAAGGTTTTAATACACTTACTTTGTACAGACTAGTTCTCCTGGACCTCTGGCTGAATTTCAGTGAAATTTGTCAGGGACAATCAGTACCTGGCCTAGTTGCGTATATTTTCACCATGTTCTGGTTGAACGATATTTGAAAGAGTTATGGCCCCTTATACATAAACTTTATCTAGAGCCAGTAGAGCGTCCACAGGCCCTCTTGGACCTCTTGCTTTTTATTATTAGTATATATTTTATTTTTAGTGATCTATTGGGATCACTCTTCGTCCGTCGTCTTCGTTAACTTTTCTTCAAATTACTTCTTCTCTGAAACCGCTTGGCCAATTTTGACCAAACTTCACATGGATGATCCTTAGATGAATGCTTTATAGATTTGTTAAAATTAGGTCAGCGCGACATCCAAGATGGCCGCCATTATTTTATATGTTCGAAACCTTAAAAAATCTTCTCAAGAACCGCTGGACAGATTTCAACAGTTTTTCTTTTAAAATGATCGCCAACGCCTAAACTATCAAGTTTGTTCAAATAAAGTTCCCGGGGTCAAAAATGTCCGTGCCCCGGGGGTCAAAAGTTTGTATATTGAGATTTTGCATGTTTTTCATATACTTATATAGGAAAAAAATACAAAAATCTTCTTCTCTGAAACCACAAGGCACAAAGCTTTCATGTATTACATGTAGCATCAGCTTATTGTCATCTACTAAGTTTGTTCAAATGGAGACCTTGGGGTCTTATTTGGCCCCGCCCCCGGGGGTCTCAGTTTTACATAGACTTATACAGGAAACAAATTAAAAAATCTTCTCTGAAACTGTAAGAGCCAGATGTAGAATATTTTGCATTTGTTATAAGCTTATGGTCCTTTACCAAGTTTGTTCAAATGATGACCCTGGTGTCAAATTTGGCCCCGCCCCGGTAGTCACAGTTTTACATAGGCTTGTATAGTGAAAAACTAAAAAAAATAGTTTGCTCTGGAACTGCAAGAGCCAGCGGTTTAATATTTTGCATTTGCTATAAGTTTATGGTCCTCTACCAAGTTTGTTCAAATGGAGACCATGTGGTCATATTTGGCCCCACCCCGGGGTCACAGTTTTACATAGACTTATATAGTATTGTTAGCTCGACTGATCAGCAGATATGCCGTGATGCGTCGTCCGTTAGTCCGTCCGTCTGTCTGTCCGTCTGTCCGTAAACTTTTATATTTCAGCGACTACACCTCTGAAACTACTGGATGGATATTCATGAAACATTACAGAAATGTTGCCCATGAAGTCTAGTTGATCCTAGCAAAAATTCATGTTGATGTTATATCGGAGATGGCCGCCAAAGCTAAAAATAGATTTTTAAAATACAAGTTTGTAGCGACTACTTCTCAAAAACTATAAGTGATATTGATATGGGACTTTTTCTAAAATGATAGCATGACATGATGTTGGTCCTTGTCAAAAATCATTTTGATTCGACGTTAAACATGGCTGCCAGTGGCCATCTTTGTTTACATAGAGTAATATAGTAAAAACTTGTAGCGCCTATTCCTCTGAAACTACTTGGCGGATATTCATGAAACTTTACAGGAATGTTGCTCTTGATGTCTAATTGATCCTAGCAAACTTTCAGGTCGGCCAGTTATTCAAGATGGCCGCCGCAGTTAAAAATAGATTTAAAAAATAAGTAGCGACTACTTCTTGAAAACTATAAGTGATATTGATATGGGATTTTTTCTAAAATGATCAGCATGACATAATGTTGATCCTAGTCGAACATATTATGATTCGACTTTAAACATGGCTGCCAGTGGCCATCTTTGTTTACATAGAGTTATATAGTAATAGTAAAAGCTTGTAGCGACTAATCCTCTGAAACTACTTGACAGATGTTCATGAAACTGCACAGGAAAGTTGCTTTGATGTCTAGGTGATCCTAGAAAAAATTCAGGCTGGCCGGAAATTCAAGATGGCCACCATGGCTAAAAATAGATTTAAAATAAATAAATTTGTAGCGACTACTTCTTGAAAACTGTAAGTGATATTGATATGGGACCACGTTATTTATCCTTGAGCAAGACAATTAATCCACATTGCTTAGTACTGGTTCTACCCAGGAAGCCATCGAGAGTGATTAATCTAAGTTGCAATAATTTGTTTCGCAATCGATGTAAAATAAATATGTTTAAACATTAAACATATGGGACGTTTTTCTCAAATGATCAGCATGACATGATGTTGATCCTTGTCGAAATTTAGCGGCCATCTTTATTTACATAGATTTATATAGTAAAAACTTGTTTCGACTACTCCTGAAAACACTGCATGAAAATAGGCATTTAATCATCAATTAAATTAGAATTAAACTACACTTTTACTTGTAATATAATGGAATGACAGTGAATTTAAATTATGATTAAATGTAAAGTTTTATTATCATTTAATCAACATTTAATTTTCCACAAAATTCCGCTATTTTATGATGATTTAAGTTGGACTTAAATGTTATTATATATGGCATATACATGCATTTTGTGGAAATTAAATATAGAATCTTGAATTCTCAGGTCTGCTTAAATTCCAATTAAACATCTTTTAAATTTGGTATATTAAATCTTTATACCTGCTTAAATTTCAATTAACACCTTTAAATGTGGTTTACCTAAATCTAAGGCCTACTTAAATTTCAATAAAATGCCTTTTAAATTTGGTATACCAAATCCTTAGGCCTACTTAAATTCCAATAAAACACCTTTAAAATTTGGTGTACTAAATATTTCAGCCTGTTTAAATTCCAATTAAACACTTTTTAAATTTGGTATACTAAATATTTAAGCCTGCTTAAATTCCAATTAAACACCTTTAAATGTGGTTTACCTAAATCTAAGGCCTACTTAAATTCCAGCTAAACACCTTTTAAATTCGGTATACTAACACTTTAAGCTTGCTTAAATTGCAATTAAACACCTTTTAAATTTGGTATACTAAATCTTTTAGTCTGCTTAAATTCCAGTTAAATACCTTTTAAATTTGGTATATTAAATTTTTCAGATGCTTAAATTTCCATTAAAAACATTTTAAATTTGGTATACTAAATCGTTAAGCGTGCTTAAATTCCATTTAAATTTGGTATACTCAATATCTAAGCCTGCTTAAATTCCAATTAAATTTCGTATAGTAGATCATTGAGCCTGCTCAAATACCAATTAAACACCTTTTAAATTTGGTATACTAAATCTTTAAGTCTGCTTAAATTCCAATTAAATACCTTTTACATTTGGTATACTCAATATTTAAGCCTGCTTAAATTCCAGTAAAACAACTTTTAAATTTGGTATACTAAATATTTAAGCCTGCTTAAATTCCAATTAAACACCTTTTAAATTTGGTATACCAAATCTGTATGTCTGCTTAAATTTCAATAAAACACCTTTTAAATTTGGTATAATAAACTGTTGGAGCTACTTTAATTTCAATTGAATGCCTTTAAATTCGACACTAAATCCCAAGGTCTGCTTAAATTCCAAGTAAACACCTTTTAAATGTGGTTTACTTAAATTTAAGGCCTACTTAAATTTCAATAAAATGCCTTTTATATTTGGTATACCAAATCCTTAGGCCTACTTAAATTTCAATAAAACACCTTTTAAATTTGGTGTACTTAATATTTAAGCCTGTTTAAATTCCAATTAAACACCTTTTAAATTTGGTATACTAAATATTTAAGCCTGCTTAAATTCCAATTAAACACCTTTTAAATTTGGTATACCAAATCTGTATTTCTGCTTAAATTTCAATAAAACACCTTTTAAATTTGGTATAATAAACTGTTGGAGCTACTTTAATTTCAATTGAATGCCTTTAAATTCGACACTAAATCCCAAGGCCTGCTTAAATTCCAAGTAAACACCTTTTAAATGTGGTATACTATATCTTTAAGCCTGCTTAAATTTCAATTAAACACCTTAAAATGAGTTTACTTAAATCTAAGGCCTACTTAAATGCCTTTTAAATTCGACAAACTAAATATCAAGGCCTGCTGAAATTCCAACAAAACATCTTTAGATTTGGAATTCCTAAATCATTACAGGTCTGCTTAAATTTCAATTCAACTCCTTTTAAATATGGTGTACTAAATCACAGGACCGGCTTACATTTTCCCAAGACCTGTTTAAATGTAAGCAGATGATCATATGTTGTTTACTATTTGTCAAGGTCTGCTTAAATTAAATATGACAGAAATTATACAAACAAACACTTTTTTTTTTAAAAAACAACATTTAATAATCAACGATCATACAATGTATTTCATTTTTAAATTCAACATGGAAAATACATAGAGGATCTTAAACGAGTTCCCATTTCATATAAGATTTATGGAACGAGTTATGAATTATTTTAATTTTAATGAGCCTTTTGGCGAGTTAATATTAAAAATAATTCATAACGAGTTTCATAAATCTTATATGGAATGGGAATGAGTTTAAGATCCTTTTTATCACGTAACATTGCAATCAAATTAGATTCAGATGGACATAGAACCGCCACGACGTCAGACACACTTTAGCGCCAAAACATATATGACGTGGCAACATCGCATCTCACACGTAACGTTATGTATAAAATAGTTCGTGTTTTACCTCTTTACAAAATAGCAGTTTACGCCAACTTCTTAACAAACCAACAACAATGTTTTGTATAACGTGCATTATTTTTATAAGCTTTATAAGCTGTCACAAATAATCAGTTTATGACTCAGATCTGGGTGAAAATAAACTTGCGTAGTGTTACAGGTTTAACTCAACCAATCAAAATCGTTCCAGGTTGTATTACACGTGTGTCATACAATAGAATATAAAATGGGCGTTCGACACTACTAACAAGGGACGTTATGTGATAAATTAAAATATGTGATTGACACCGCTGATGTTTCAAGTGATATGTGTCAATCACGTTACGTAGCAGACCCAAAACGTATTAAGTTGTATATTAAACCTCACAGCAAAATAATTATAAATCAGTCAGACAGACCTTTTTCCAGGCAGTAAATCATGTCTACTAATATAATTAATAGTATTACATGTGTTATTATATACATATAGTAACAAAAATGGCTTGTTTTCGTGAAAAACAGGCATTGTCTATGCAATCATATTAGAAAAGTGCGTGAAAGTAAGCCAAAAGTCTATAAAGTGCCAAAAAAAAAGTTGGCTGAAATTCCATATGAACTCTTGACTGCGTTCTATATATTTAGCATTAAATTGTAGATATTTGTTTTAATAATCAACCACGAACCAGTCATATCGTGCATCCAACAACGATTGTACTTAATGGCAGCCAGAATGCTCGCTACCCTGTCAAAATTACCATAGTGCACGCAGGAGATCGTTAGAAGACCATGCAAAGATGAGGACAGACATTATGAAATTGTGGAATAACGATAAACAAGAACGATTCAGTCTAAAGCAAAATATGACGTGATAAACATGTGTGACTGGCTCGGATATGTTGAACGGATTGAGGAAATCCAACTTGAAGGACTAAATATGCATCTAGAATTGTTTGCTTGACCCTTACGAAAAAAGATGGATCAATTCCTAAACATTCATTTCTTTTTGTGTCTCTCATGCGATAATTTTCAATAGAAAGTAGTCAACTTCATATGAAACTACCACAGTAATTCGAAGAGACGACCATTCTACATTTTGGCGATCGTGTGATAGATTTAACTTATTACATTATACATGTACAGTATCGACTGTGATGTTGATTTTGATCGAACGATCTTCATATAGAAATAATACATATTCTAATCTCATCTTTTTGTCCTTAAATTATATTTGCGAAACCAAATGCATTTTTCTACAAGCTCAAACATAAACAGAATATCTGACGACGTCAAGGCCGTGGACTGAAAACGTCACTGGCAAAAACGACGTCATTATTATGACGAATTTTCTTAAAAAGATTACAATTTTATTTGAGGGGGTGAATTAGTGACATCACGGGACAAGGTACCGAATTGCCTATTTCAAATGGCACATTCTAAAATTGAGGTCTATTGACCTTATACGTTTATTTTATTCTTGTAAACAAATGAATAAAATGGATCTAAATAAAGAGTCTTATTTAAACAAAAAGTACAAAAGTAGATAAAAACATTTTTACTTTGCACAATTTACTATCCAAAATGTAATAAACAGGTCTTTAACTGGGGTTATGTGGCCCAGTATCACAAACAGGCACATCTACCCTTGGGTAGGTGTGCCTGTTTGTGACTTTGGCCCTTGATAGCCATATGAGGCCCTCAAGCTAAAGCTCTCGGGACTCAAACGGCTATCTCGGGCCAGTATCACAAACAGGCACACCTACCCCAGTAAATAACCTCAAAATTCAAGTCATTATATTTCCTGAACCCCCCAATCCTGTTCGTCCGAGACCTGAGGCACTGATCTCAAGGACAGCCTGTCTCCTCTCACTCTCCTCACTCTCTGCTTTTTATTCCGACTGGTCATCGTTTCCTCTGCTTTTTTGTCCAGTTCGCTAAAAAACTTGTTGGCGTTGTCACTCCGCCAAGCCAGTTTTTTTATAGCGAAAAACTCCTCATTGTCCGACTCCACCTCAGACTCTGACGACATGAAGTCGATCGTCAGTAAAGATTTGATCTTCCCCTTCAACTCATCCGTGTAAGAATGCTTCTTAAGAAGTGCTGTTTCCCTTCTTTTAAGTTTCTGAAAGAGAATTCAAACATGTGCTTACAAGAGTAATAAATATGTAGTCATCAATATTCCCCGCCTGAGCCATATTTGTTTATGAACTGGTCAAACATTCATGTCATGGTCTAGCTGTGGTCATCAAGAACTCTTATCAGTATCAGGAAGCTAGACATGTGTGACCCTTTGAACGAGAGGCTATTATTAGTTATTGGGTTCGTTTAGTGACTGACCACTTACAGAAATATGTGGGGTCAGTTAGATTTATAGGAGGCGATGTAATAGTCGAGTCCCCATATATATCTGACTGACCCCACGTATTTCTCTAGGGGGCCAGCAACAAACTCAATAACTGATTTATTGCATCGAGCACCTTTTTTTAAAAGGCAAACACCGATATATTTAACCCATTTTAATGGAGATTTAACGTCATTGAGATGTTCAATGACGTTCATGCAATTTGACGTCACGACTGATGCTCTTTATTAACATTATTATTTTGCTTATTCTGTTTGTTACTAACACCTTAAAGAACTATTTGCAAATGATTTAAAATCGGAATTGTAGTCTATAATGTTTTAGTGACCCTCTATGAAATCCACTGACCCACTTTAGAATAATAGAGGGTCACCATGTGACCACTCTAATCCAATGAAATTCCTAGGATTGTGTGCAAGGTGCAATAATGTGTGCTACATAAACATTTCCAGTGACACTTTAAATGTGTAGTTATTCACAGACCACCATGAATATGTTCTATTTGCTTATTCCTCACACATTTTGCTGAACTTGGACCAAAGCTAGACTGTTATAATTTTAATTTAAAACCTTTATAAAAGTTATAATAAAATTCACTAGAAAACATTTATCAGAACAAGTATAGCAAAATAGTGTTAATCACATTCTGTATATTTGCTGGACGAAAATCAAATGCGAGACATTTCATGTGGGGGAAAAGCAAATATTTGCATAAGATGTTTTCGAAGATTATGCATAAACATTAGTTGGGTATTATCTTTTCGAATACAATTGAATAAAATGCGAACAGTGCAAACAATACCCACGCGAATATAACTTATTTTAAAATTCATGACAAGAGTGGTAATTGTGGTTATTTAGACACCCACAATTTAGTCAGTCTTACCCTCTTACGACGCTCTATCCCAGCCATTTTCCGCTTGTGCTGGTCCGTTTTACCACTCGCCAATCTCTGCTGATCATCTCTAACAGAAATGTAATACCTTCCAATAGCCGCTGAAAGACACAATGCATGTTTACACCTTTCTTAAACATGGATCCATAACAAATGTGTATGATGCAATTCATATTAATTCTAATACTGAAATATATGTAACAGCTACCATAAGAAATGGCTATCATAACTCTTAATCTAAAAGGGACTGAAGGCGATCAGACAAATAACTGTAAATAAATCCAATTTCAAGTAACATGTGCTTCAGTTTCAAATTCAATATGCAATTGCATTAAAATGGGCCATATGTTGCTTTCTGTTTATTTATTAATATATAAAATAGTTTTAATGTTAACTCATAAATATTAATTCATGCACTGTATAATATGGGGTTCATATTGCTTTCAGTTGTTATTTTAATTGAAAGAAAATGTACTTTGATTACACTTTAATAGCTTCTCCTAGCTTGAAAGTCTCATATGAATTGATAGTTACGATTAAAAAAACAACAAGAGGCCCAAGGGGGCCTGTATCGCTCTACTGGCTGTACAAATTTGACGATATGGTCACCATTAGAGCAAATTTGGTAGAGCTTATGGTAATACAAAACATTAAACATTTGGTTCCTGTAGTTTCAGAGAAGATTTTTTTTTTAGTTGTTCACTATATAAATCTAAGTAAACATATTTGACCCCAGGGTCACCATTTGAATAATCTTGTTAGAAGTCTATGTAAAACATGTGACCCTGGGGCAGGGCCAAATTTGACCCCAGAGTCTCCATTTCAACAAACTTGTTTAAGGACCATAAGCCGATGGCAAATGCAAAATATTAAATATCTGGCCCTTGTAGTTTCAGAGAAGAAGATTTTTTAAGTTTGAAGTTTTTGGTAGAGGACCACAAACTTATGGTAAATGCAAAATATTAAACATTTGGCTCTTGTAGTTTCAGGAGAAAACTGGCAAAGTTTGGTAAAGATCAAATCCAAAATGAAGATGCCCGAGTGTTCACAAGGCTAAATAAGGCAATTTTCCGTAATTCAAGGGGCCATAACTCTGGTGTTACTGGTCCGATATATCTGGTTTTCGAACTGTTCCGAGATCTCATTTTATCAACAATCAGATCTCATTTTATCAAAAATCGAGACAAGTTGTTTAAAGATTAAATACAAAATGAAGGTACTAGATTGTTCACAAGGCTTAATAGGGCATTTTTCAGCAAAACAAGAGCTATAACTGGCTGGTTTTCGAACTTGTCCGAGCTTTCATTGATATAAAGACACTGGCAAAGTGTCGTAAAGATCTAATTATTAATGAAGTCCCTATTGCGCTAACAAGGTAAAAGTTAACGACGGATGGACGTACAACTCGGCATCCCATAAGAACTAGCTTTTTTTTGAAATTATTGCTCATTTATGATATTTTTTTCAGAGAGTATTTGCTCGACTCAAAAACATTAAAATATGATGTTTCTGATTTATACCATGGTATATCTGGTTTTCTAATTCTTAAAAATATTTTCAATTTGGAATTTAAAACTTGGCAATTCAGTAAACCAAAATGGGCTCTTTAATTCGTATAAGATTACTGCGTACTGAAATATCCTTAGGATGGTGCTCCTAAAAAGGAAATACCAGCAACGTAACTGAATATTAAACTTGATTCAACGTACATTTAATCACTCCTCGATCAACAGCGCCATAGAGCCCCAGAACAAAATCTTCTATGTGCTGGCTCATCTCCTGATTACATCGAGAGTCATGTCTGAAAAAATAAAAAGAGTTCTGTTCTTATGCAATGTAGTAATGTAAATAAAAGCAAAAAAGGGCCATAACACCAGAAAAACTTGGCATATAATCCCTCAAACGTTTTCAGATAAGATGTCATTTTTAACTATATAACTATATGTTAAATTCATGTCACCGTAGCAGCCATATTGAATAAACTTGGAGGCCATATTAACTATTTGATGGAACAAAAAACGAACAAGCTTGATAGAGGCCAACCCAAGGAACATGCACATGTTTCACAAAAATGAATCGGTGGGTGAGGCAGATATTTATTTACGTGGGCGCTGACCGATATAAATTTCTACAGGTCGTTGGGTATAAATGATAATATACGATTCTGAAGGTGGTGGGTGTTCCGGAGATTTTGTTTTATTTCTATCGGTGGTTGGGTGAAATCTCTCGGCGACAGTACGCGATACTCTAAAATGTATTCCAAAATCGGCACAATGTTTTTGTTTTTTTAACGGCATTTCGCTAAAGGGATTAACGCTGACTCGAGTTACGGGTGTGACGTCACACCTCACTCTTTACAGTGGAGGTATGTTCTGCTGTCACTGAAGCGCTCTTGAAATTTTTATAGTACGGTACGGCTTTTGCCCCCAACCATTTACAAGCGTCCAAGTGTCGATCTTCACTTTTTTTATTCGGTTTTGCAATAAATCCAATGCCAGGCATGTGTGTTTGCAAGGAAAACATGTGGAAGACATGAGGAAGCAGTATGCAACACAGTTTATAAAGTCAATGACGAGTGGGACGTTGTTCTCGCAGAAAAACGGACAGCGTCATTGCATGTTCGCCCCACATAGTTTCGCCGATTCACACAGCATTTCTTATTTATTTATTTATTATTACGTAAAATAATAAAAAAGGATATTATGAGTTTTGTTTTGTGGTACAAAAAAATATATGTAGAATATGTTTTATTAATGTATGTTATAATTGTTTTGTCTCTATTTTTTTTGTTTTTAAAAGAAGATAAATATGAACACAGTCCAAAATGAAAAAGGAAAATCCCAGTTATCTCTTTAAATTACCCATCCAAAACAACCAAATTGCACTTGGATCAATAAACAGGTGGGAGTGGGGGCGGTTAGCTCCAAAAATATGGATGTTTGTTTTTGTAATGTCTTCATAAAAGTTTCTCTTTTTTTTTTAATCGCTTCTATAGACGGGTGGGGTTAGACCAACAAATCACTTCTATGGGGGTTTCTTTATTTTTAATTGCTTCCTTGGGGGAACGTTACCTATAAAATTATTCTGTAGGTAGGTCCTTTTTTTGTGGAAAAAGCTTCTGTATAGGAGGTGTCTTGATTACCACCCCCACCCACTTTGCTATTATGTTTATATTATTAATTAAAATGTGTTGATTTATTTGGTTTATATTTTTAAAACAATCATTAAAACTATAGGTGGAGGGGTAAATTAAAAATCAAAATCTATAGGTGGTGGGTAATGAAAATACTTGGTGGGGTGAAAAGGAAATAAATATATATAGGTGGTGGGGTAAAAAGGAAATTTAAATATGTAGGTGGTGGGGGTATTGTTGGGAATTGGCTGAAAATTCATGATCGATCATCAGAACATTTAACCGACCGATGATCGATCATTAATCGATTAAACATGGCTGCTATGAAAGACAAATGTAAGCCTTTTTCAAACTATAATGAAGAAATTATCACATTTCAAATACTGGTAATTAAAGGAACTGAATGACCAACATATATTTTAAAAAATAAGTTGTGATATTACCCACTATAATTATGTGATTATTTGTTGCAAAATTACAGCTCATTTTATTTTCTTGTATATTTTAGTACAAGAGAATGGTATGTGCCATAACTTTGAACAACCGAGTGAAGTCGATCATGAAAAATTGTAATCGATTAATCAGACCAAAGACATACCTGATCGATGAAATCGATTAATCGGAACAACACTAGGTGGGGGTAAAAAAAAAGTGCCTCCAACACCACCCCGCCCCGCCACGTCTTTTTTTCTGGAACAGCCCTTATAACAAAAAGAAATATTCTTACTTGAAACGAGTCTGTGTATTAGCACCACTAAAATGCCACTCTAGGTTTCCTGAATCCTTTGCTGATATGAAGCCATCATGCACTGCCACCTATAAAGTATTATGTCTAATTTGTAAAAACATTGTAATCCAGATTTCTAAACAATACAATGATGTAAAATAAATATGTGTATTTGTATTAGTATTTAGGTCATGACATGGGGCAAAAAGTGACAGATCTGATTTAAAGGGACACACGGTAATCTTGATGTATTTGAAATGGGTGTCTCGATTTATATATCCAGTATCATTTTTACTTTTACCCTGGTGACATTTAAATAAATCAAATTTTAAGAATTCACTATTTCGTCTTATTATACTGTAAGTTTTAATATATTATTGGTGCAATAATATCAAAAATTAATAATATGCAAAATCAAATGGCTTAATACTATTCTTATAATTAACATTAATGATTGGACAAATGCAATTTATGTAGAAAGACTTAACGGGAGGTCGCTAGTTTTTAAAAAATCAAGATTGCCATGACTGTCCCTTTAAAATCACTCTTGCCGCAATTATGCGAATATTCAGAATAATTATGAAGAATAATAAAAATAGTATTCAGATCGAACTTGTGTAGCAAACTGCAGGCTAAACAACTGATATAAAAAGGCCTAAAAACCTAAAAATGTAAAGCAACACAAAGATTTAAACCTAGACTGTTCAGTCAAAGAAGCCCATGAAGTTTGTAAATGACAATTGTCGTCATACTTCTTAATGTGGAGAAAAGCTCTGCTGAGAAGATTGACAATTTGTATTTTTCATTCGTTATTGTTTTAGTGAAGCAGATTACCGAGATTTTTCAATCACATTCTGGAATCCTTTAAAATAGGTTATTAATGAAGTTGCATTGCGAAAAAAATAAGTAGGTGAAGTTATTAATTCATGATTTTCCAAGATCAGACGAGCTTATACATGCCATGGCCGAACTGCCACATC
Source organism: Cyrtodaria siliqua (assembly GCA_037043455.1). NCBI lineage: Eukaryota > Metazoa > Mollusca > Bivalvia > Adapedonta > Hiatellidae > Cyrtodaria > Cyrtodaria siliqua. Next base: position 200,665 of record JAWPHD010002697.1, read on the forward strand.
CTGCCAAAAAAGTGATGACATTTTACAGCACAAGCTTCATTTATTACATTAGGAGCCTACATGATGGGCGAGTAAACAACACAAAGTGACAATTATAACAATTTCCTGATCCAATATACTTATACAAGCGACTGTTTTGGTCTGTTCCCTATTATAACTTATTTATTTTACATTGATTGTAAACTCTCTGAACTTATTTTAATCACTCTCGACGTCTTCCTGGGTAGAACCACTAAGTAAATGCAGATAAAGGGTCTTCCTCATCGGGGATTTAACACATATGGGCATTGCGGGGACTGAACCCATGACCCCTTGGTCCTGGGCTCGACGCTCTACTATTCGACCAGTCTTCCCTATTCCTGGTTTATAAACGAGATATTACGATTTACATTCTATTTCATATTTTTTAATATTGTTATTTGCGCATTTTCGCATACAGTGCTTGCGGTAGTTGCGGATGGGTTTATGTTTTTCATTTATTTAGCTCGTATGCATTTGTTTTTTATGAAGCTTTCCATATTTGAAGATTGATCATATAAGCATACAACTATACATTAGTGCAAAGATTCAGGACATACTTCGTCGAGTATTTACCCAATTAGTGTAGCGTTACTGCCTGAACAGGGTTTGATATTAACAGTTGTCCCCTTGTCCTGTGCCATGTAGATTCTACTGGGGACAAGTTGATTGTCCCAGGTGACTTGTCCTATGGACAACTACATTTTATAACAAGAAATGAATTTTACATCTTTAATACTTGTGACTGAAAAAATGTCAAAACATTGGTGAGCACATTGTAAATGACAATGCAATTCATGTGCATTTGTGGCAACTTAAAAACAGCAAAATCGTCCGACTTAATATCAAGTCAGACTAAAGATCACTTTACCTTATTGACACCCGGGAAATAACAATTGTGTGTAACCTTATAACCTTGGGGACTTTAAATCCAAATCCCCACCCCCCTCCCCTTGTAGACTGGTAGGTGCTTGCACTTTTATTTGATTTTGAATGTTTTGTTGTATCAAAATATTATATTTCTCCCTTTAACTGAATGCAGTTTACTGTCCGACATATAATAACTCACCTCTGGTCGCCTCAAAGCTGAGTGTTCTGCGCCCTGCACCCCTGTTTGAAAGTAATGAAATTTATTAGCATAGGCTTTTAAGGCGCAACAACATATGAAAGGTTATATGGCGCCTAACAGGAATGAACATGCCAGGCTCTAGAACCTTCTCACCTTGAACTGCAGAGATGCTGCAAGTTCTATTGCAGATACTCCATTTATGCTGGAGCCACGTTATTGTTTTTCTGCCACTGCTCTAGTGATATGAGCGAGATTGCTCCTGAAACAATGCAGGGGTGGTCATGATGAAGACCTTTAATGAGCATGAACAAAAAATGATAAAATGAACATGAATTCGAGGGGGTTCTACCCTTCTGCCTTTCCCTCCAACGGGATCTGCAGTGGCCCTATTCTTTGCCCCGTAACCAAACGGAGTTGGCGATCGTTTCTAAACAAAATCTGTCAAAAAGTGCTGAGAAGCAGATTTTATAAGGTTTTGACCACATTATGCACATAGCGTAATGATGGCCATCTTGGATGTCACATTGACCTAATTTGTAAAACATTTAAAGACATTGACCTCAGTATCATCCATGTAAAGTTTTGTCAAAATTGTCCATACAGTCTCTGAGACGTTAAGCACGTGCCAACCCGAATCCCACCCCAACGGCAGATATATTGGATGTGGAGATTGAATCTGAATGATTCAAGAACTTGTTTCAGGCTTTATGGATATATAAATTCTGTGCAAGTCTGGTTAAGATTGGATAGAAAATGGAGGGGCTGGAGTGCCAACAAGGCAAAAATAGGCAAAAACAAAGGCAACATTTTGCTAATTCAAGGGCAGGTAACTCCACTATTAAATCTGGCTGGTTCAAGAACTTGTCAGAGTTCTTATAGATATCTAACTACTTCATACGTCTGGTTAAGATTAGATAAAAAAATGAAGTTGCTAGAGTGTCCACAAGGCAGAATATGGTATTTTTCAATAAATCAAGGGCCGTATTACTATTAAAAATCCGATCTGGCTGGTTTTCGAACTTGACCGAGCTTTCATATATATAAATACACCGATACAGTTTGGTACAGATCAAATGAAAACTAATTATTTTACTGCTTGGTATTTGTACCTATATCAAAGGTGTACATTGTTCTATCATTTGTATCATTATGTTTTATATTGTCTTACAGAACTTCTACAATTACTTCTCTTAAATATCGGATTATCATACCTGTTATTTGTTTCTTTTGAGAACTTGCACTGCGAGCTTCATTTTCATGGCCTGAAAAAGTATTTATTTATGAGAGAAAAAGCTGAATGAGCTTTTGAAATATCATCAGACAGTGTGACAGTGTGACAATTGTACATATGTAATCTACTGTCATGAGTTTATTAAACACTTTTGAGAATTATCTCATCTCATAACATTTTAATCTTCTTTTTTTTCAGTAGAAAAGTACATTATCAGGATTGCCAACATATCAGTTCAATCCCACAAATCGTTAAAAAAAAGAAAAATACTGCTATTAAATTCCGTCAAACAATCCGTTCTTTAATTTTTTTTCCAGTAAATATTCAATAATCAATGGTTGGTGTATTATGTTTGTCAACGCAATTGCGTTTTATCAGCTAAAAGTTACGTACACTGCTCCACAGTATACTGAAACGCGACATGTGCAGTGAAGCAGTCTATACCGAGCAATTGTGTAGGCTGAAATCTGATTGGCCAATCGTAAGGTCAATCTGATGTGATCTACAATGGAGAGTTGTTTGATCCTTGTAGCGTAGCATGATAAAGGGTCTGATTTTAATGAGATTGCTGGAAATATTGCTTGATATTATTATATTACTTTCTTTATAAAAGAAGATATACCTGTATTTTGTTTCTTCTGTGTGTAACTGGCACTACCTGTTTTTTGTTTCTTCCGAGAACTGGCACCGAGAGGAACCTCATTTGTTTGATCTGAAAACATGTTAACGATTAAGATTTTATTGAATAATTTATCATAATCATGTACAGAATGTACATTAGGTAATATGTTTTCATTTTATCATACGAACAGAATTTTCGATAATGCTCTTGTTTTTTGCAAGATTTCGAGATCGGGAAGGCTACCGCCATTATGTCCCATCCTAAATGCATTGTAAAAGTTGAGCGAGTTTACTTTCAAGTTAAATTCAGAATGAATCAAAGAAAAAAACACAAATAAACAGTTGAGCGTGAAAATGAAAGTATTTGTGAATCATTATTTTATCCAAAAATAAGGAAGTTTAATGCATAAATTTAGCGATCAAATGTATAGGACTCACACCACTATTATCTCCCTTGAATACTCGTGCCCTACAGAAGAAGGAGGTAGATATGAAAAAAACAAGTTCGCTTTTCTACATTTTACAGGATACATTGATTTATCTTTACCAGGTTCTAAATCTACAGCATTTTAGAAGAGATCACAGAAAAATGCATGTTGATATAAGATTTCTAGCTAATTCTGCCCTCATTTTACACATCATGGGTCTAATCTCCACGGGGTTGTATTTTTGTCTAAATTTTGATAAGGTGTCACGCAAACATGAAAATTGAAAAAGTTCAATCTTGTAAATAGTTGTTAAAAGTAAATAACATGCAGATATTGGATCAATGAAGAATTTAAGCATAAATACATGTTGCAAAATCTTTTTTACCTCTATAATGCCACGAACAAAAACATTACAATGGGACCCTATGAAAATTACTTGTGGTGTGAGACGTATACATAATTATTTGCCCATTGTAAATACATGGCCCACGTTGAGTGAGTCACTTTAAAGGTCAATTCAGAATGAATCGAAAAAGACAAACAAATCTAAAGGTTGTGTGTGAAAATATAAATACTTATGAATCATTTTAGACAATTTTATTAAAAAAATAATAAGCTGTGCATGAATGTAGAGATCATATGTTCTAAACTCCTTAGAAATTTGTGGGTGGTGTAACGGCGGATATCACACGGTCACAGCACCCCAAGCTCGAAATCTCCAGACAAAGGAGAGCAAATTTTGATTGATGGCAAAAGGGTGGTGAATTGTACAATCCCCACAACCCCACCCATCCCCACCCCACCCCCATAATTGGCAGAGAGGCAAAAGTATGTCTTGCTACCCCTCCACTCCCCACATAATTGTTACCGGTTCAGGGATTCAAGGATCACAACCCACCCACTGCTACCGAGCTTAGGGTTCAGCAGCATCCAAACTAAAATGACTTGTCTATGGAATCATTGATGTTTATTAATCCCCTGAATTTTGATTGACAACTATAAACTATGTGTTGAAGTGCAGAAACCCTCAACCATCTTCTGAAAATAGTGTTTGATATTATATTATTTTCTTTTTAAAAGCATGTATACCTGTATTTTGTTTCTTCTGAGAACTTGCACTGCCTGTATTTCGTTTCTTCTGAGAGCTGCCACTGGGAACAGCCTTTGTTGGATCTGAAACAAATTATTTTAGAGATCAACTGATGGGATTAATACATCAATAAGCTCTTATTTAAAAATTCATCATTATCACGTACAGAATGTACATTATAGATAATATGTTGTGATTTTATCATAACTGCAAACTATAACATGGGATATCAACGTCGCTTTGTTGAATTTCATTGGTAGGACAAACTTCTTTTTGCATGCAAAGCAACAGATAAGCTTTGGAAGGAAACTGGGTATAATATCTAGTGTTGTTCCGATTAATTCAGGGTTTGACATTAACAGTTGTCCTCTTGTCCTGTGCCATGTTGATTCTACTGGGGACAAGTTAATTGTCCCAGGTGACCTGTCCTATGGACAACTAAATTTTATAAAAAGAAATTTTACATTTTTAAAACTTGTGACTGAAAAAATGTCAAAACATTGGCGAGCACGTTGTAAATGACAAATAAAACCCATCTTGTTTTCATTGATGGAATGCAACTGATTGATTTAATGTCACTTTCATGATTGATCTTTTTTTTCGTATCACTTTTACATGAGTACAGGACAAGTAAATTTGACTGGGGACAAGTAAATTGTGTTAGTTACTTGGACAAGTTGCTGAAAAAAGTTAATTTCAAACCCTGTATTTGATCTGATCGATCATCGATCAGTTTTTGATCTGATTAATCGATTACAACCCCCAACTCCCCACCTGATGCCTGCCTCCATTCCCACAATGGTTGTTTTCAAAAGAAACTGGTCTTTACGTTCAGGAGGGAATCCCCCCCGCACCCACATGCTGCGTAGTACAAATAATTGAATGCTGGAGGGTCAGCGGCATAGCGTGGCATAATCAGATACCCATGTGAGTAACATCAAAAATTGAAGTCTAAAAAGTGGAAAAATGCAATAAAAATGAAGTGTAAGTGGGGTACAGGTCCGCGATCTTGAGATTTCTACTTCTTATTTAAATGCTTATAAATTATATAGATAAAATAGATTCGCTTTTTTTTCATCTTTATTTTAAACTATTCCCGGGAGAGGACCACCCCGGTGGCACCCCACACCTTTCCCCCACCGAACCTCCAACAGTGCACCTGCGTGAGTGGAGCACCCACTCCCACCGTGAGTAACATTGTAATTGGTCAAGCTACGCCCCTGAGGCTGAGGCCAGAGAGTCGTAGAGATATTGTGAATTTGGGTGCATTGTATTTTCAAAATATAACACGTGTCTCAGTTTTGATGCGCCTAAATAACCAATAGTCCCTCTAAAACTAATTTTTACTTACCTAATTTTCGCCGAACGTTATGTTTTACACCAGTAATATTGTACAGAAGCTCTTGATCCGAAAATTCATGATCTGTATCTTCTGTATACGAAGACAAATCGGATCCTGTTCCGTCTTCATTTTCATTGTGTGTGGCCATCTTGGATTTTCAACTTTTAATCCTAGCGCCAAAAGATCTGATTGCAGGATCTCTGCGGCACTTTTTCAGGAAAAGGCCCATACCAGTTCATGGATCGTATATGTTTAAATTTTACCTCTGTTTTTACTTTTATAATTTTACTACAGTAATGTGTGCAGCTACAGTATGCTAATGTGTGGTAATGTGTGCAGCTGCACAATGGATCCTTACGAGAGGTTGCCAAAAAGTATGTAAATATATTGTTAGACATGTTAAATGGGGACCCTGTTGAGGGCCGCACTGACCAAAGTATTTGACCGGTTTGAAAATGAACCATATGTTCGAATTCACTTATATGTCAAATATAAGCAGTTATTGCATAAGAAAATAAGTAAAACGTGTATTTTTAATTTTAATATTTAGTAAACAACAACGAACAACGCATATTTTGTGTTTTGTCCGCACTTTCGTCAAAATTGAATACGAATGTGAACCGGAAGATACCTCACCTGATTCGCAAATATTTTTTTTAATCAAAACACATTGCAAGACTTTACCAAATTAAATACCAAACAAATGCTGAACACATGTAATGTTGTTACCATGTTTTATTCAATATTCTATAAGAAATTGTGATTTTTGAATAATGATCACACTGGTAACTTCATTTTTTTTTTTTTTCAAACTTAACACAAACATCATTTTCATTTTAGTTTTCAGGTTTAAATAGCATACTAAGATAATGACTACACATATAAACTTACTAAATATTAATATCATTAGATATATTTTTTTAACATTTTCTAGATATTGTCTGTAATAGTGATGTCATTCTTTGGTGCGTTCAATTTTAGATAAACATTAGGATTATTGTTGTTATATTTTTTTTGAATAAAAAAATTAATAAAATAGGATTAAGAAATTCTTTCTGAGTGAAATATTACTTGTTTAGCTTATATTGTGCTGAGCATGTCTCTGATCTTTTGTAAATCCATATAAGCCATACCTTACAATTGATAAACATTCTACTGTGCATTTCAGGGTACCTATGCGTCGAATATGAATCAAGATTTTTTTTATTACTTTCTAGTTTATGTTTTCATACCTGAAATGATCGAAAAGAATGAAAACGGACGCTCCTGAATCTGTTTTCAATCTTTGCGTAGCCATCCTCTTAGCTTCGCAAAGCCAAAAATTCATTTTGAATCCCCCGTGTTTACATGTAATTTTATTGACGGCCGATAATCAAAATGGCGACGGCAGAAGATTCTATTTTTTTCTAAGGTAGGGCAACTTAAAAAATCAGTTGACCAACAGTGGTGTAAATTACAAATTATAACAGCAGTAAATGATTTTCATTTCAAAATAAAGGATAAGTATGATTGATTGCCGGAGGTGCTGAACATTGAACAACACCACCACTGTGCATAATCTATATCTTACTTGGTACATCTGAACCCTAGAAACAGACATGCGCAGACGACAATTTCTAAAACTAACGTCGCCATGATGTTTTAATTCGTTTTAATTTTTACAATAGAAACAATGGGGTCAAAATGAATTTTAGGCTTTGTGAAGCATACCGGATGGCTATGACAGGATTGCAAACAGATCCAGGAGCGTCAATTTTCATTCTTTCTAACGTATCTGGTATGAAAACATAGTAAGCAATAAAAAAAACTCGATGCATATTTGACGCAGAGGCATCCTGAAATGCACAGTAGAATAAAATATCCAAAATCAACTTCAATAATATAAGATCAATAACATTATTTTATCTCAGATAATAATACTAGGTTATTTAATTTGTACCAAGTTCTGTACAAGGTAAGGAGTGGAATATTAATTATCAAATTTCAATAAATAGTAAAATTGTTTATAATTTTTTACAACCAAATTATGTTAGTGACAATAGTAACTGTTACTGATTTGACCAGTCCTAAAGCATCATAAAAATGAAACCGTTTTAAAAATAAATTCTATTTAGTTTACATTTGCCACACAATGTTCACATATTTATCAATATTATATTATCTTGTTCATAACAGTGTTATTGCATAAAAAATGTTTACGGAACTCTTAAATTATGTTTACTGACAAAGATAAAGCGTTACATTAATATTTAACTAGTTAAAACAGATACATTTATTGTCCACAAATATTTTTCAAAAAAGCTGGCAAACTTTATAATATGAACAATAAGCATGCTCTCTTTCCATTAAACATTAATTAGGGAATAAGTAGGTATTTAATAAGTTGGCGTATTATGTACTCATTCATATCGATATTTAACATGAACATGCAAGTTCAATAATTTCATATCTCATTAGCCTCAACAAACACTAAATCTATAACTATGATTTTGCTTAACTATGAATTATCAAGGGATCATTCTTTAAAAAAAATGAAAATGATCAAACATAACAGTAGTGTACTTTTATTGTACACTGTTAATTTTTATTTTTCGTCCGGTATTCATCATCCATTTCATGGGGCAAAAGCAAAAAGAAAGGACGGTGGACACTTGGAATTATCCCACTTTTACAGTGTCCGTAGATCTGTTTACTTTGCTTTTGAAATTGGATTCCGATCTCTTCAAAACGAGATCAGTAAATTTGGGCTTTGAGCGCTGTCTGTAAAACAAGTTCACAGAAATAAATTCAGTGTTGAATATGTTGTCATAAACACCCAATGACACCTTTGCAACCCCTTCACTGTCACACTCTTCACAGTACAACCTTACATTTTTGCAAGACAGTCTTGCAGGAAGATAGCTTTTATTATTGTCCTTTCTACAGTATTGGCTGACAATTGTATTGAAGGATTTGATAGGATTTCTTTCCCTTTCTTTCTGATTTTCGGGTGTTCTGTTTGGTGGGGAATCATGCCGACCAGACCCCGTTGGTCATCTTGGCAAACCCCAACAGAATTTCTCTTTTTATATGCAGTTGCAACCATTTGGTCACTTATACTTGTGTTGCCAAGAAGAATGTTTTACAGACCCGAATACTTACCCTGGATTTGAAGATGGCGAAGTCCAAACTATTGAATGTTGCCAATCCCTGAGCTGTTTGATTTTCTGGTATTTTTTTATTTTGAATTGAATATTCGTCAATAAAATATTTATTAATATTTCCAAGACTCCAAAGGTGTGAAAAATGTGCTCACGGTCCTCTTCAGAAATATTGTTCTTACATTTAAATTTACGTTTTTGACCGCAACCTTCCTTCATTAACTTTCCACTATGTGTTTTCCCAGAATACAACTTCATCCCAAGTTTTAATTTTGTTTTGAAATGTTTCTTTTCTATTTTGTTGGATTTCTTTTCTTTCCCTATCTTTGTACCTAAGTCATTACCTAACTTCCCTTTTCTTGAACGTCCTGGTTTGTTAAGTGACTCAGGCTGAACTGTTTCAGTGCTACCACTCCCCTGACTTTGCGACTCGGACTGAACCGTATCAGTGCTACCACCCCACTGACTATGCGACCCGGACTGAACTGTATCAGTGCTACCAGCCCCTTGACTTTGCGTCTCAGACTGGACTATATCAGTGCTACCACCCACTTGACTTTGCGACAGACTGAACTGTATCAGTCCAACCACCCCCATGACTGTGACCCGGAGAGAACTGTATCAGTGCTACCACTCTCTAGACTATGCGACCTGGACTGAACTGCATCAGTGCTTCCACTATCCTGACTGTGTGACTCGGACTGAACTGTATCAGTGCTATCCCCTGACTATGTGACCGAACTGTATCAATGATACCAACCCCTAGACTGTGCGACTCCATTTCATTAACACAAAGTCAGTGAACTCATACTCACATAATGAGCTGCATAAATCTTCTGAATCGGACTCATGTACTTTTTTTTTGTAGTACTCTGATAAAATAGATAGTCGGACATTGTCTAAAGAATCAGAACCAGTTAGGTCCACAAAGACTCATTAGATAAAAGCAAATCAGGTTCATCATTCAAAACCCCACCCCCTGACTATGCAACTCAGACTAAACTGTATCAGTGCTACCACTCCCTGACTATGCAACTCAGACTAAACTGTATCAGTGCTACCACTCCCTGACTATGCAACTCAGACAAAACTGTATCAGTGCTATCACTCCACTGACTATGCAACTCAGACTGAACTGTATCAGTGCTACCACTCCCTGACTATGCAACTCAAGACTGAACTGTATCAGTGCTACCACTCCCTGACTATGCATGTATCAGTGCTACCACTCCCTGACTATGTAACTTCGACTGAATTGTATCAGTGCTACCACACCCTGACTATGCGACTCGGACTGAACTGTATCAGTGCTACCACCCCTCTGACTGTGCAGCTAGACTGAACTGTATCAGTGCTACCAGCCCCTTGACTTTGTGACTCAGACTGAACTATATCAGTGCTACCACCCCCTTGACTTTGCGACTCAGACTGAATTGTATCGGTGCTATTACACCCTGACTATGCGTATCGGACTGAACAGTATCATTGCTACCAACCCCCTGACTATGCAACTCGGACTGAACTGTATCATTGCTACAACCCCACTGACTATGCAACTCGAACTGAACTGTATCAGTGCTACCACCCCTCTGACTATGCGACCCGGACTGAACTGTATCAGTGCTATCACCCCCTTGACTTTACGACTCAGACTGAACTGTATCAGTGCTACCACCCCTCTGACTATGCGACCCGGACTGAACTGTATCAGTGCTACCAACCCCCTGACTATGCGACCCGGACTGAATTGTATCAGTGCTACCAACCCCCTTGACTTTGCGACTCAGACTGAACTGCATCAGTGCTACCAACCGCCTGACTATGCGACCCGGACTGAACTGTATCAGTGCTACCACCCCTTGACTTGCGACTCAGACTGAACTGTATCAGTGCTACCAACCCCCTGACTATGCGACCCGGACTGAACTGTATCAGTGCTACCACCCTCTTGACTTTGCGACTCAGACTGAACTGTATCAATGCTACCACAACCTTGACTTTGCGACTCAGACTGAACTGTATCAGTGCTACCACAACCTTGACTTTGCAACTCAGACTGAACTGGATCAGTGCTACCAACTACCTGACTATGTGTCCTGGACTGAACTGTATCATTGCTACCACAACCTTGACTTTGCGGCTCAGACTGAACTGTATCCGTGCTACCAACCCCCTGGCTATGCGACCCGGACTGAACTGTATCAGTGCTACCACCCCCTTGAATTTGCGACTCGGACTGAACTGTATCAGTGCTACCACAACCTTGACTTTGCAACTCAGACTGAACTGGATCAGTGCTACCAACTACCTGACTATGTGTCCTGGACTGAACTGTATCATTGCTACCACAACCTTGACTTTGCGACTCAGATTGAACTGTATCAGTGCCACTAACTCCCAGACTATGCGACCAGGACTGAACTGTATCAGTGCTACCACCCTCCTGACTATGCGACCTGACTGAAGTGTATCAATATTGGCAGGATTTTTACATCGATTGTCATTTAAATTATTTTCAGAATGGTTAGGACTGGTCAGTTGAATTGAATTGAACTGAATGTTGTTTAACGGCTCATCAACGCAGTATAAGTTATTTAGAGCCGCCCCAGATAGAGAGGAAGGATACATATGAATCCTAGGACAGGTCAAATCAAACAGACTATTTTCATCAGAAATAGAAACAGACAATGCAGATTCTTCATCATCAGAAACCGACATATCAGTTACTTCTAGTTCATAAATTATTTAATACCTCAACATAGGCAAAAAAAACACCCAATCTTATTATAGTTACATTATATATGTTCATTTTCTATGTATTGGGATTTACTGTAAGGATTTCAAAAATGAAAACAATATACATACGTTTTTAATTTCAGTTCCTTTAAAAAAAAAATCTTATAAAATATCAAAAATCTTGGTCAAAATCCAGAGTTTTAATAAAAAAAAATTTATATTTTAATATATTTATATTATATCTGAAAGTGTTTTTTATACCTTTGGTTGGGATTTACTGCCAGGCTTTCAAAAATGAAAACAATATACATACGTTTTAATTTCAGTTTCTTTTAAAAACAATTTTTATAAAATATCAAAAATCTTGGTCAAAATCACGTGTTTTTTTGTTTTTTTTATTTTTTTTATATTTTAATATATTTATATTATATTTAAAAGTGTTTTTTATACCTTTGATTCCATTTTATATTATTTATTAAAAAAAACATTTCTGATTTGTGAAACATTTTCTATGCAATACTATGGCAACTGCAGTTGCCATAGTCTTGCACAATATTTACGATACAGCTATTGTGTTTTTTCAAGTGCAACACTATTGTAAGTCTACATACAATAGTATTGCGTTAAAAAATATATCAAATTGAGTTACAATAGTATTGCATTTTCTAGAATTTTCAAATAAACCTTAAGATATTTCTATAATATTTTGTCAGGTTATGTAAATGCCTAAAATACTTCCCAAAACCTGAAAAAGTCATTTTGACAAAAAGTGCAGTTACCATAGTCTTGCGCCGAGCCCTCGATTTGATCTTTACCAAACTTTGTCAGTGCCTTTATATCAATGATATTAACACAACAGAGGCCACATTTCTTGAACAATCTTAACCAAATGTGCATAGATTGTATATGACCATAACATTTCGAAGAAGTTCGATAATGTGCCAGTCATCAGGTGATCGTTTTAGGGCCACCTTGGGCCTCTTGTTTTTTAATAGATATTTTTTTTTTTTTTCATATTTTTTTAATTTTTTTTTTTAAGAAATTAGTCTGAATTGGCCGCAGGATCCAAGATGTCACCCGCTCTATTATTTTTCTTATTTTTTTAATTTTCTTATTTCCTTTCTTTTTTTTCTTTTTTTTTTCTTTTTTTTTTTGTTAACGCTGTGTTAGCAGGAAGCATTGCTGTGCCTATTGCATTTTTTTCCGGTTCGTTCATTTTTAGCTCTACTGGCCCTTATGGGATGGTGTGTTGTCCGTCTTCGCTAATTTTGACCAAACTTCACATGGATGAGATTTGTTAAAATTGAAAATTAGGTCAGCGCTACATCCAAGATGGCTGCCATTACCATATATGGTCGAAACCTTAAAAAATCTTCTTCTCCAGAACTGCTGGACAGATTTCAACAGTTTTTCTTTTAAAATGATCGCCAACGCCTAGACTATCAAGTTTATTCAAATAAAATACCCGGAGTCAAAAATGGCAGTGCCCCTGGGGTCCAAAGTTTGTATATTGAGGTTTTGCATGTTTTTCATATAGACATATTGGAAAAAACTTTAAAAAATCTTCTGTGAAACCACAAGGCACAGAGCTCTCATGTATTACATGTAGCATCAGCTTACGGTCCTCTACTAAGTTTGTTCAAATGGTGACCCTGGGGTCAAATTTGTCCCCGCCCGGGGGTCACAGTTTTACATAGACTTATATAGGATTTTTTTTTTAAAAATCTTCTTCTCGGAAACTACAACAGCCAGAGGTTTGATATTTTGCGTTTACTATAAGCTTATGCTCCTTTACCAAATTTGTTCAAATGGTGACCCTCGGGTCACATTTGGCACCGCCCCAAGGGTCACATGTTTTACATAGACATGTATAGGGAAAAACTTAAAAAATCTTCTTCTCTGAAGCTGCATGAGCCAGAGGTTTAATATTTTGCATTTGTTATAAGCTTATGGTCCCCTAACAAGTTTGTTCAAATGGTGACCCATGGGTCACATTTGGCTCCACCCCTGGGGTCACAGTTTTACATAGGCTTGTATAGGGAAAAACTGAAAAAAATCTTATTCTCTGGAACCACATTCCACAGAGCTCTCATATATTACATGTAGCATCTACTAAGTTTGTTCAAATGGTGACCTTGGGGTCAAATTTGTCCCCGCCCGAGGGTCACAGTTTTACATAGACTATATAGGATTTTTTTTTAAAAATCTTCTTCTCGGAAACTACAAAAGCCAGAGGTTTGATATTTTACATTTATTATAAGCTTATTACCAAGTTTGTTCAAATGGTGACCCTGGGGTCACATTTGGCCCGCCCCAAGGGTCACATGTTTTACATAGACATGAATAGGGAAAAACTTAAAAAATCTTCTTCTCTGAAATTGCAAAAGCCAGAGGTTTAATATTTTGCTGTTGCTATAAGCTTATGTCCTTTACCAATTTTGTTCAAATGGTGACCCCCGGGTCACATTTGACCCCGCCCCGGGGGTCACAGTTTTACATTGACATGTATAGGGAAAAACTTAAAAAACAATCTTCTCTGAAACTGCAAGAGCCAGAGGTTTAATATTTTGCATTTGCTATAAGCTTATGGTCTTCTACCAAGTTTGTTCAAATGGTGACCCATTGGTCACATTTGGCCCCACCCTGGCGTTCACAGTATTACTTAGGCTTGTATAGGCAAAACCTGAAAAAAACCTTCTTCTCTGAAACCACATGGCACAGAGCTCTCATGTTTTACATGTAGGATCAGCTTATTGTTTTTAATTATTATTTTTTTTAATTTATTTTTTCAATTTCAATTTGTTTTTTAACTTTTTTTTTTTTTAATTGTTTCAATTTTTTTTAACTTTTTATATTTTATTTCATATTTTTTCATTTATTTTTTTTTTAACTTTTTTTTGATTGATATGAATTTTTTTTTTTATTATTTTTAGCTCTATTGGCCGAAGGCCAGCAGAGCTTATGGATGCCGAGTTGTCCGTCGTCCGTCCGTCGTCCGTTGTTAACTTCGTTAAGACGATAGGGCCTTCATTTTTCATCCAATCTTTACCAAACTTTAAGAGGTTGTTAATATCAATGAAAGCTCGGATGAGTTCAAAAACCAGCCAGATTGGCCAAGTATTAGCGGAGTTATGGCCCTTGATTTATTTAAAAATGCTATAAAGCTATATTTTGCCTCGTTAGACGAAATGGCCTTCATTTTTCAACCAGGGTTCGACACTAACTTTTTTAAACGGGTAGTCCGGAGGACTAGTAACTTTAAAAATATAGTAGTCATCCTGAGAACTAGATGGTCCTTCCAAGAGAACGGTGTATTTAGCACAAAAAAAAAACAACAGGTGTATAACAGGAGACGAACTCCAAAGTGAACAGTGCCAAAAACCCATTTCGTCTTGAAGATACCAACTGAAATCATAAAACTTTTTTCTTTTTTTTTCGGTTTCTGGTCCCCTTGCAGACTTTCATCAGCTCTTTACATCTTTGACCGAAGTGAGATTTATATGCATTTTCAGCCCTTAACAACTTGACACATATTGATCAAATGCAATATTATTCTGATCTTAGTTTCATTTTTATTGAAAAATACTTATTATTCGACAATTACCCAAACCCATTTTTCATTCATACCCGCATTGAGTAACAAAACACAAAATCAATATCTAATCCATAGACATAGATAAGTTATTGATGGCTATGACTAATCGTAGGATCCAATACATTTCCGTTGATTTCTCTGGTCTATAAAAAAATCACAAACAAACTCGCTTTATACCAGACACATTTCTTTGTTTCATAATTAGCCCTCAATAAAACACACAATAGAAGTTCACACTTTTGCTTATTGACGACCGTCGCAAAGATTCTTTACAACAGTTACTGTGCCGATGTCAATCATATAATTATACACCGCCTTTTGAATTTATTTATCGCAGGAGAAATCAGTTTCAACGTGTCTCGTCTAATCACAACCGCGCCCTTAATAATAGTTTGTAGTACGATTTTTAATATTCACCACACGGAAAAATACGATGGCTTTGATTATAAACCAATCGGTAATGGGATTAAATAAGGTACTTGTAAAACACGCGCTAATTGTGTATTTTAGAGAGTTTGTTAATTATGAGGTTAATTCTCTTTGAAAAAATCATAGTGAAGTTTTAAGCGACTTCGCCTATTCGCGTGACCCCGGCCCTATATTAGGAATGTGTATTTTACGGCCGTAATATCTATAATGGGGCTCGAAAAATTACTGGTCGACGGACTAGCCAACTTTCACGTTTAGGTAGTCCTCCTGAAAAACAGGTGGGCACAGGACTAGCGGCCTAGCGTTAGTGTCGAACCCTGTCAACCTATCTTTACCAACCTTTACCACATTGTTAATATCAATGAAAGCTCGGACAAGTTCGAAAACCAGCCAGATCGGACCAGTAGCACCAGAGTTATGGTCTTGATTTAGTTAAAAATGCTATATTGCTATATTTTGCCTCGTTAAGATGATAGGGCCTTCGTTTTTCATCCTATCTTTACCAAACTTTTCCACATTGTTAATAGTAATGAAAGCTCGGACAAAGTTCGAAAACCAGACATATCGGACTAGTAACAGCGGAGTTATGGCCCTTGATTTAGTTAAAAATGCTATATTTTGCCTCGTTAAGACGCTAGGGCCTTCATTGTTCATCTGATCTTTACCAAACTTTATCAGATTGTTTATATCATTGAAAGCTCGGACAAGTTCGAAAACCAGCCATATCAGAATAATACCAGCGGAGTTATGGCCCTTGATTTAGAAAAAAATGCTATATTTTGCCTCGTTAACGCGATAGGGGCTTAATTGTTTATCTGATCTTTACCAAACTTTATCAGATTTTTAATGTCGTTGAAAGCTCGAACTAGTTCGAAAACCAGCCATATCGGACCAGTAACAGCGGAGTTGTGACCCTTGATTTAGTAAAAAATTATATTTTGCCTTGTTAAGATGATAGGGGCTTCATTGTTCATCCGATCTTTACCAAACTTTATCAGCTTGTTTATGTCATCTAAAGCTCGAACAAGTTTGAAAACCAGCCATTTCAAACAAAAAACAGCGGAGTTATTTGCCTTGATTTAGTTAAAAATGCTATATTTTGCCTCGTTAAGACAATAGGGGCTTCATTGTTCATTTGATCTTTACCAAACTTTATCGGATTGTTAATATCAATGAAAGCTCAGACAAGTTCGAAAACCAAACATATCGGACCAGTAACAGCTTAGTTATGGCCTTGATTTAGTTCAAAACGCTATATTTTGCCTCGTGAAGACGAGAGTGCCTTCATTTTTCATCCGATCGTTACCAAACTTAATTTTTTTTTAATTTTTTTTTTTAAATTATTAATTTCTTTTTCTTTTTTTCTTTTTTAATTTTTTCTTTTTTAATTTTTTTTTAAATTTTTTAATTGATTTTTTTTTTTTTTATATATATATATATATATTTTTGAATTTTTGCTTTTCATTTTTTTTCATTTTTTTTTTAGCTCTATGTTGGACCAGTCGGACCAGTAACAGAGGAGTTATGGCTTTTGATTTAGTTAAAAATGCTTTATGTTGCCTTGTTAATACGGTAGGGCCTTCTTTTTTCATCTGATCTTTACCGAACTTTAACAGATTCTTTAGTTCTAGCCCTTGATTTAGTTCACAAAGCTGTTTTTTGCCCGAAACTTCCAAAAAAAGGTAAATGACAGTCACTAACTTCATTGATGTTATAAGAGCCATCTTAGCCAGTAGAGCATCCACATGCCCTCTTGGGCCTCTTGTTTTTCATTATCTTTTTAATTACTTGACACTTACTTTAAAATTTGTTGTCGGCGCTACTTATCCTAAATGCCTTGTTGAATTTCGACAAAACTTGGCAGGAAGCATTGTAAGATGTCTAGTTGTGCATATCACGCTTTTGTTCCAGTTCGCTGATTTTTGACGGAGTTATGGCCCTTTTAAATTTCTTGGCGGCGCTACTCCTCTTAAACAGCTTGTTGGATTTCTACGAAATTTGGCAGGAAGCCTCAGTATGATGTCTAGTTGTGCAAAGCGCGGTATATCAATGAATCTTCGACAATTTCAAAAACCAGCTAGATCTTGTTAGTAATAACAGAGTTATGGCCCTTGATTTGTTGAAAAATGCTATATTGTATTTTCCTTTGCTAAATCTATAGGACAAGACAGCTATATCTAGCTATATCTATCTAAATATATAAGAGCTGTTTTAGCCAGTAGAGCGTCCACAGGCCCTCTTGGGCCTCTTGTTGATGGAGTTACGGCCCCTTGACATTTTTTTTAAATTTCTTGTCGGCGCTACTCCTCCTAAATGACTAGTTGGATTTCTACAAAATTTGGCAGGAAGCCTCAGTATGATGTCTATTTGTGCAAAGCATGATATATCAATGAAATTTTGGACAAGTTAGAAAACCAGCTAGATCTAGTTAGTAACGACAGGTTATGGCCCTTGATTTGTTGAAAAATGCTATATTGTATTTTTCTTTGTTAAATCTGTAGTTACTTCATTTTTTTTTTTTATCTTTACCATATTTGTTTAGAATGTTAATATACCCCACCCCCACCCCCCAACACACACACACACATACACACACACACACACAAACACACACACACACACACACACACACACACACATTTTTATGAAATTTCATTCATAGAAGAAAGTGGGACAAATTATTAAAAAATGCCCATGCCAGACTAGACACAGCAGACTTATTGCCCATGATTACCAGGTGAGCGATCTAAGGCCATCCTATCCCTGTTGTTTTTGCAATGTTTTAAAAAAACTACTGATGGGAATTTTATGTCGACAACCCTTGATATAAGAGCAGTTTTAGCCAGTAAAGCATCCACAGGCCCTCTTAGGCCTCTTGTTTTTTTAATAGAATGGCATTTTGTTTTTAAACAAATGCAGTTAAATGTCATGTCAGCAAACGGCAAACTCGATTGTTTTTAGCTCGACTGATCAGAGATCAGCAGAGCTTATGCCGTGGTGCGGAGTCCGTCGTCCGTCTGTCTGTCCGTCTGTCTGTCCGTAAACTTTTTATTGTAACGATTACTCCTCTGAAACTACTGAATGGATTTTCATGAAACTTTACAGAAATGTTGCCCATGAAGTCTAGTTGATCATAGCAAAAATTAATGTTGATGTGAAATCCAAGATGGCTGCCAAATCTAAAAATATTTTTTTAAAAAACAAGATTGTAGCGACTACTTCTTGAAAACTCTAAGTGATATTGATATGGGACTTTTTCTAAAATAATCAGCATGACATGATGTTGGTCCTTGTCGAAAATTGTTTTGATTCAACGTTAAACATGGCTGACAGCGGCCATCTTTGTTTACATAGAGTTATATAATGAAAACTTGTAGCGACTACTCTGAAATTACTTGACGGATTTTCATGAAACTTCACAGGAATGTTGCTCTTGATGTCTTATTGATCCTAGCAAAATTTCAGGTCGGCCAGAAATTCGAGATGACCGCCCTGGCTAAAAATAAATTTTCAAAATACAAGTTTGTAGCGACAAGTTCTTGAAAACTATAAGTGATATTGATATGGGACTTTTTCTAAAATGATCAGCATGACATGATGTTGGTCCTTGTCAAAATTCGTTTTGATTCGACGTTAAACATGGCTGCCAGCGGCCATCTTTGTTAAAATAGAGTTATATAGTAAAAACTTGTAGCGACTACTCCTCTGAAACTACTTGGCGGATTTTCATGAAACTTCACAGGAATGTTGCTCTTAATGTCTAATTGATGCTAGCAAAATTTCAGATCGGCCAGAAATTCAAGATGGCCACCACAGCTAAAAATAGATTTTTAGCTTATGGTATGGTGTGTTGTCCGTCTTCCGTCGTCCGTCCGTCCGTCCGCCGGTCGTCCGTTAACTTTTCTTCAAACGACTTCTCCTCAGAAACCGCTCGGCTAATTTCGACGAAACTTCACACGGATGATTCTTAGATGAATGCTTTTTAGATTTGTTAAAATTAGGTCTGCGCTACATCCAAGATGGCTGCCATTACCATATATAATCGAAATCTTAAAAAAAAATCTTCTCCAGAGCCGCTGGACAGATTTCAACAGTTTTTCTTTTAAAATGATCGCCAACGCCTAGACTATCAAGTTTGTTCAAATAAAGTCCCCGTGGTCAAAAATGGCCGTGCCATTGTATATTGGGGTTTTGCATGTTTTTCTTATAGACATATAGGAAAAACATTAAAAAATCTTCTTCTCTAAAACCACAAGGCACAGAGCTCTCATGTATTACATGTAGCATCAGCTTATGGTCCTCTTCTAAGTTTGTTCAAATAGTGACCATGGGGTTAAATTTGTCCCCGCCCGGGGGTCACAGTATTACATAGACTTATATAGGATTGTTTTTTTTTAAATCTTCTTCTCGGAAACTACAACAGCCAGAGGTTTGATATTTGCATTTACTATAAGCTTATGGTCCTTTACCAAGTTTGTTCAAATGGTGACCCTCGGGTCACATTTGGCCCATCCCCGAGGGTCACATGTTTTACATAGACATGTATAGGTAGAAACTTAAAAAATCTTCTTCTCTGACACTGCAAGAGCCAGAGGTTTAATATTTTGCATTTGCTATAAGCTTGTGGTCCTCTACCAAGTTTGTTCAAATGGTGACCCAGGGGTCACATTTAGCCCCACCCCGGGGGTCACAGTTTTACATAGGCTTGTATAGGGAAAAAAAGAAAAAAAAATCTTCTCAGGAACCACATGGCACAGAGCTCTCATGTATTACATGTAGCATAAGCTTATGGTCCTCTACTAAGTTTGTTCAAATGAAGACCCTGGGGTCACATTTGGCCCCGCCCCAAGGGTCACATGTTTTACATAGGCTTGTATAGGAAAAAACTTAAAAAATCTTCTTCTCTGAAACTGCAAGAGCCAGAGGTTTAATATTTTGCTGTTGCTATAAGCTTATGGTCCTTTACCAAGTTTGTTTTGTTCAAATGGTGACCCTGGGGTCACATTTGACCCCGCCCCAAGGGTCATATGTTTTACATAGACATGTACATGGAAAGAAGGTTGAAAACATCGGACAGGGAAAGCAGCATTCAAGGACGACAGTCAACCACAAAACACAAAAACAAATACGAAACAGACAAACGAAAAGGCAAAACACAGAAACAAACACGCAAACAGACAAACAAGAAGGCAAAAGCAATAATAAATGCAAACGACATCACAAACACAAAAAGGGTTGACAATGGGGCTACCGCCTTGGAACGGTCAGTGGCAAAGTAGGCCACTGGGGAAAAACTGAAAAAATCTTCTTCTCTGAAACTGCAAGAGCCAGAGGTTTAATATTTTGCATTTGCTATAAGCTTATGGTCTTCTACCAAGTTTGTTCAAATGGTGACCCATTGGTCACATTTGGTCCCACCCTAGGGGTTTGGTCACATTTGGCCCCACCCTGGGGGTCACAGTTTTACTTAGGCTTGTAAAGTGAAAAACTGAAAAAAATCTTCTTCTCTGGAACCACATGGCACAGAGCTCTCATGTTTAATTTTTTTTTAATTTTTTTTCATTATCTTTTTAATTACTTGACACTAACTTTAAAATTTCTTGTCGGCGCTATTCATCTTAAATGCCTTGTTGAATTTCAACGAAATTGGCAGGAATCATCGGTAAGATGTCTAGTTGTGCATATCACGCTTTTGTTCCAGTTCGCTGATTTTTGACTGAGTTATGGCCCTTTAACATTTTTATTTTAAATTTCTTGTCTTGAAAGCAGTGATAAAACCTCCATCTGTGTCGTAAAAGACAAACACACAAATCAAATTAAACATCAACACCGGTTGCGAGCGGCCATATTGTTTACATGGCAACCAGCTAAGCAACAATGCACTATTGCCTTCCGGCGATCAAAATGTCAATATTTTCAACATACCGAAGCGTCGATATACACAAGAGGTGTGATCCCGCAGAATGACCAGATTGGCCGAGTTTTCACAATTGAGCTTTCGGGATAACAGCGAAAAAAAAGTAGTAGAAAATTACAATTAGCTGATGTTTTACAAAACTGTTCAGAAACTTGTTTTTGTTTACAAAGAAATGATTGTTACTTTTTAGCTTTAATTGATTTCTTTCCTGATTATGTAAATTCATGAATTGCATTTGAATGCGCACTTCCATGTGATTATCGATTTCCTTTCTATTTGTATGCCCCCTAAGGGCAGCATATAGTAGTCGCACCGTCCGTCAGTCAGTCTGTTCGTCCGTACGTACTATCGTGTCCGGTCAATAACTCTGACGTTCATGGATGGATTTTCAAATAACTTGGCACAAGTGCTCATGATGTGTCACGTGCAATATCCAGGTCCGTGGGTCAAGGTCACACTGAGAGGTCAAAGGTCAAAACCACTTAGGGGGCATTTGTCACTTACAGTGACATTTTTTGTTCCTTTGAAGCAATATAAATTGCCAGAGTGGCATAAAAAAACAAGCGCGGACGAGGTTGAGAATCGAGCAATTAATTTATGACTTTAAGTCATTCATCTAAACAATGGCTAATTTAAAGTGCGACAGCAAAATACCCAAAAACATATAACTTTTATTTTGTGTTTAAGTTGCAAACCCAAGATCGTAACTATTCCGGTTATTTTCTCCAGCCTGTGTTACACAATCCTGACCTAAAACCTGAATTCCACAAAGCATTATGTTGCTATCTCCATAACATGCAATGTTTTCATTTGAGCCTGTTAACGTGTTTTACCCGATAATTACATGTGAATACATTTTACTTGACATTTGACCATCTTGATTAGGACACATTTAATCACAAACATTTAACCTATAACAAATTTAGTGTTTGTAAATACTTAAAGCAAGTTTTGTGTTTGTTACAGCTGCAAAATGACAACTTTATCATAACTGATGTAGATGTTGATAAGCTGAGACGAGAAGCACTTGCCGCAATAAAGGAAGGGGTGGCAGCTATACAAGAAGAAATTGTAAAGGGGTTAGAGGCCATAAATATAGCAGTCAAAAGCCAAGCTAAGCAGAATGCAGAATCCTTGATTAGGGATTACAATAGTAATAAACAGCGTAAGTGGTTGTTTTGAAACTTTTTGTCAAAAACTACAATTAAAACGACAGACAGACAGACAATGTCTCCCTAGTATGGGGGGAATGTTTTGGAAATTGAGAATATGACCCAATAGCCCAGCCATTTCACACCTGACATTTGCCAAACAATCACGGTTAATATAGTGTTTAACTCAGATTTTAAAAAGGGCAGGGTGTGCCCTGAAGAAAAGGGGCATTTTTAAGCGCTCTAAATTATGTACAAAGGGCATTTACGAGCGCGCGAAAACTTCATAATAAAACAAACAAAAATGTCAATTTTATTGATGCAAAGGAAATAAAATATAAATTTGTTATAAAAATACAGTGACACGTGTAATAGAGTCCTCCCTCATTTATTTGTTTTGGTTGAATTTCTAGATTCACTCTTTTCTTCTTTCCTTTTGTATACAATTTATTGTCAATACATTGAAGATAACACGGAGTCGTTTCTTTTTACATGAGTACATTTAAAAAAAAAAGCGCAAAGCGAATGTAGAAGTTGTTAAAACATCCGAAAAAGCGTGTCCGAATTTACGTCAACTTTTTACATTAGCATAGTTTATTGCTTGCACCAGTTCATAGTTAATTGCGTCATATCATTATAGATCGGAGGATAATGGTCAGATATTACTAGAAGTTGATGAATTGTTATAAAAATGGCTATGTTTATTCATAATCAATAGATTTACTATTGACACTGCGAAGCGAAAGCGAACCGGAAGTTTACCGACATAACAATGTCGTTTTGATTTTTTTCATGTGGTTTTCGCATAATTTGATATTTTCTCATTTTATATGTTTTAATCGCGAATAAATGGATCTGAACAAATTTACATGAGATTTTAAATGAAATATTAATAATTATATTTTCATTACGTATCGACATGGTGAAAATGGATTTCCCCGACTTCGGTGCAACAATTTGTTCCATTTGTCTTTTTTCATGCGATTTTTGAGATTTTAATGCGAGAATATCGCGGAATTGCGGCCTAGAGTGATCCCCTATATTTTTTCACCAAACTTTCAACATATACTTATCATGACAACATCCACATGACCAAAATACTAAATACTCTTCTTTTTTTTCCTTCACGAAAACTTAACATTGGCTATTACTATCTCATTTCTTGATATTTCTTCATCAAATTTTTAAATATATACTCCCGACAACATCCACATGACCATACTAAAATATAAAGGTCACACTGGAGGTCATCATATAGGCTAAATACTCTTTTTTCTTCACGAAAACTTAACGTTGGCTATAACTTTCTCATTTCTTGATATTTCTTCATCAAACTTTTAAAATATATTCATGACAACATCCACATGACCATACTAAGATATAAAGGTCAAGGTAACACTGGAGGTCATTATATTGGTTAAATACTTATTGTTCTCTTCACGAAAACTAACTCAGGCCAGTTTGTCAAGGTCATTTATCTGGGCCCAACAAACCTTGTTATACTGACGAAGTGCTGACAGGCGATACACTTGTTCCGCGGAACACCCATCTAGCATGTAATTATGTTGCGCCTCGAGTCCTGAAATAACCATACCAAATTAGACTAGAAGTTGTCTCCCCCATTGCGGGAAAGGGCGATAAATCTGCCGAAAATTATTCAACTGGAACATGACAATGATATGTGCAACTAGGCTTGTTATTGATAATCCCTACCAAGTTTAGTTGAAATCGGGCCAGGGGATCAAAACCTTAAAGAGCCATAACTCTGCCAAAAATCATTTAACTGTAACACGACTATATAACCATGTTTCGTTGAAAACCCAACGGTGGTTGAGGAGATCTAGTCCGGAAAAACTTTGTGTATTAAAACCTTTAAAGAGCCACAACTCCACAAAAAAATATCAATTAACCAGAACAAAAACTAGGCTTGGTACTGATAATTCCTGCCAAATTTTAGTGAAATGCAGCCAGGGCTTCAGGAAAACAAGTCCGGATAGAGTTTGTATATAACGGGCCATAATTATGTCAAAAATAATTAATTTGACACATGGCGATGATATGCGCAACTAGGCTTGATACTGATCACCCCTGCCAAGTTTAGTTGAAATCCAGCCAGAGGTTCAGGAGAGCTAGTCTGTACAAAGTTAGTGTGTTAGTGTGGTTACATCCCTGCAAAGTTTAATTGAAATCCGGCCAAATGAAGGCCATATAGTCCTAATGAGGCAAAAAAAAATAAACTTAATCAATAGTCATATATAACTCCAGTGTAACTATATCTATTTGGTTGGTTTTCAAACTTGTTCAAGCTTTCATTGTTATTAACAACCTGGTAAAATTTGGTAAAGATCGGTTGAACAATGAAGGCTCTATCATCTTAACGAGGCAAAAAACATCATTTTTAACTAAAGCAAGGGTCATAACTCTGGTGATACTGGTCCGATCTGGCTGGTTTTCGAACCGTTATAAGTTTGGTTAAGATCCGATTACAAATGGAGGGGCTAGAGTGCCCACAAGGCAAAATTATGCATTTTTGCAAATTCAAGTGCAGGTAACTCTGTTAACAATCGAATCTGGCTGGTTCAAGAAATCATCCGAGATAAAATAACTACTGTATAAGTTTTGTAAAGATTGGATAAAAATTGAAGGGGTTATAGTGCCCACAAGGCAAAAGATAGTGATGGACAGACAGACGGATGATGAACAACACCGCGTCATAAAAAGATAAATAAAAAAAGTTAGCCTCCAGTGGGATTTGAAACCACGATCCCAGGTTCCCAATATAGCATATTGCATATTTAAGAAACTCAAGGCCATAACTGATCCGATCTGGCTGGTTTTCGAACTTGTCCGAGCTTTCATTGATACTGACAGTATTTTCAAGTTTGGTAAAGATCAAATAATAAACGAAGGTGCTAGAATGTTCACAAGGCAGAAAATGGCATTCTTCAGCTAATCAAGGGCCATAACTCTGGTATTACTTATCCGATCTGGCTGGTTTTCGAACTTGTCCGAGCTCCATTGATAAAAAGACCCTGGCAAAGTTTGGTAAAGATCCAATTAATAATGAAGGCCCTATCGTGTTCACAAGGCAAAAGTTAACTGACAATGACGGACAACTCGCCTTCCCACAAGCTCTGCTGGCCATCGGTCTGTAGAGCTAATATTACACATCACACACAAGGCAGCATTAAGTATAACACATAGATGATCATGCATATATGAATATAAAAATAAATGCCTAGAAAGCCACAGTGCAAGTACTCATTGACAGAAGCCAGGGCAACAAGAACAAACCATTAAGGGAAAAGACTAAGACAAACATCAAACGCTGCCGCCTTTTAAGGATTTAGGTAGACCTCATAGGGTCCACAATCTGTCCGGTCATCACACAATCAAAGAGGAAAGCATAGTGGCAAACTATAAGTGCATATGCTTTGAACTAGGGCACATCTGTATGATTTAATTATTGTTGATGACATAGTTTGGCCGGTAAAATTAGACGACACGTCTGGTTTTTGTAGTGTAAGTTGTTCATCGCAATTTGTATGATGCTTTAAGGCCCTTAATATATGTTCTTGTTTTGTGATAGAAGTACACTTTACTTGACACATCTACAACTGTTTGCAGTATAATCACCATTTAAATTAATTTTTACCTCCAGGCCCCTTAATGTTTATGATTTCTACAACAAAAACTCTTGGATAACACTGTTCATAATAATAAACTGCCAGGAACACAAGACCCAATTTAATTCACATCCGTCATGAAATCGTAAAAAATGAATTATACATTTTTATTTGGACAGAAAGCCATAATATTTCCAGACACCAGAGGTCCCTTTATAATCATAATAAGTTAACCTGTCAGAAATGATCATTAAACCGAATATTGAGGCATTTATTTGTACATTTATTATTATTTTGTGAAATTTAGGCACATTTTGATCGACTAATTTTTTCAGATCACTATTTTTGAGGAAAATTTTAAATGAACTATTCCTGTATATTGTAATATAATAGTTATTTTTGTTTTTATTTCCAGAATTGCAAACGGACCTCATCACTCTGTATAGGAGACGATTTCTCTCGATACCTGTTTCATCAACAAAGAAAAATTCGATTAATACGAGTATCGAGGACATTTATGTGCAGCCAAATATGCACGTTATTGACCTGGCCAAGACATTTTCAGCAGGGACAAAGACCGATGACAAAATACTCAAAGCAGTCAGCACCTATAAGGACATATTTGTTAAAGATTCTCAACGATGTTTCAGTATTTATGTCTCGGGAGATTGCGGCGTTGGAAAGACATCATTGTGTCAGAAAATGATCTCTGCTTGGTGTGACTCCCACTCACAGCCTCAGAATGAAAACCTTTCTACCGGGGACGAGGTCGAAACATTGAAGATCTTTGACTTTCTCTTCTACATTCCATTAAGAAATGTAAAGTCTGAGTATCATGTTGAAGAGATGATCAAAACTCGGTTGTTGAAGACAGATCCTCAAAGAGAAGTTCTCTCGCGCATACTGGAAAAGGAATCAGGACGCTGTCTCATTATATTAGACGGACTGGACGAATACAGTGCACCATCAACAAACGAGTTGTCTTATGGTGTCTCTGAGGGTCTTCCAGATAGGAACGATATGTACAAGTACACGATATTGACAACATCACGTCCATGGAAGCTTGAAGTCCTTCGATTGGCTACATCGGAGATTGACCAGCAGATAAACGTCTCCGGCATTGATGATAGAGCTGCATCTGAGTTTATTGAAAATGTTTTACATCACTTAAATGCAAGGAATACATCCTCAAAGTCTGCTGTAGATTTTGAGGAAGAACTCCAAAGCAACAAATTGTCTGAATTTAAAACAATTCCTGTAATGTTGAAACAGTTGATCTTGTTATGGTACAGTGGAAAACCCCTTGGTAAATCACAATGTGATGTTTATAGCGGGATGATTGACCTACTGCTGACAAAAGCCGAGATGCGAGATAAGACGTTGTTTGAAAATGTATGCAGAAAATCAGATCTCCAGCTTCCAGAGTGTTTCAGTGACAAGTCAAAATGCAAAGAATGTATGCTTCTATTATATTCTCTTGCAAAATTGGCATTTGAAACATTAATTAGTAAAAACAGAGAAACATCCCTAGTCTTCGAACAATATGTTGCTGAGTCTCATGGTGTGGATGAAAATGACATACAAACTTGTCTTAAAGTCGGCATAATGTCGCAAGACATAGTTCCAGACTTATTAACGGATAAGACAAGCTTGTCGTTCTCGCATAAATCTTATCAGGAGTACCTGGCAGCTCTATACATCACGATGCGTGCGGGGGACGACAAAATAATAGAACATATATTCAGTGTCTGCAATACAGTACAAATGTTACTGGAAATGTCAAAGGTAGTTTTGTTTGTTAGTGGAATGAATCCTGCCATAGCAGAAAAACTGTCGCCAGGCATAAGCAATGTGACGGGGAAAGACTGCCGTATCCAGCAGTACAGACGAGAAGTGGGAGGGGAGGGAGAGTATATCAGGAACAGTAATCAAGCATATATCGAGAACATTCAGAATATGATTATTGACTGTATGAAGGAGAGCTCAAATAATGGCCATGGTCATCTCAATCTCCCTCTGGATGACATTTATATAGGCGAGTATAGAAGTGACTATAGTGAATATAGTGACAGAGATCTGGAAGCCCTTCAACACCAGGTCACACTAAACACTGCTAATATCAAGTCTGTTGACATTAACTGTAAGTCAAAAGCCAGATATTCAGGTCTCCTTCAACACATTGTACACTGTGAATCACTAGAGAAAATAGATCTGAGGGGAGATTTAACTAATATGTCGCTTGATAATTTCACTAACATGTTGAACTTACCAAAGATAGTGGCTCTAGGACTCCACAACTGTAGATTAACTGATGACCAGGAATCCATATTAATGACATCTCTGTCACAGACGACTGTGCTCAGGAAGTTAGTTAATGTGCTTAAGTTCCATAAAAGAAATACTGGGCTCAGGAAGTTAACGGCACTCAAACTATCAGGCGATATAGACTCCTATATAAGATTAACTCATGACCAGATATGCAGCTTAATGACATCTCTCTCACAGAGAACACAGCTCACACAGATTGAGTTAGAGTGGGTACAATGCAGTGATCATGGTCGCCAGTGTAGACATCAGCTAGATTTATCACAGAATAAACAGCTGCAGAAACTTACACTAGGTGATCTATATATAGACCAGGTGACATTGAACCCAGCAGAGATGACAGACTGCAGTATTGAGAACCTACCCATTTCTGGTGTAGCAGAGTCAATACTGAGATGTCTACCTGGAGCAACTAAACTACAAACACTGAAGTGTTGGGAGTTACGTGATTCTGCTGATATAGACCCACTAGAGACAGTCTTGCCCACTCTAGTACACTTGAGAAAGGTTGTGTTATGGGGGATAGACTTGAGTGATAGAAATATTCGCTTGTCTCCACAGATGATGAACCTGGAGTATGTAGAGTTACATGGTGTTACATGGACAGATGCATGTGTGTGTGAGTTTGTGGCCAGTATTCCTGACACACCACATCCAGTGACATGTGTGTTAGTGTTAGACGGTGGGAAGTATACCAGAGTATGTGACTACATCCACTCCTCTCCAAGATTTGTTGTGACAGACTTTAATCCTGATTATATTGGTTATACAAGTATTGAGTTCCACACCCAGAAGCCTTGAGAAGGAACGCGACCACAGAAGTAGATACAAACATGTGCAGGATATTTGTTGTTTTTCAGTAAACAAATGTTTTATGTGTATTTTAAGTTGTTGAGTTGAGTACAAATTCATGTTTTTCGGACGATAACTTTTGAAATACTCGACTGATTTTCAATTACTTGGACTTGTTTTCTTTGTTGAATCATTTCCAAACTAATCATGTAATCATGTAAGTTTTATATCGAATTTAAAAAAAAAAATGTTTTTGTTCAAATTGGGTGTTTTTTTCAGAGTAGCCATTTTTAACAAAATTAAAAAAAAATCATTTTTCGAAAACTACTCAACCGATCGTTAAATACAACCACTTGTTTTCTTAGTGAGGTTATTTTCTATCTATTGAAGTGACTTTTATTAAGAATTTCTAAAAAAAAAGTGTTTTTGATCAATTTTTCCACATTAAATAGTCAAAAATGTTGTTTTTCCTCCATAGAGATTTAGAGGGAAACTGTTAAAAATCATCGTCTCGACAACCATTATACATATGTTGACAGTTGTTTACTTCGAAATGAGTGTTGTATCCTAGAATATAAGATGTGTACAGATGAAACCCCTTGGGTGAAAATAAGGGTCCTGGGGTTTCCCATTTTTAGCGCCTGATCGAAAAGGTTCGGGAATATAGAAATGACATTGGCGTCCGTTTGTCCACGAGTCTGTAACTTGATCTTGTACGCGCCATACACATTTTAAGCAATAGTCGGATTTGTAAATTTTGTTGCACAAGACAACGGTGTGTAACTTCCACATTCCTCACTTCAAGGTCAGTGTCATGGCTTAGGGTCAAAGGTCGAATGTACCTATTTCCTTGGTTGGCTTTTCACCAAGGGATTTGAAGAAATGGTTTAAAAACCACAGCAGGCAGTGTGTCGTCCTGATATACCCCACCATACTCTTTAGTCAAGGTCATGGCCAGGTCAGAGGTTAAATGCGCGACTTTTAAAGGATTTTATTTGTTTTTGCAAAATTGGGATTTATATTTCCCAGGTTAGGAAAGTTATTTTCAGGTGCGTATCCAGGCATACGCACGTACGCCAATGCGTACAATTCGTCAGCAAAAGTGAACAAATAAAAGCTGAAATATAGCTTGAGAACGCAGCATTTGCCTCCTAATTTTCAAAATTTTCTTGGGGGAGGCCCCCCAAAACCTCACCGGCGCGAACCCCTCCCACACCTACCCCCACTCGCAGCGTCGCTGCTCGGTTCGCAGCTACGCTTCTCATATCTGGCGTACATTTTAAAATGCTCCAGGTACGCCCCTGATTTTGCATATTTGTATAGAATTAGTGGTGTAATTTCTAACATTTGCACAAGTTGTAAAGGAAACCATGTTTGATGTAAGGAATGTTATTTTGCATATTTGATAGTTTGTATAGGATTAGCAATGTGAATTTCTAATACACTAGACGACACTTATAAGTTGACCCCGATTTTAAATGCTAATAAAACATTTATTTTTTTCATCATAATTTCCTCAAACTTTGAACACATTCTTGAAAGCAGTGACGGAATGTAATCTGATTATCAAATTGATTATTTATTTTCAATTTTATTTTGCTGAATCAGATAAAAATAATTATATTGACGAGTTTTCAGACGATTTTGTCAAATAATTTAAATTTGAAATATAATGTAACTGTGGTGCTTATAAGTGTCGTCAAGTGTTTGTTTTGATAGTTTGGATTTGTACATGTATAATATTAGCTGTGTGAGTTTATTATATTTGTATGTGTTATTTACCATAAATAATTAAGATACCGTCCAATTCAAAATGGCTGCCATTACAAAACATAGTGAAATCACGTTTTAATCTTTCCTCAAAACCCCTAAGTCACTTTGAACGCAACATTCATGTTGGCGCCATATAACCTTTTTGTGTTTGTGGGACGTAAATTCAACTTTTCTTGTTAGTACAACCTAGAACAGTGTCGATTAATTGGACTTCATTGCGTTTAAAGGGACACACGGTTATCTTGAGTTTAATATCAAGCATTAAAATTAGCACCTGGATTTATTATTCCTGTATCATTTTTTCTTGAACCTGCTTGCATATAATCAAAATTTTCAATTGTCTTCATTATTCTACCAGGTTTTTAAATATATTATTGTTGGAGTATAATATATAGTTAGTAATTTGTAAACTAATCTAACAATATAAATGATTGAACAAATGCGAGTTATGTAGAAAACTAAAGGGACGCCTGCATTTTTAAAAATCAAGGTTGTCAAGTGTCCCTTTAATTTGTAACACGAGGCAGATTTTGTTAACTGAAACAATTCCTCATGATCGAAGTCTGAAATGTGTTATTAACAATGAACTTACAATAATAAATCATAGACATGATAAAAATTCCATTTTTTATTTTGTTTTTTAAAAAGGGACACACGGCAATCTTTATTTTTTTAAAACTCACGGCATCACGCTAGTATTTCTGCATAACTTGCATTTGTTCAATCATTAATATTAATTATAAGAATAGTATTAAGCAATTGGTTTTTGCATATTATTATTTTTGTTATTATTACACAAATAATTTATTAAAACTTATAGTATAATAAGACGAAATGGTGAATACTTAAAATTTAGTTTATTCAAAAGTGACCAGGGTAAAAGTAAAAATGATACTGTTTATATACATCGAGACACAAATTTCAAACACTTCAAGATTTTAAAGAGAGAAAAACTCTTTAGTATCTGACGTCATGGCGGGTTTATTCCATTACAATTTTATTTTTAGACATTTGACCGTCATGTCTTGTGATAAAACTTTCGGGACACGCAGCTATCTAAACTTTTTAAAACTCATTTTTTTGCATATTTTCAAATTATTTTTAATTATTATTTGAATAGAACAAAGGAAATTGCATGACTAATTGTTGATTAAAGAGAGAAAACAAACTGTATAGTATCTGACGTTTATGACACGATGTTTTGGCACTAAAGTTTATTTGACATCATGGCGGATTGATTCCATTTTGATTTTTTAGACATTTGACTGGCATTTCGTGGTAAAAACTATCTTAAAGGGACACGCAGCAATCTAAACTTTTTAAAACTCGAGTTTTTGCATGTTTGCAATTTATTTTTAATAATTATTTGAATAACACAAAGCAAAGTGCATCTGACTAATTGTTAATTACATTGCACCAATAATAGATTTACACCTTTGTAATTATATTGAAGAAAATGCAAACTAAATTACCTTTTGCTTATTTATATACAAGCAGATTTAAAGACAAAATATGGTAAAAATGTTGATGCTCCATAAAACCTCAAGATTGCCGTGTGTCACTTTAAACTTGTTTCATTCCATATTAGATTCATGCAACTTTTAAACTATTTTCAAATTAGGCTTGTTAATAATTCCTAAATCGTTTCATTAATTGTATGTCGAACGAAAACTCTTCAAGTCCTGGTATATTATAAACTAAGGAGATTAAAGATTAGCAAAAAGATGAGGAGTTTGATGGCAATAATGCTTCTTAAAGCATGCCATTTATAAATAGATGTTGTATTTATTACCTGTGTTTTTAGCTCGTCTGTTTCTGAAAAACAATTGGTGAGGTATTGTCACCACTTGATTGTGGTCTGCGTCTAGAGGGCGTGAGCGGTAGCTAGCATATTTCACTACCACTCATGAACAGTCTCAATCAAACCGAGACTGCAATATTTCATATGTGTCGTGCTCGGCCGTTTGCAAAGGTCCATTATCATACTCTTTTTCATAGAGCCAGGTTCTTTACTCATGCTTATATTTTAGTAATTAATTTTATATAATAAAATGATGGCCCCTTTAGATTTTAATAGAAACAATTGGTACAAGTTTTGTATAAGCCTGTATCTGGGAAACTTACAAATAAAATATTGAAACTTCACACATGTATAACTCATGTGACAGCCAGGTTCTATAACTCATGCTATTATTTTTATATACTTACGTTTTAATTTTGTCATAGTGTGTGACAGTCGAGCGTCTGCACCAGCAGGCGGTGCTTCTTGTTAATTGTTAAAATCGGCTTAACTATCCGACGTGGTTTATGTCCATTTTGATTAATTTTTGAGACATTTGACCATCATGTCATTTAATAATTAGGATGTTAAAGGGACACATGGCAATCTTGCTTTTTAAAACTCGGTGTCGTGTAATTTTTCTACATAACTTGCATATATTATTTAAATATATCAAAGTTGATTGCTTTTGCATATTACTAATTGTTTATAACATTGCACCAATAATATATTTATACCTATAAAGAAGCAGTTAATAGAACTAATTTATTACTTCTTTATGCCACCGAAGGGAAGTGGAGCATATAGTAGTCGCACCGTCCGTCAGTCCGTCCGTTCGTCCGTCCAAACAATCGTGTCCGGTTAATAACTCTTGACAATAATGGACGGATTTTCACATAACTTGGCACAATTGCTCACCACTGTGCTCACCACAGCAAGACTGTCGCGCACAAAATCTAGGTCCGTGGCTTCAAGTTCAAGGTCACACTTAGAGGTCAAAGGTCAAAATGAAGTGCTTTCGTGTCCGGTTAATAACTCTGACATTCATGGACAGATTTTCAAATAACTTGGCAAAAGTACTCACCACAACAAGATGACGTGTCGCTCACAAAATCCAGGTCTGTGGCGTCAAGGTCGCACTTAGAGGTCAAAGGTCACTTCGGGGGCATTTGTCACTTACAGTGACATTTCTTGTAATTTAATTACATACAAGCAAGGTTTAAAGTCAAAATAATAGTCATTTACAATTCTAGTTTCTAATTGTCATGCTTTAAACCTTCAAGATTGCTGTGTCCCTTTAAACTCATCTCAATTCCAAATAAGATTTATGTAGCTTGGGAATCATTTTGAAATTTTAACACCAAATTAAAATAATTTGTAATTGTATATGGAATGGGAAGTCAATCAAGATCCTATATATATGTCGACCAAAGCTCTAATGTATTATGGAGATTAAAGGAAAGGATGAGGAGTTTGATGGCAATAATGCTTCTTATAGGACAGGCGGCAATCTTGATTTGTGAAAAACTCCGGGCATCCCATGAGCTGTTCTACAGAACTGGCATTCGCTCAATCACTAATATTAATTATAAGAATAGTATAAAGGAAATTGTTGTTGCATATTATTAACTGTTGATTATATTGCACCAATAATATAGTTAAACATATATATGACCAAAAAAATAATCTAAATTTTATTTAATAATATGCGGGCCCGTTTCAAGTCTAAATGATAGTGCATTAAATGATAGTGCATAAATAGAGACGCCCATTTTAATGTTTGATAAACACTTGAAGATTGCCTTGTGTCCCTTTAAATGTATGTCAGTATAATCCGATATTGCTTGTATTAGTTCTTGTTAGTACGAGTATTTGTATTTTATCAGTGTTTATTTTTTATTCCATATTAAAGATTTCCCGTGTGGTTGCCGGGGTAGGATACAACCACTGCAATCTCACAAACAAACTAGCGTCTACGTGGCCGAATGGTTAACGACGTTGCGTTGTAAACCTTCGCGTTTCACCGCTGCGGGTTCGAATCCCACTGGGAGCTCGACTTGTAAGTGAGGAAGTGTCGATTCTTACGGATGGTGGGAGGTGTACAGTACTGGTTCTACCCAGGAAAAGTGGGCGGTCGGCCTCCACCACAAAAAGACCGTCATATATAACCTTACATGTGTTGAAAATGACGTAAAACGCCATACAAACAAACAAACACAAACAAACTGTCACATGCAGAAGGGTAGCACCCTCCCCCACCCTATTCATTTTTTATCATGATCATTCAAGGTCTTTATTGTGACACCGTATATGCAAATATGGAAATGAGGCTTCATCGTAAATGGAGTGTCTACCTTAGAATTTGCAGCAACTCTGCAGTTTTGCAGGTTAGAAGGTTGTAGGGCCATTCTCCATATTTTATCTTGATGTAAATGGAGGATGAGCCTGGCACGTTCATTCCTGTTAGGCGCCATATAACCTTTCATGTGTTGGTGTGAAACGTTAATGAATGCATTAAGAGTATGATTGTTGTCGCTACAATCACCTTGAACTTGTTGTGAAAACAACTGGCAGTTCAGTTTTATTTTACTGATTACCACAACTAGTCATTCAGTTTTGAAGGGATTCAATTAATTTTGGTAGGATTGTTTGCCATCCCATGAAGATCACCATTTTGTTTCGACAATTTTTACCGCAGTCATGGCCCTTTTTGGACATTTTATGGTCTAATTAGAACTTTTTGGTCTCAACTTGTCAGTGAGTTTTGAATGGATGATCCAAACCATGGATGTTTAGTTTAATATATTGTTTGCCATCATGAGATGATGGTCATATTACATCAACATTTACCAACGACAATTTATACAGGAGTAACGACTCCTTTACAAAATGGTCCGTATGCATGTTGAAATAGCATTTGTTTGGGTGATCTTGCACGATTAACAATTCTTCATTTATACATAATTTAAAGTGACTGGAGGCGGTCTGGAAGAAGGGTTGATGTATATCCAAATATAAAAACAAAAACATGATGCGCTTTATTTGCGCATAAAAAGTACATGTTTACTAAATTGGATCTCTTGTTGTGTCCGGTTTAATTATTGTTCATAAAATCCTGCAAATTTTTGTGGTAAAAAGTATTAAAGGGGCACCCAGCGATCTGATTTGTGTTAAAACTTGTGGCATTCCGTCAGTTTTTTCGGCGTAACTTGCACATTTGCTGTCATTAATAATGATACTTCAAATAGTTCAAAGCAACAGTTTTACCAGATTACCAGATTACCAGATTACTAATAGTTGGTCCCCGTGTAGGGCCACTGCAGATCCCTTTGGAGGGATAGGCAGAGGGGTAGACTCCCCCCAAATTCATGTTCATTTTATCATTTTTTGTTCATGTTCATTAAAGGTCTTCATCATTATCCCTGCATTGTTTCAGGTGCTATCTCGCTTGCATCAAAGAGCAGTGGCAGAAAAACAATAACGTGGCTCCACCGTAAATGGAGTTTCTACGATAGAATTTGCAGCAACTCTGCAGTTCAGGGTGAGAAGGTTCTAGGCCCATTTTCCATATTTTATCTCGATGTACATGGAAGATGAGCCTGGCATGTTAATGATTTTTACGCGCCATATAACCTTTGCATGTGTTGGTGCGCCTTTAAACCCCAATTCACTTCAATAGTTGGTTACTTTGCACCAATAATATATTTAAAATAACAAGGTAAAAATAAAACATTAAATTCTATTATCTGATATTTAAATTTATGCAGGCAGTTTTAATATCATGATACCAGATAAATGCATTGTGTTGCTTATTCTAATGCGTAATGCTTGAAAAATACATGTCATGATTGTGTCCCTTTAATTCATATGGGGATGCAATATTGCCATGTGTCCCTTTAAGTATGCCCCCCTACCCGAAGGGTGGGGGGGGGGCATATGGCTTTGCACAGGCGTCGGTCGGTCCATAATCTTCTTGTCTTTGCGAGAACTCAAGAACAGCTGGCACTGCAAGCTCGAAACTTGCCAGGAATGTTTGTGTCATGGGGTAGTGTCAAACATGTCAAAAATCACTAAAAATCGCCTGTCTTCGCGCTTACTCAAAAACAGCTCGAACTACAAACTCGAAACTCGGCAGAAATGTTTGCGTCATGGTGTAGTTGTGCAACTCCCATTTTGGGTAGATTCGGATAAGAAATGTGGTTGGCATGGTAACAAAAGTTGTAAAAAATCACTAAAAATCGCTTGTCTTCGCGATAACTCGAGAACAACTGGCACTAGAACCCAAAACTCGGCAGAAATGTTTGTGTCATGGTGTAGTTGTGCACCTCTTTTTTTGGGTAGATTCGCTTAAGAAATGTGGTAGCCAGGGTAACAAAACATATGAAAAAAATGTCGGTCGGTCGGTCCATCTTGTCTTTGTGATAACTCAAGAACGGCTGGCACTACAAACTCGAAACTTGGCAGGAATGTTTGTGCCATGGTCTAGTTGTGCACCTCCCCTTTTGGGTAGATTCGCATAAGAAATGTGGTTGGCATGGTAACAAAACATGTAAAAAAACACTAAAAATAGCCTGTCTTCGCGCAAACTCAAAAACAGCTTGAACTACAAACTCGAACTCGGCAGAAATGTTTGTGTCATGGTGTAGTTGTGCACCTCCCCTTTTGAGTAGATCGGATAACAAAAGTTGTAAAAAATCACTAAAAATCGCTCGTCTTCGCGATAAGTCGAACACAGCTGGCACTACACACCCAAAACTCGGCAGAAATGTTTGTGTCATGTTGTAGTTGTGCACCTCCCCTTTTGGGTAGATTCGCATGGTAACAAAACTTGTATAAAATCACTAAAAATCGCTTGTCTTCGTGATACTCAAGAACAGCTGGCACTACAAATGCCAAACTTGGCAAGAATGTTTGTCTCATGGTGTAGTTATACATCTCCCCTTTTGGGTAGATTCACATAAGAAATGTGGTTGCCATAGTAACAAAACTGGTAAAAAAATAATCACTAAAAATTGATTGTTATTTTTTAAAACTATTTTGGCTTATAGGTTCAATTTTTTAAAAAAAAAATTATTTTATTTTAATTTTTTTTTTTTGCATTTTTTTTTGAAATTTTGTCTTTATTTCTTTTTTATTTTATTTCATTTTTTTTTTTTAAATTTTGTTATTTTTTTTTTTTTTTTTTTTTATTTTATTTATTTTTTTTTAAATTTTTTTTTTTTTCCCCTTTGTTGGATCAGTTTTACATAGAGTTATAGGGAAGAACTTCCAAAATCTTCTCTGAAACTACAAGAGATAAAGGTTTAGTTTTATTTAATATCAGCTTTTGGATCCTCTACCAAGTTTGTTCAAAAGGTGAATCTGGGGTCAAATTTGGACCCCGCCCCGGGTGTATCCAGTAGAACGATACAGGCCCTCTTGGGCCTATTGCTTTAAATATACAAGTATGTTGTGATGTTTCTATTTAAACCTAAAGACCATATTAACTTAAAATTATTTTCTAAATTACCTCCCTTTATTGAATGAATATTAAGATTAAATTTGATACTAATTAAAAAAAAACATTTCTGATTTATTTAAACTCTTTAAACTCAAACTATTGCATAATTTTGACATATTGGATACATTATTTTGATAAAGAATATACAAATTAAGCAACCCATTTGAAAGCTAAATGAAAAATACCTACATGTATATAAGGATAACTGCCAATGATACACTATGATTGAGTTTGTTGGTGGAGGGACTCTAAACTTAGAACTATACGCGCACACACACGCTGACACTATATGTGAAGACTCGCCAAAAATTGCTTGGCTTCCATAACTCAAAAACCGCTTGCACTCACAACTTGGCAGTAATGTTTGTGTCATGGTTGTTCAAGGGGGGCATATTATGTTTTCTCGCCGGGATCATCGATAGTACTTTGTTGGAACAGAGATTGGACGGCAAAATTCATAGGCAACATGTGGTTAGTAATTTTATTAAACTTTTATCGTACATTTGTATTCAGTGAGCGGCGCCATCTTGTTTGGCAGTTACGACAACCGGTTAGCATTGATGTTTCTCAAACATAACTTTAGGGTTAGGGTTAGGGTTAGGGTTAGGGTTAGGGTTAGGGTTAGGGTTAGGGTTAGGGTTAGGGTTAGGGTTAGGGTTAGGGTTAGGGTTAGGGTTAGGGTTAGGGTTAGGGTTAGGGTTAGGGTTAGGGTTAGGGTTAGGGTTAGGGTTAGGGTTAGGGTTAGGGTTAGGGTTAGGGTTAGGGTTAGGGTT
>JAWPHD010002698.1:0-244692 GCA_037043455.1 Cyrtodaria siliqua
GGGGGGTCAGTTTATTATGGCCATAATAACATAATAAAGTGACCCCCCCACACACACACAAGTTCACCGTTATTTTCTGGTTACCCTATATTTTTGTTTCCTCAAGTCTATTGTGCAATGAAAGTTTGCAAAAAGTACATTGAAAATGTGACACGATGAAAAATAGAGGGGGTCACTTTATTATGGCCATAATAAAATGACCCCCCCCACCACACACACACACACACACACACACACACACACTCTTTTTTATATTAAAATAATTTAGTGTTGACACTAAAGTTTAATTCCTTAAAGTCTATTATGTACTTATTTATTATAATTTGTACATTGAGATAAGATGAGATGAAAAAAATAGAAGGGAGGGGGTCATTTTATTATGGCCATAATAAAAAAGGCCCAATTCAGTGTTGACACTAAAGTTTAATTCCTTAAAGTCTATTATGGACTTAATAATTATAATTTTTACATTGAGATAGGATGAGATGAAAAAATAGAGGGGAGGGGGTCATTTTATTATGGCCATAATAAAGTGACCCCCCCCTCCCACCACACACACTTTTTTTAATTTCATCATTATTTTCTGGTTACCCTATATTTTTGTTTCCTCAAGTCTATTGTGCAATGAAAGATTGCAAATACTACATTATAAAAGCAAATAAGATGAAAAGATAAGGGGGGTCATTTTATAATGGGGCGGGTCATTTTATAATAGCGATGAAATGACCCGCGGGTCGTTTTATCGCGCGGGTCATTATATTATACCACCATTCCCAAAAGGGTGAAAAAATCACTGGGGCATGTCTGATGGGAAAATTCATCCTACGTCTCATCTCCTTCTGAGGTTGCTGTCCCAATATAACCTAATAAGATGAGTTAAAGGGACGCAAAAACCCATATCATTAGATTTCTGCCTATAAATCCATATGATATTTAGAATAAGAGAAAAGTGAATACTTGAGGTAGCTGTGAATAGAATCCTTATGCTTTTGTGTGTAACATTGTCTGCATTCATCTACTGTTACTGTATTAATAATTTGCATACCATGCAGTTAAACTTGTATTAAAGGGACTGGAGGCAGTCTGAAAGAGTAATTGGTGTCAATACAAAACAAGAGAAAACCTTCATAATGTGATTCAGTTTCACATACATTATACACGCCTCATATCAAGTTGAAGTATTTTTTATGAACATGTTCGGACAGTTTGGCCTGGAAAACCCGAGCACTGTGTATTTTTGTTGTCAAATCATCAATATTAATTCATATGAAGTTCATATTGCTCGTACCTACTAAATAATTATAAAATAAAATTGTAATTAGCCTTAAAACATCATATTCATTAATGATTAATGCACCAAAACTAGGCGAGTCGTCGACTTTTCCAGACCAAACTATCTTGTTAACAATAATTCGCTTCTTTTTTGGGGCCTAGTTTAGTACATATGTACATTGAATATGCTACTACAACACATTATGATGGTTTTAATTGTATTTGATGGACACCCATCATGGCTTTCCCCAGGATTTTTGTGTTGGAAGTGGGATGGGCGCGGGAAGGGTGTGTAGTCCCCTTCCCGCATCAAGTTTTTTTAATGTTGGTTAAAAAAAATAATTGTATGTTTATCTTGATTGTTGCGAAGGTGAATTAATTAAGGGAACAGTCATTAACAGTAAAAGCTTTTCTAAGTAAGTCATGGGGAAACTTGAAATGTTGATCAAATTAAGGCATCGCGGCAACTAATTTGAGGCATCGCGGCTACATTAAGGCGTGGCGGCAGGTCACTTTCTGAAGGTAGCATCATGGTAGCGCCACGTCTTAAAGGGCTGAGGCAAGCCCTGTCCATTACTCTTCCAGATCACCTCCTGTCCCTTTAATAAACCGCTAAAGGAAAGATTACTATTGTTATCTTAACACAGGTGTCTGGTCATACTGGTCATTTTAATTTAAAAGAATACATTTGGGAAATAAAATAGGTCTCGTCTTTTGAGCAGAGTTGGCTGTATTTGTATATTTACCTCATTTATCAATAGAGGATCTTACAGTATTGAAAATGATATGATGCGCTTGTTTGCTGAGCATCATATCATTTTACCAAAAAGTTTTATAAATTCATAAATAAATTAGCACGAATGTGAGATTCTATTTTAAATATCACAATGAAATTGAAAATGTGAGTTAACAAGACTTTTTTTGACATTTATTAATTAGAGGTTAATATACGGACGTGGTGTGCCTTTTGTCGATAATGGCACACCTAGTGCCTTAATGGCCCGATGGCTTTAGCCCGAGGGTCATGCACTAGGTGTGCCATTATCGACAAAAGGCACACGACGGCCGTATATTTGCCTTTTTATTACATACCTTACTATAAATGGAGAAGAAGAACAAGAACAAAACGGTACGATTAAGCATATAAGTAGTCTTAAGGTGAAAACAATTGTTTTGCAAATAAATAAATTACTTATGTTAAATTAATAAACTACTTTAAAATCAGTTTTCTGCCCTGCCTGTTTTTAAAAACCACGTCTGTCACTAGATCTATAATGATTTATTTCGACGTTTCAACGGAACTGGGCTGTGAAAACTGCAGTC
This sequence comes from Cyrtodaria siliqua, assembly GCA_037043455.1. Classification (NCBI taxonomy): domain Eukaryota; kingdom Metazoa; phylum Mollusca; class Bivalvia; order Adapedonta; family Hiatellidae; genus Cyrtodaria; species Cyrtodaria siliqua. The sequence continues at coordinate 2,596 of JAWPHD010002698.1, forward strand.
GAGATTTCAACGTCCGCTCCTGCGCTCTATGACGTTTTTGGTGCTTTATGACGTTGAAGTCATGTTGCTTGATGACGTCGACGTTGCTACAGTCTGTTGCTACTGTGCACACTGTGCCGATTATGGGTTTTCGAAAAAGGACTGATAATTATTGTTTTTCTACTGAAATGTGTTACTATTTATAGTAAGGTATGTAATAATAAGTTATACCACTAATGGATTATGAAAAATATAGAATTGCATTGTTACACTCTTGGGTTGTAAATTATGTGATAATATACCATATTACGAACATTTTTGTCACGCCATTGAAGAAAGTGTAGCTCTTTTATGGATTTTTTATGACTTGGAAATTTCTAAAGTCCAGTCCCTGTTAGAGGAGACGTATGAATACATGGATGCTTGATTTTAAAAGCTTTTGACAGTGCAGTGACCGACTTCATTGCCTACCATGTTTATAACAATCGTGTTGTACAATTTCTTTCAGAAGTAGAAGCAGAAGTAAAGAACGAAGAGGAAGAAGATGACGAGATTGGAGGACTGTTCCGAGTACTGAAGGATAAAAGTGAGCGGAACAAGACTGACAGGGTGACCGTCAACAAGACGGACTGCTCCAAGTTTGTCCCGGACAATAAACAGGATTTGGACTTGGAGGAGGTAGGTTGTTTTTATTTTCTCTCCCACCTTATTGGTAGATTAGACAGTTAGGGATGGATCGCTACACATTTTAATACAACTATTGAATGTTTGTATCAAAGCTTTCGGAATACGTAATTAATAATTAATATTTTTAAATATATACTTGCAAATCAAGCACATATATATATTTGAATTTAACAAAGGGTATTGTTCCTGCAAAATTGTAATCAACCGATAAAGACTTATGATAATACCTGCTTTACAGATCAGAGACTTGATAGCGGACTGTTTTGTGACGGGGAAGTGGGAGAAGAACGAAGATGCAGAGGCTCGGCTACAACAGGATGGTATGTATGACCTTCGCCTCTACTAAGGGTCTGCATCAGACCAGTGGGTAGCTCGGTAGACTTGGAATCGGGAGATCAGGGGTTCGAGCCTCACTGGTGCCACTGGGTATCTTCGCTGAATACTTCGGCAAGATATTTCTGTTACCTCGCCTATCGGATGGGAACATGAAGTGGGTGATTCTATCCATACTCCGAGCATTTTAAAAAAGCAATGGAAACTATTTTGTAGTAAGAGCAGAACATGGTTGCCAGATTCCATCTTTCCGCTCTCTCTGGGATGGCTCGAAATAACATAAGATTATGTGTAGATATGCAAGTAAAAATAATTCCCTAAAGATTTCTTCACTTTGATTCCTATATACTTTTATCTGTTTTCAATTCTTGTGATATAATATTAATAGAAAATGGCATATTTCAGATGAGATGTTTGGTGACTTTGAGGATCTAGAGACGGGTGAAGTGCATTCTGGGAAGACTGCAGACGGCAATGATGCAGATAATGATGAAGATGATGATGACGAGGATGCTGGTGATGAAAAGAAGGATGCTGGAGGTATGTGTTAATATGTAGACAAACATAATTTTTGTGTGTCGCCAGCGTAGCCTTAGCATATTGGCTCAGTAATTCCAAAATTGTTCCCATTGAAATAGTAAATTGTTCATGCTGTCTGACAGAAAACTTTGTTATTAATATGTGAAGCAATAGCAGGATATCAGTGTACCGTGGACACATTTCTAGTTGAAAATTAATTTAGTCATCAGGAAATAAAGAGCAAGTAAAAGTTATCTTAAACTTAAAGCTGCTGAGAGTTTGTGAAACAAATTTATTAACTTTTACTTGACGACATACTGAAATGTGGTTGAACTTTTATTTACAAATAATTTTATTTAGGAGACCTACACCATCGATCAGTTCCAAAATATTGATTGTAAAAAATATATGTGTCTTTAACATCAAACCTCATATGTGTCTTTAACATCAAACCTCATATGTGTCTTTAACATCCAACCTCATATGTGTCTTTAACATCCAACCTCATATGTGTCTTTAACATCCAACCTCATATGTGTCTTTAACATCCAACCTCATATGTGTCTTTAACATCCAACCTCATATGTGTCTTTAACATCCAACCTCATATGTGTCTTTAACATCAAACCTCATATGTGTCTTTAACATCCAACCTCATATGTGTCTTTAACATCCAACCTCATATGTGTCTTTAACATCCAACCTCATATGTGTCTTTAACATCCAACCTCATATGTGTCTTTAACATCCAACCTCATATGTGTCTTTAACATCCAACCTCATATGTGTCTTTAACATCCAACCTCATATGTGTCTTTAACATCAAACCTCATATGTGTCTTTAACATCCAACCTCATATGTGTCTTTAACATCCAACCTCATATGTGTCTTTAACATCAAACCTCTCTTCTTCTTGCCCAACAGTGGAAGAAGTGAAGAAGAAAAAGTCTGACATGACCGCCGATGAGCGACGTAACCTGAAGAAAGAAAAGTTGAAAGAGATGTTTAATAGTCAGTATGATATGAAGGGAGATACAGAGTTTTATGACAGCTGGAAGGCAGATATGGAAGTGCAAGCCAAGGTGGGTAAATCGTAGCATGACAGACACTTAGGGATCACTTTGTCCATCGTCATCCATCATTGTCGTTGTCTGTCCGTCACACTTTAAGCTGACCTTAGTCATAACTTGAGCAGTATTCAAACTATGTTCATGAAACTTCATAAATATCTTCATCTCACCCCAAGGAATGTAGTTACACATGTCCATTAACTCTGACTTCCAATTCGATAGAGTTATTCCCCTTTTTATAAATCTTAAACCTGCAACCTGACCTAGCTTATAACTTTAAATAAGCAATAGCAGGTGGCACAAGTTATATTAACCCTTAGCCCATTATGTATAATGGACTGTCCTTTTTTTAAATTTACACCATTCCGTTTATGTTACAAAGGGGTGTTTTGGAGAAATGACTGATGAGCAGCCAGACATTGTAAAACCTGATCAGCCCGCAGGCTGACTGGATTTACAATGTACGGAAAGGCTATTGTAGTCACCCTTAACAGGCTAAGGGTTAAAGGAGCTCCTCCATTTTTAGAAGGCCAAACATGCCGTCAGTTGTATTAAGAAAGACAAACCAGAAATAACTGGGAAAAAAATCCAAACTTATTGTGAGATGTTTAGCTTCATAAAGTTAGTTACTATACATAAGCATTGCCTGGCAGAATGTCACTTAGAACAGTTATTCAAACCTTATAAAAACTGTTGAATTAAAGATATAATTACCATCATCCTGTTATTCCATTAAATCATACGTGAGACCCCAGGAAGGCACTTCTGAAACTGAACACCCACCCTAAGAAAACAGTGTTCACCAATAGATGTTTATTAAATTGCCTTCCTGGGGTCCTGAGTATGTTTTAATGGAATAGCCCTAACTGATATAATTATAGGGCATGTTGAAGAGGCAGAGAATTCTACTCGATAATAAAGTATTTTTCGGTGTCCTCGCTGTCTCCTCGCTGTCTCCTCGCTCCTCGGTAGTCTCTAAATAACCAACAATTCCAACTGATAGTCCATCATTGTCTTCTATTCCACACAGATGAACAGAGCTGAATTTGAGAGTCTGGGTGACGAGATGCGAGTACAGTACGAGGGATTCCGGCCTGGGATGTACGTGCGTGTGGAGATCCACGGAGTGCCGGTGGAGCTCGTGACAAACTTTGACCCAACGTACCCACTGATCCTAGGTGGTCTTTTGAATGTGGAGAACAATGTGGGATATGTACAGGTACAAACACACTGGTATTATGCGTGAGTTTTCCGGACATATTTATGAAGAAGATGTGAATTTGGGTGCTCAGCTGTTTCATGTATACTGTTTGAATACTAAAATGGTGCCAAGTACGTGAAACAACTGAGCGCTCAAGTTAGCTTCCTACTTCAAACATAAAAAAGATGACAGACATTTTACGACATCATTTAATGTGTAAACAAACAGACAATAGATAAAGATGGTAGCAAGCATTGAATGACGTTCAGCCGTAGACTGGGACAGTTTGAACAGCTTGGTAAAGGGCGTTAGTATAGAATTAAAAGTAGTAGTCTTACCTTTTGAATGTTGAGACATCGCATGTAATGGTCTTTTTTAAATGTTGTTGAACAGTGTCACTATCGCCGCATCATTTAACAGCATTTGAGACCATTAAATTTAATGGTTGATATGCCATCTCAAAATTAAAAGTACAGACTATTTAACCTTGTAGTTGTTGTGTGTCACTCCGTTGTCTCGGGTCAAGCGTCTCTGTGGCCGAATGGTTAACGACGTTGTGTTGTAAACCTTCGCCTCACATCACTGCGGGTTCGAATCCCACTGGGAGCTCGACTTGTAAGGAAAAATGGGAGGTCTGCCTCCACCACAAAAAATTGACCGTCATACATAACCTTGCATGTGTTGAAAATGATGTAAAACACGATACAAACAAACAAACTGTTGTCTCGTCTTCGAAGAATGTGGGGAAGGGCCACTTCTTGGTGATGGTTTCATCATATACGTTAAAGTTTTGCGTTAATTTTTTTATATCTTCAGCATTGCTTTTTCAGCAACCACTTATTGCTGACAGATGGATTTTCTTGTGTTGGTATTAATGTTAAAATCAGTCTTTATTTTGTGACTGTCTTCCTTAAAATCATTACGAGTTTAAGAATTAACAACTTGGACAACTCATGTTACTTGAAGCATATTTAACTTTTAGCATATAAAGAGTTGGTTTAGTCGTCTTCTGTTGAATTATGGTTTTAATAGACACTATGTTCAATGTAAACACAAGACATGGACTTGATCTGGTATAATGTCTTTATTGTGAAATATTGAAATTATTCATTGTAGACGAGATTGAAGAAGCATCGATGGCACAAGAAGATCCTGAAAAACAAAAACCCGCTGGTGATTTCCCTGGGCTGCGGCGCGTTTCCAGTCCATACCCCTGTACTCCATCCAGGATCACAACCTGAGGAACCGGCTGCTCAAGTACACTCGGAACATATGCACTGTCAGGCGTCATTCTGGGGTAGGTGGTGGAAATTTGACATCAGTTTGAGGTGTTTCAAAAACAAGGACACTGATGAGGAAGCTTTTCAAGAATATTGGAACCCGTCTGATTTAATGTTTTACAAATTAAAACCTGTTTCGGGAAAACAGTGTGCATGTTTGGTTTACCGGGTTTGGGTGGGGGATTGTCATATCAGTTTCTTGAAGATTAAAGTACTATAGAAGATTCTGAACAACATCAGAGTGTAATTTGTTTAATACTAAAACTTTATTTTCAATGCTAGGATATGCACAGCTGTAATTATTGTGACCAATCGTACATATGTTTCATAGGTCCAATAACGCCACAAGGCACGGGTCTGCTTGCCGTGGAGAGTGTCACTGGCTATAGGGTAAGACTATTCAACTTTTTCTGTTTGCTTGTCTTTTGCATCAGTAGATGGAATATTGAAAAAGGCCTGTCTTCTTGCTGTATTATTGTGTAAAATGTGAAACAGTATCAATACAGACAATGGTTGATACAATTTATTAAAATGAGTTCGTCAATTAAAAGTGATTGGATCATGGGCAGCCAAGCTATACAACTTTTAAATGTATTTTGAGGCTTGTGTACCATTGATTCATGGCCAATTTACATATGTAAAAACAGTTCTTCCAAATGATTTGCATATATGTTTTTAATTGAAAATGGACCACAAAACCTTGACATCTACTTGCCAAACTAGCTTTAATGAGAAAAACTTTAGTGGGTAAAAAGGAATGATACCTAAATAAACCTACATAATTATTAGGTTTATGTCATTTTGGAAAACCTTATCCCAACCCCTTAGGCTTTAAAGGGACACACGGCAATCTTGATTGTTTTAAAATGTGTGGTGTCCCATTAGTTTTTCTACTAATTCACATAATATTGATATTTGTTGAATATTAGTCAAGTATTTCTAAAGCGAATTGTTGAATATATTGTACCAATAATATATTATAACCTATGGTAGAATAATGACAAACAATTCAGTTGATTTAAAGATGAATAGCCACCCTTTTTGTAGTATTATCAATTAACACATTTAACTCTTACATTTCTTGATAGTCCCGGAGAGAAATATATATTTAAATCCGCTTCTAAGTTGTATGTAAAAATAAGTATTATTTGCATGACGTAGATACTACTTTTACACTGCGTGACTGCACCGAGAAATGAGGTAACTATCGCCAGATAATTGATAAATACATTTACCTGTGGATTAATTTACCTGTTCTACATCATCAAATGAAATCTTATTCTCGCTTTTCACAGATATTGCGATGTGTGAATTGTAAATATCTATTGTTGTGTATCGATTAAATAAACATAAACATGTTCATGAAACAAAACATGGCCGGAGAACTTTAATTACAAGTAGTTCATAGTCAAAATGGTATTGGATTAATAAATCCAGGTTCTTATTTAGATGCTTGATAAATGTGTCCTTTTAAAAAATGTCTGATTTATCCCTTTGGAAAAGAATTGCTTATTAACAAAACTCTTCCACTCCAGTCTGATTTCCGTATAGCGGCCACAGGTGTGGTGTTGGAGCTGGACAAGTCCATGCAGATTGTGAAGAAGTTAAAATTGACCGGTACACCCAACAAAATCTACAAGAAGACAGCATTTATACAGGTAAAATTGTTTTTTATAAGTGCTTTGTACATATTAGGAGTTTTGAAAGATTCCATTTATCTGATTACGTGTGTTTGGAAGATCCAGATCATTGCAATGTTCTTTTAATAAGCATTTGATAACTGAGATCACTATGCAGCCTACAAATAATGAAATCAAATACAAGAAATGAGGTTTTATGTCCAGTTAACACATCACTTTCGGTTATATTTGGAAAACAACCCCAGAGGGAGCATAAGAACAGGTATAGCATGATATTCATATATGTAAGATGACAATCTATAGATGCGCATTTCTCTCAGCTGTCTCTTCAGTAAAGATTTAAGTATAAGAAGGCAGCATGTATTTTCTTTAATTGTGTTTCTTGGTCGCTGGTGTGACAGTCCTTACTACGTGTGACATGTAATATTGTTAATAAAGGATTGCAAGATCTGCGTCTGTGTCCTTATCATTGAACAAAAGTCATAGAATTACATCATTATTAAATTAAACAATAGATAAAAAGGGATATAGAAAAGGATCAGAGCTAACCAAAGTTAAAAAGGGGTCAGATTGTTGGAAGCTTAATTATGTGCATGATATGTGAAATGAAATGGGGATTTACGTCCAGTAAACGCATCATATTAGGTCATATTGGGACAGCAACCTCGGAGGGAGATGAGATGAAGGAAGGGAGCGAACTCACGCAGGGAAGAGGTCTGTAGCTCTAAAGCAAAAGGCAGTCTTATACACTGAGCTACTGACACTGCTTTGCATGATATTTATACTCAGTTTAATCCATTACCTTTTCCCCTACCATAACTTTCATTACGTGGTCCCGCCTTAATTCCATTAAGCGATGGGAAAGCTTATATTAGCCGGATTTTATAACGGATATTTCGACAATAAAAGACGTTTAAAAACGTTTTACTGAAAAAATGTGATAGCTTGCTTAAAATTACCTATTTTACAATATGCCACCTTTTAAGTTGAAATTCAGGTTATATTTCATACCCCAGCCAACCCCGATTTTTCTTCTTAGAGAAGGGATTGGATGGGGTATGAAAATAATACTCGGACCACGTAATGTTTACAAAGAATTAAAGTACATTTTGATTTAAAAAAAAAAAAGGTCTGGAAGGCTATATTGATCTGATGGCAGGAAAGTGGAAGATTGAAGTTTTCACTGTTGTTCTTTCATGTTTAGGAGTGACATTTGACAGTTTATGTAAATATGTAATATTATTATAGGGGATGTTCAACTCGACCCTGGAGGTTGCTAAATTTGAGGGAGCCAGTATCCGTACTGTGAGTGGAATTAGGGGCCAGATCAAGAAGGCAGAGAAAAAACCAGAGGGCTCATATAGGGCCACTTTTGAGGATAAAATACTGTTGAGTGGTAATGCCAAAGTTTGTTCTCAATAAAAATTACATTGATGTACCCATTTAACATTAAAAACTTGCGTTTTTTTCCTCCTAAAAATCCGACCTATTATAACATATTGAACATTTTCAGAATGCTTGTATGAAATATAAAGACAGTTGTTTACAAGATAACACAAAGCATGTTTTAAAATTCTCTGAAAGGAAAGTTCATATATAAAACTATTTTTCAAGAAATCGTGGCTGTATTTTGTTTCAACCTAACAAAATTGTATTCAGATACTGAATGTTACATAGCAGGTTATGCTAATACATCACATGACGTTTCTTGAAACAGGCCATGAGGCTGAAAATTAGAAGTAAAGAAGAACAAAAATATTTATTATATCGAATTTGACCAACAAATTGAAACTATATGTGTTATGTTTTATTTAAATTCGACGTTTTGTCACATGCCCGAAGCTCTCGGACCAGGGCCGGTCACTGTCGCAGAATAGTGACCGGATGATGTCACATTGCGCAAAGCATGAAATATGCAAATGAGGTATAAGATGAATAAATATATTGTATTTTAGATATTGTATTCCTGCGTACTTGGTACCCAGTGGAGCTGCCTCAGTTCTATAACCTAGTAACCAGTTGTTACCCTTACATTTCAGACATTATATTCCTGCGTACCTGGTACCCTGTGGAGCTGCCTCAGTTCTATAACCCGGTAACCAGTCTGTTGTTACCACAGGCAGAGAAGCAGACGTGGATGGGAATGAAGACGCTTGGCCAGTTACGTCGGGAGAAAAACATCAAACCTGCACAGCAAGAGGACTCACTTTACAAGGTATTGTTTGGGAGGAATCGTTTTATAGTTTACACGTGTCATTTTCTACAGGATGTAGTCTACAGGGGAGTAGCTGTGCCTAAATCAGTGTGTAGGCACAAGGTCTAGTGGGGTCTGGGGGCATGCCCCCACAGGTTTTTTTTTTAGAAGGAAGCCAAATCCTGCAAACAGCAAACATGTTTAACCTGCAAGTTCAAGCTTTTTTAATCTGCGATTGCGCAACAAAAACATCGGAACAGAACAAAATAACATACATTAATATGAATACTTGCTTTCTGAAAATCTTCCGAAATTCTGCACAATCATGGTGTGTTTGGTTCCGAAGACCGCAAGCGAAAACAGTTCGACTTTTATTTTCTGAAAAGACCACAGTAAAAATTGGTATGAACTGACCATAAAAATCCACCCTCTACCCCTTTCTGTTTTTATTGCATTTTTGGCATTTTTCTTTTGTTTGATTTCTGGGGACAGTGTGTAGGTACGTGCATACAGTGCCTATAGGCAGCTACGCCACTGATCTAGGTAGAGATGCGTCAATTGATTTTCTGTTTGTTAGCTCTGACAGTTCAATTTTAAATGGCTTCAAAAAAGAAGACATTAACATATATAGATACTGGCTAATTTAGACATTTCAGGCATTTATAAACAGATGGTATTTGCAACAAATGTAGTTTACATGTATGTCTGATTATATGATTATTATTTATTTTACAAACCACCAAAACAGAGAAATGCCTTAGGAAGAGGGAGGAAAAAATAAGTCGGACAAGCTATTTTTTATATTGCTGGAAAGGAAAAGTGAAAGAAATTGTTATATTAAAATCTGGCAGGAGGAAAAATAAAAATAAAAAACTATCAAATTCATTACGAAAAAATAAAATTCATAACGTTTTATCGTAGGAGAGACTGTAAAACGAATAATAAAAAAATAATAGCCTAAACATTACGTGAAAAATGTAATCATCTCGATAGTTTCTGGAGAATGTTGCCAATTTGTATGAGAAAGTATTATTAATAAAGGGTTTCCTTTTGCAGAAAATTGAGAGAAAGGGTAAGGGCTACAAACCCCTGTCTATACCACGGAAGTTACAAAAGCTACTGCCATTCAGGGATTCACCCAAGGGACTTGCAGAAAAGAAGGACTCCGTGAAAAGGGTCGCTGTGATAAGGGAGCCACATGAAGCCAAGGTACGTGGAAAGATGTTTTATGAAAATAAGTTTTAAAAATAAGTTTTAAAATTGATTTTCAAAAAAAAAGACAACAAAAATAAACAAAAACGAAGTATCAGAAATTCCATAGTAGCAAATGTAGACAATAGAATGTAGAGTTGATTGGTATACTGTTCAAATTGCAGAAATGCATCGCTTACTGTACAGGAGTTGTGCAGAAATGCACCTCTTTTCTTCACCTCTTACAGTACAGGAGTTATGCAGAAATGCACCTCTTGCACCTCTTACTGTACAGGAGTTGTGCAGAAATGTACCTCTTACTGTACATGAGTTATGCAGAAGTGCACCTCTTAACTGTACAGGAGTTATGCAGAAATGCACCTCTTACTGTACAGGAGTTATGCAGAAATGCACCTCTTACTGTACAGGAGTTGTGCAGAAATGCACCTCTTACTGTACAGGAGTTGTGCAGAAATGCACCTCTTACTGAACAGGAGTTGTGCAGAAATGCACCTCCTACTGTACAGGAGTTATGCAGAAATGCACCTCTTACTGTACAGGAGTTGTGCAGAAATGCACCTCTTACTGTACAGGAGTTGAGCAGAAATGCACCTCTTACTGTACAGGAGTTATTTCTGCACCTCTTACTGTACAAGAGTTGTGCAGAAATGCACCTCTTACTGTACAGGAGTTGTGCAGAAATGCACCTCTTACAGTAAAGGAGTTGTGCAGAAATGCACCTCTTACTGTACAGGAGTTATGCAGAAATGCACCTCTTACTGTACAGGAGTTGTGCAGAAATGCACCTCTTACTGTACAGTAGTTGTGCAGAAATGCACCTCTTACTGTACAGGAGTTGTGCAGAAATGCACCTCTTATTGTACATGAGTTGTGCAGAAATGCACCTCTTACTGTTCAGGAGTTGTGCAGAAATGCACCTCTTATTGTACAGGAGTTGTGCAGAAATGCACCTCTTACTGTACAGGAGTTGTGCAGAAATGCACCTCTTGCAGAAATGCATCTCTTACTGTACAGGAGTTGTGCAGAAATGCACCTCTTACTGTACAGGAATTGTGCAGAAATGCATCTCTTACTGTACAGGAGTTGTGCAGAAATGCACCTCTTATTGTACAGGAGTTGTGCAGAAATGCACCTCTTACTGTACAGGAGTTGTGCAGAAATGCACCTCTTACTGTACAGGAGTTGTGCAGAAATGAGAGGAAGGTGTACAATACTAGGACTTCCACTGGTTGTCCATCAATTAGAGGAATTTTCAATGACGAACAGATGATTGTGGTTCTTCTTTTTATGCACCGCGGCAGAGCATCAGCTTCTCTGTGATGTGGGAGGTATTGAGCCCCACCAGTGGGAGGTATTGAGCCCCACCAGCCAGGCCTAATATGCATGAAACTTTTGAGCACAAGAATCGGACTCAACTCAAAATCTCAATTTTTTTAATTCCAAATAAAAACAATTTTACGAACAAATTAGAATATTTACTTTAATACAGAAACAAGTAATTTAAAAGGTAATTTAACAGAAAATGTTTAAAAATCACAGTTCTTACCCATACTTTTGTGCTGATAGGGTTTGCAAAAAAAATGAGATTTTGAGTCTTGAGTCCGATTCTTGTGCTCAAAAATTTGATGAATTTAGCAGGTCACACCAAAGACTTCTTTAAAATGGTACTAGTAGCACCTTTACTAGACATTCAACTAGCCTAAGGGTAGTGTGAAGACTGGTCAGCCTTGTGTCAGTATAATGTGACTGGGTGGGGTAACTTGTCATGTGCCTCTGGCGTGGTTTTCCAGTGTGGCAATGCTATAAAATTGAGCATTGAGCTCACTGCTACAAATAGACACCATCGTGATACAACAGAAATATTGCATACAAAAGAATACATATATATTCTAGTCACCTCTTTTCTCACATTATGACTTGTTGTTATTCCATCACAGGTTGCCAAGGTGCTAAAAATGTTGAAAACTCTCAACGAACACAAGAATAGGACAGAGCATATGAGGATGAGAGAGAGAGCATCAAAACACCAGAAAGTCATGGAGAAAATAGAGGGAAAGAAGGAGCAGAAGCAAAAGGAAGCCAAGAAAGAAGTTTTCAGGGCACTGGGGAAAGTAGAGAAACGGAAAAATAAATATAAACAAGATTAATATTGTTTAAATTATTGACTTTTAATTATAAACAAAACAATGAAATCATTTAATGAAATAAACATTTAATGATAATTTTGTTTGTTTGTGTATTGTGTTTTTTCTCCAGAGTAATTTGTCATTAATTTTATATCAGGGCCAAAGTACAGCAGGTTTTTCAGTTCAAAAGTTTTATAATGACTTGAGCATAACATTACTTCTGTCATATTGGATGGATTGCTTTATTTTGTCGCCTGCTTAGCATGGCAGACACTTAGGGATCACTTTGTCCGTCATCGTCTACCACACTTAAACATGCAACCTAACCTTGGCCATTAGTTGAAAAGTATGCCTGAAGAACATATTCCTGAAGGAAGTCAGACTATATAAATCATTATAATATATTCTTGTATAAATTTACTTCTTTATATACCCGTTTTCGGGCATTTGTTGATTTACGTATATAATTTATATTACTACCATTTCATCCCTTACTTGTAAATAGTTTTTTATCTTTAAATATTTACATTAATTTTAATTAATCCTTCATTTCTACATCATCAGTTTTTGCGCACAATATGCCATATTTTGTGTCGACGTGCTGTAAAACACCATTCATTCATTCATTTGAAAAGTATGCGACATTTGTTCATAAAACTTCACACACTTCAAACTTCATTTTACCTCGAGGAATGTTGCTAAATATGTCTAATAACTTTTATTTTGGCAGAGTTATGCCCCTTTTCATGAAACTTTAACCTGCAACCTAACCAAGCTCATTGACCTCTATCCATGAAACAGCACACACATATTCATCGTACCCGAATGAATGTTGTTATCTGTAACCAATAATTCTGACTTTCCTATGGTCATGAAACTTTATACAGTTACTCCTTATCAGTTATCCAATGCAGAGTTATGCCCCTTTTCATAAACTTGAAGAAAAAAAAGTCTGCTTCATAATTCATGAAGGATTGGTGCACACCCACTGTCTTCAAACTTTTTAGTTAGATTGTACTTGCTGAAATAAGCACACGGCGGGCACACGGTTCTGTGGAACACCCTTCTTGCATATAAAGGGTACTAATAGGACTGGTTGACCTTGTGTCATTATAATCTTACTGGATGGGGTATCATGTTACCTGTCTATGGTGTGGTATTCCAGTGTGTCTAAACTATCAAGTTGAGCATTCAGCTCACTGTTACACAAAGACTTTGACGTCTTGTGGTCGCGGTAAATGGAAAAACAGCTGGTCTTTTGGTTAAAACGTTTTAAGAAACTTCAGCAAAACTGTTGCAGTGATTGCTTTCATATGTGTGCACATTAGCTTTAAAAGAATACAATATTAAAAACAGCTATGCTTTTCATTGACCTTGACACGTTTCTACTTGATAAGCAGTGTGTTGTAGTAACTTCAGCAAGGAGTAACTTGAATACATTTGCAGGGATTGCTTTCATGTTTAAACATTTGAAGATATAAACATTTTCTTTAAAACAAATACTGCATTTTTTATGAACTTAACCTTGGCATTAGTGTCGTGTTATGAAAAAGAAGCTATCACAAAAGTCCATAAAGTCCATGTGTAAAAAGATGGAAAAAAAGTTGTGCCAAATAACTACCTGATTAGCATTTAAGACCAAATGTCACCAACCATGTCAGTGAAGATCCTCCATAATGTTTTAAAGTTAGTTAATGTTTATTTTTTAACTGTAGCAGTCATTTCAAGGAAAGTTAACGTTATTTTTTTATTTTTTTTTATTTTTTTTTTAAAGTTACATAACGTCCATGACTAAACTAAACAACAATTTTCGTGTTTGATTGAATTGATTTTCGTGGCGCATGACGCCAAGAGGAATGAACAGTGCTGTCCAGACTCCAAAATATTTTGAAATAAAAAATATGCAGGAGTGGCATAGAACCTACTGAACCTAAGAACTGTTTCTTCAATTTCATTAGACACTTCATTTTTTCGCTGAAGCCACGATCATTGTTTTCTGCCACCACTGAAGCAGCAACTGAAACAATACAGGGATGATGATGGAGACCTTGAATGAATATCACCATGTTTGTTTGTTTGGTGTTTAACGTCATTTTCCAGCATTTTAGGCTATGTCTGACGGTCGATTTTTTGTGGTGGAGGCAGACCACCTACTTATTCTGGGTAGAACCCTCACACCACCTGTAAGAATCGACACTTTCTCCCTTTCTTGCATACAAAATGTACTATTGCACCGTTACGGAATAAACTATTGCACGGTTGACATATTTCCCATCAGAAGGGTCAAAACTATTTATTCACACGTAACTGTTTCTAGACCAATGGAAAACGTTTATATTTTGTGATATATATATACATATGCAACAACTGAAATTCAAAAAAACATGCTATTGTACACAAGCTCTACATCAGCATCACTCTGACTTCTACTCCATCACAAATAGTATTTGACCGTCGTATATAAACTTACATGTGTTGAAAATATCGTAAACCACCATGCAAACAAACAAAACCAACTCTTGACTTCTAACAGTACTTAGCTGTCAGAATCATAGCTATTATGGTTTTATAAAAAATATGATGCTCGCAGCTATCTGAATTGTAATCTTGATTTGAGTTACGCTCTTATTACAAAAAAAATTGTTAACTCCTCTGAAAAAACGAGTTGGTTCCCCTAAAAAAAAAAGAGTTCTATCCCCTGAAAGAAGAAAGTTGTCTGCCCTGGATAAAACGAGTTACCTTGAAAGAACCGAGTTAACGCCCATGAAAAAAGTTACCTCACTTTGAAAAAACAAGTTAACTCCTATCTGAGTTGACTCCTATAAAAAGTTACCTCACCTAACCACCTTCCCCCTACAACACACCCCACGAAAAACGAGTTGTCTCCCCAGAAAAAGAACGAGTTAACTCCTATGAAAAAAACAAGAACCTCCCCTGATAAACGAGTTTATTTCCCTTGAAAAGAAAAAAAAAGTTACATCTCCTAAAGAATGAGTTATTTCGTCTAAAAAAAAGAGGTGCCTCCCCTGAAAAAACAAGTTACCTCCCCTGAAAAAAAACGTTATATCCGTGAAAGAACCAAGTTGTCTCCCCTGAAAAAACAAACAACGAGTTACCTCCCCTGAAAGAACCGAGTCAAGCCCAAAAAAGTTACCTCCCATTAAAAAACAAAAAACGAGTTGTCTCCACTGAAAAAAACGAGTTGACTCCTATGAAAAAGTTATCTCTCTTGAAAAACGAGTTGTCTCCATGGAAAAAAGAACAAGTTGACTCCTATGATTTTTTTACCTCCCTTAATAAAAACGAGTTTATCTCCCTCGAAAAAAACAACAACGAGTTACATCTCCTAAAAAACGAGTTATTTCGCCTGAAAAAAGAGGTACCTTCCATGAAAAAAGGAGTTACCTCCCCTTAAAACAATAAACGAGTTACCTCACGTGCTGGAAAGAAATTTATGCAGAGATAAAACGATGCAAACTATAAAAGACTAGTTTCCTTCTCTGCAAAACGAGTTACCTTCCCAGAGAAAAACAAGTTGTCTCCCTTGAAAAAAACGAGTTAACTCCCATAAAGTGAACATCCATTGTAAAAAAGTCCACGAAAAACGAGTTGTCAACCCTGAAAAATGAACGAGCTAACTCCTATGAAAAAATATTACCTGCCATAAAAAAACAACAGTTTTCACACTCAAAAACAACAATAGACGAGTTACATCTCCTAAAAATGAGTATTTTTGCTTGAAAACCCCCAAAAAAACTACCCTGAAAAAAGTAGTTACCTCCACTGAAAGAAATAAAGGAGTTACCTCAAGTTGCTTTCTTTCCAAAAAGCAATTTGTGCAAAATAAAACGATAAAAACGATAAAAGGGTCTGACATATAATGAAAGGAAAAAGAAACGCAGGGTGCGTATTTCCGCTATATATTGTATGTTTAATAATTATGCTACTGCTAATCGAATGGTACAGGGCGACATTAGGCCTGTCCTTTTAGAAAGAAGGTTTAAACAGCCCTGAACCAATGGTTACCCCTTTACAGTTTCATTATCTTCAGAATGCGCATTTGGCTCTAGCGGGTGAGCAAACTTAGGCTTTACATGTTGCAATCACTTAACTTACCATTAAATACAGTACTGAACTGGCTGAATTTTTCAAAGAGGAACTTCAGCATTTATGAATTTCTTGTTACAACGTGTACTGTGATTAAAACGTCTACAACATCACAGTTGTGTCCATTCTTTAACTAACTGCACTTTTTTTTTTTTACAAAACATCTTGGGATTTCCTTGGAATATATATGGAATTAAGTGTGCAGCATATACAATATATAGCGGAAATACGCACCCTGCGTTTCTTTTTCCTTTCAGTATATATATTTTTTTCATAGAAGTTATTATAGTTGGTATCATTCTGCTCACAAAAAATTACAAATTTCAAAATATGGAAAAACATGAACATGATAAAAATCGACACACATTTGAAAATATGACGAGACAACAGAAAAAGTATTCAAAGCCCTTTTTATTGTCCGATAAGTGGGCGGGCTGTATACGATTTCGAAAAAAAAGGTGTAACCAGATGCATTACACCTGTTATATTAATATCAAACTGAATGCCGCAGTGTTTTTATATGCTGGATTATTTTGCAATGACTTCTTCGAATGAAGCACTTGTGTAAATGGGGCGTGGGCAGGGAGAGAAATGATTATAAAACGGCGAATGAAGAAATTAAATGTTTCTGTTTTATTGTTAAACTGGATAAATGAAAGTGAACGTGTTCAGCAGTTGGATTAAATGGACAATAATCTAGATTATCATAATTCTTATGTTGGCCAAACAAAATTGATATTTAGTTTTGCTGTGGAAAGATTGAAAAAGAAAATAAAGAAACAGAAATAAAATCAAACAAGAAACAAGAAATATCACTGTAAGTGACAAATGCCCCCGAAGTGACCTTTGACCTCTAAGTATAACCTTGATCTTGAAACCATGGACCTGGATTTTGTGCGCGACATGTCGTTTGGTTGTGGTGAGCACTTGTGGCAAGTTATTTGAAAATCCGTCCAGGCATGCAAACGTTATTGACCGGCCAAGGGCCAGTAGAGCTTATGGGATGGTGTGTTGTCCGTCGACCGTCGTCCGTCGTCTGTCGTCTGTTAACTATTACCTCGTTAAGACGATAGGGCCTTCATTTTTTTTTTCATCCGATCTTTACCAAACTTAAGCAGATTGTTAATTTCAATGGAAGCTTGGACAAGTTCGTAAACCAGCCAGATCGGACTAGTAACAGCGAAGTTATGGTCCTTGATTTAGTTAAAAATGCTATATTTTGCCTCGTTAAGACGATAGGGCTTTCATTTTACCAAACTTTAGCAGATTGTTAATATCAATGAATGCTTGGACAAGTTCAAAAACCAGCCAGATCGGACCAGTAACAGCGGAGTTATGGCCCTTGAATGCTATATTATGCCTCGTTAAGACGATAGGGCCTTCATTTGTCACCCGATCTTTACCAAACTTTAAAAGATTGTTAATATCATTGAAAGCTCGGACAAGTTCGAAAACCAGCCAGACCGGACCACTAACAGCGGAGTTATGGCCCTTGATTTTCGTTAAAAATGCTATATTTTGACTCGTTAAGACGCTAGGGCCTTCATTTTCCATCTGATCTTTAAATAGCTTGACCAGATTGTTAATGTCAATGAAAGCTCGGACAAGTTCGAAAACCAGCCGTATCGGAACAGCAACAGCGGAGTTATGGCCCTTGATTTAGATAAAAATGCTTTATTGCTATATTTCGCCTCGTTAAGACGATAGGGCCTTCATTTTTCATCCTACCTTTACCAAATTTTACCACATTGTTAATATCAATGACAGCTCGGACAAGTTCGAAAACCAGCCGTATCGGACTAGTAACAGCGGAATTATGGCCTTTGATTTAGTTAAAAATGCTATATTTTGCCTCGTTAAGACGATAGGGGCTTCATTGTTCATCCTATCTTTACGAAACTGTACCACATTGTTAATATCAATAAAAGCTGGGACAAGTTCGAAAACCAGCCAGATCGGACCAGTAACCGCGGAGTTATGGTCCTTGATTTAGTTAAAAATGCTATATTGCTATATTAATGGTGGTTCCTGTGAAAAATTCAACCCATACAAGGCCCCTCCATACACGACCCCTCTATACACTGCCACCCAATACACGGCCCCTCCATACACGGCCTTTTATACACGACCCCTCCATACACGGCCTTTCCATACGCCACCTTGCCCTCCACCCCATATTCCCACCTCTACTCCAATAGCGGTGAGAGAAGGTATGTGTTGAAGGATGTGAGTAGAAGATAAAGGATTCCTCCTGTGATATATTTTAGAGTTGTCTGGGTGAGCAAAATAAAATTGTTTGCTCATCCATATTCAAACGGACGTTGCAAACAACTGTCCAGTCGTGCGCCTGGTTTAAAATCAACGTGTCCGATACGCTAGTATTGACTTTTTTAGCGAGGTACGCGGGTTGCCAGTTTTGTTTGAGCATGGGGGAGCAAACACGTTATTTTTAGGTCACCCAGAAAACATTATAAACTATATCACACGAAAAGTCGTTTCTGTACTACTTTTTATGTCTTACTTGAGCCATTATTTTATCTTCCTGTTTAACTCTACTGATCAAGGATCAGCAGAACTTATGCCGTGGTGCGGTGTCCGTCGTCCTTCTGTAGTTGTCTGTCCGTCTGTCTGCCCGTAAACTTTTTTTTCGCGGCGACTACTCCTCTGAAACTACTGGATGGATTTTCATAAAACTTTATGTTGCCCATGATGTCTAGTTGATCCTAGCAAAAAATCACATTGATGTGAAATTCAATAGATTTTTGAAAAACAAGTTTGTAGCGACTACCTCTTGAAAACTAAAAGTGATATTGATATGGAACTTTTCATAAATGATCAGCATGACATGACGTTGATTCTTGTCTAAAAATATTTTGATTCTACGTCAAACATGGCCGCCAGTGGCCATCTTTGTTTATATAGAGTTATATAATAAACACTTGTAGCGACTACTCCTCTGAAACTACTTGACCGATTTTCATGAAACATCACAGAAATGTTGCTCTTGATGTCTAGTTGATCTTAGCAAAATTTCAGGTCGGCCGGAAATTCAAGATGGCCGCCACGGCTAAAAATAGATTTTTAAGTAGCGCCTTCTTCTTGAAAACTATAAGTGATATTGATATGGGACTTTTTCTAAAATGATCAGCAAGACATGATGTTGTTTCTTGTTGAAAACTATTTTGATTCGACATTAAACATGGCTGACAGGTCAGCGGCCAGTTTTATGTACATAGAGATAAAGTAAAATCTTGTAGCGACTACTCATCTGAAACTACTGGACAGATTTTCATGAAACTTCACAGGAATGCTGATCTAGCTATCAAGACCTACCAGTAGAGTTTCAAGGTCATTGACCTCTTGTTTTATTTTCTAAGTGGTAATATTTGAGTCCCTGAAGGAACATTTTATTTGTTTTTATTAAGTTTGGCGCGACATAAAATGTAATACGCAGGGCGCGCACAGCTTGCATGTGAATTCGACTTATATTAAGTTCAGTATGAGCCATTTGAGAATGACATACACTGATCATCAGGGTCACTGCTGTTGGAGATCATCAAGGTCACTGCTGTTGGAGATCATCAAGGCCACTGCTGTTGGAGATCATCAATGACACTGCTAATGGAGGTCATCAAGGCCACTGCTGTTGGGGATCATCAATGTCACTGCTGGTGGAGGTCATCAAGGTCACTGCCGTTGGAGGTTATCAAGGTCACTGCTGTTGGAGATCATCAAGGTCACTGCTGTTGGAGATCGTCAAGGCCACTGCTGTTGGAGGTCAGCAATGACACTGCTGTTGGAGATCACCATGGTCACTGTTGTTGGAGATCATCAAGGCCACTGCTGTTGGAGGTCAACAAGGTCACTGCTGTTGGAGGTCATCAAAGCCACTGCTGTTTGAGGTCATTAATGCCACTGCTGTTGGAGGTCATCAAGACCACTGCTGTTGGAGGTCGTCAAGGTTACTGATGTTGGAGGTCATCAAGGCCACTGCTGTTGGAGGTCATCAAGGCCACTGCTGTTGGAGGTCATCAAGGCCACTGCTGTTGAAGGTCATCAAGGCATCTGCTGTTGGAGGTTATCAATGTCACTGCTGTTGGAGGTCATCAAGGCCACTACTGTTGGTGGTCATCAATGCCACTACTGTTGGAGGTCATCAATGTCACTGCTGTTGGAGGTCATCAAGGCCTCTGCTGTTGGAGGTCATCAAGGTCACTACTGTTGGTGGTCATCAATGCCCCTACTGTTGGAGGTCATCAATGTCACTGCTGTTGGAGGTCATCAAAGGCCTCTGCTGTTGGAGGTCATCAAGACCACTGCTGTTGGAGGTCATCAAGGTCACTGCTGTTGGAGGTCATCAAGGCCTCTGCTGTTGGAGGTCATCAAGGCGTCTGCTGTTGGAGGTCATCAAGGCCACTATTGTTGGAGGTCATCAATGTCACTGCTGTTGGTGGTCATCAAGGCCTCTGCTGTTGGAGGTCATCAATGTCACTGCTGTACGAGGTCATCAAGGCCACTGCTGTTGGAGGTCATCAATGTCACTGCTGTTGGTGGTAAGCAAGAAGTGTGTGAAGTGTGTGTAGTGTGTGTGGTGGGGGTGAGTAGTGGAAGTGAGGTTGGAGTAGAGCTGGGCGTGGAGGGTGGAGGGGGCTGTGAATGGGGCTTGTTATATGGTGTGTTTGTGGGGGTGGGGTGATTGGGGGAAGGGGTTAAATAACGATCAGTAAAGACAATATAAAATATTAAAATGCAGGTATTTTAACACTATTAAAAAACAAATCGAAGCGCTGACCCGAATTCGAACCCGGGTCTCAAGATAAGAAATCTTAATGATAACACTACAAAACCGATAATCTTAAATCTCTACCTGATAAGCTTAACTTTAATGGCATTTAAAATAATTTGGCGGTAATTGACTTGTTTCTTAAGCGTCGAGCATTCATAGGATAGGTGATTTTTACTGACGGAGTACCTTGAAGGTTAGATTAATATTATTTGATTCAATACATGTAATATACATTATGTCATGAAAGAAATGAAAAGGATTTGAAAAGACACGTTCATATGAAAATCTATATGAAGTAATTTCCTTGAAGGTTGATCAGGTTCGACATTGCTGTCTAAATATTGCATAAGTTTACTCTTGTTTCAGTGGTACTTCATTGGGCCTGATAGAAGATTTTGAATTGTTTCAAACGGGTTATTCCGTTTAATATTTGCATTAGTATACATGTATTCTATGTATTATTATTGTTATTATTATTATTATCATTCTACTACTACTACTGCTTCTACTACTACTACTACTACTACTACTACTACTACTACTTATTCTACTACTACTACTACTACTACTTCTACTACTACAACTACTACTACTACTACTACTACTACTACTACTACTACTACTACTACTACTACTACTACTACCACTACTACTACTACCACTACTACTACTACTACTATTACTTCTACTACTACTACTATTACTACTACTACTACTACTACTACTACTACTACTACTACTACAACTACTACTACTACTACTACTACTATTACCCTAACAATTACATTATCACAACTCCCTGTTCACCTCGTATAGGATAGATGATTTTAAAAATAATATTCACCATTAAGAAACCAAACGGGAGGGAGCGTAGTGTAGCTTCTAAATGATGAATGTTTCTTTCCATAGCCTCTATCCGACTTAGTGTTTTCTATATATTTCCCATTGTTTTCATATGTTTTATTTATAGATCAGGCTCCCAATGATTAAGTGACTGTTGAAGAATCTTCATTAATAAATGAAGGCAGTATTTGAAATTATGACCAATCTGATGGTTTAAAAGACACTTTCTAAAGAGCCCTATTACGACGCATACAGTTCCCCACAGATGACTCCTTTATATAATGTTTCATTTCAATCAGATAGAAACAGAAGTAGGAATTGCGCACGCAAAATTTGTTGGATGGACGGACGAACGGGCGTACTGACAATGATATATAATTCTATATAGCCCTATTTTTTTCGAAGCGGTTGTATAAATTATAATAATAATTATGAAAAAGGCATTAGTATTGAACTGTGCAAACACACCGTCATATGTTTGTGAGGGTCGGGGTGGGTCATCCCGCTACAAACCTTACAAAAAATGCATATAATACGCATCAAGTTTATAGAAGCAAATGTACAAAATAGGCTATGTTTAAAAGAGGAATGACCAATGCATTATATTTGGAGATACCGTTATCTGGGCGCAACCGGTTTGCAGTGAGTACTTTTAAACATAGGGAGAAAGGCATTAATAAATATAAAGTTTTTTTTTTTTCAAAACAGAAATCTACAGTGTCAAAACATATATGTAATTGTTATACACAGACAAGTTTGATGTTATAATATCAACAAATCAATACGTTGGTTGTGAGATCTGTGCATTTCAACTTACTGAGTTTTTACATATTTTCGTTTTCGGATTTTTTTATTTATAATATTCCATCCTTTGTAATATAACATAGTAAGTCATTTATCAGGTAATTGTTTAAGGATGTTTTTTTTTCAAAGGAGTAAATATACAAGAACTTCCAAAAATACTTATTTTCTACACAAAAAAATGGGGCGTGGGGTTGATTAAGAAAGGGCATGACACAGGCAAGGTGTGTTATTTGTCATTATCTTTTTCCAGTATGTAAAGGTTTCAGTAGTGTGTTTGCTAGTTGTTGGTACCTGAAATATATATAAACAAACCAAGCAAAGCAGATTGAGCAAAATATATAGTCATTAAAATGGGGTATGGGTGGGTATTTTTTTATAAATGACCGAGATACATGCTATACGTTTGATTTTAATCTCCCGTATTAATATACAACCATCTGCCTACTCGACGCCATTGATAAAGGCTGAATATACGGTTTAGGGTACAAATTACTAAATCGTAAAACTAACAAAAAACAAGAGGGACACACTCTGTGCAGTCAGGGTGCCCACAAACTCATGTAAATTAACACCCGTACTACAATAAAAGGATTTATGTCGATTAACGACAATTACCAGTAGTTTGTTTGCTAGTGGTTGATACTAAAACAAAAGATAGAACAAACTTATGATAACAGAAAAAACGAACAATTTCTCTGTACTCCAGTTCCACAGATGGCAAGGTATTGACTCCACATGGCTTTAAACTTATTTGCTTTTATTTTTTTTATATGCTACTGTTTTTTCATTTTGTATAAAGATTTAATATACGTTTTAAAAAGGGTTAAGCTGTGGAATTTGACGTCGCATCTGTAAAGCTTGGCTTGCATGATGATTTTACTCAAGACTATGTCTAATTTACTATTTCCAAATAAAATATCTGTTTCTGTCCAAATTACAATTGCTATGTTGCATTTTTCTGTAATCTTTGAGTTTTAACAAGACTTCTTTTACTATTTTCTTGTCCTAAAAAGATGTTGGATAGTTTCAGGTACATTATTACAAACACAGCACATATTATTATTAATAATATCATTTTTTGATAATAGGTGATTTGTTCCAAGTATCCTATGGATAATTCTACATTGGAACCAGAGTAATTTGGGATATTTTGTAATTGTAAAGGGCAAGGCATATACTCTTTCAAATTCAAAATGTGGATCACCAATAATTTCATTTTTCCATTTTCTTATTTTTCCATTTTCTTAATGAATTGGGATGTATATTGTTCCTATTATGTCATATACGGTTCTTCAGCCTTTCTCATTTTTTTGAATTAACGATAGGATTAGTGGCCGTATAGGGTTTGAGCTGTTACAGGCTAGATGCACGATGTGCAATTTAGCCAAATAATTCTTGATAGCAGTTATAATGCCTTCATATTCAAAAACGTTAGACTGTATATTACAGTGTTCGTCAAATTCTATATATGAAGATTTCCATTTTTGTTTAGATTGTCGTTGATAAAAATTATTCTTCCTGCATACCATCTTCTGTAAAACAAAAATGGAAATCAAACAAACTAGAACCTCCGACCTTAATACCCGGGTTATGCCATATGCTAACTGAGTGAAACTGTTGCCAGTACCTTGGTTTATCTTGATCCGCCAAACTTTTTTTCATGCAGATATGCACTTTTCTGCCTAATAAAGGGGTGACCTATTAAAGTTTGCTTTAATTAGGCACTGGCCAATAAAGCAAATCAATGCGGAAACCCTCGGCGTTTATTGTATGTAACGTTATCTGACGTCATGCACGTAACTTTCCTTGACGTCATAAAACAAACAAAAAACAACAACATGGCGACGTCCTCGATAAGCGTACCATTCTGAGAAATAGGTAATAATAGTAATTCAGAAAATTTGGATAATCTACATGATAAATAGAATATTATGTCAGTGCCTTTACTATCACGAAAACGAAGAATGGCTCCGCAGAGCCTCGTCATTCTTCGTTTTCTAAGCCTCGCCTAATAAACTTGATAATAAAAGGCACTGACATAATATTCTCTAATCAGAACCTCCTTCCAAAAAGGATTATATGTATTCTGTTTAAATTCTGTTTAATGTAATCTGTGTCGAATTATTAATAATTGGACAGAGAGTTTTCACGAGGTGATTATATTAAGTTTCGGTCTGAGATATTCGAAGGATCCATTTTATTTTTAAAGCGGGTATAAACTTTTCCAGGTTAACCATTCTAACGGTTAAGATCGCCATATTTATAGTCTTGAATAATGGTGTTTCTTTTTATTTTGTCTCTCGAGTTATTCTAAAGAAATGTGTAACGAAGTGTTTGAATTAATTTGATTATATCCGCTGAAGGATTTGGAAATACAGTAATTAAATGATTAAATTTTGATAGGGTCAAACTTTTTAAAATGACAATTCTTTCAATAGGAGTGAGTATTCTTTTAGACCAACTGGCAAGTAGTTTTTTATTTCTTCTATTTTTGATTCGTTATTAATATTTACTTACGCATTTAAGTATGTTGAAAATTTCACACCTAAAACGGTAAACATACCATTTTCCCAACACAGATTGTATTCAGGACATAGTTTAACATTAGTGTTTGTTCTCGATCCAAACCATGTGACTATTGTTTTATCATTATTTATATTTAGGCCGGAGATTCTTGCATACAATTTTAGAGTTATCATGGAGTTATACAGTTATTCTCTGAAGCAATCTAGAGTCAAACTTGTGTCATCTGCATATTGTGAAACTAAATATACTTTGTCATCTATATTAATACCTTTGATATTTGGCTTGGTTCTTAGTAATATCGCTAATACTTCGGCGCAAAGAATGAACAGGTAAGGTGACAGTGAATCGCCCTGACGACAACCTCTCTGTAAGTAGAACCATTCTGACATTTACATTAACACAGGATTCAGTATTAAGATAAAAAAAAGTTTTATCCAACTTATAACTGAAGGTCCGAAATTGAAAAATTGTAAAACTTTGTACATGAAGGACCATGCTACAATAGCAAAAGCAGTTGCAAAGTCAATCAAGAGGAAAAGCCCAGGGATGAGTCAGGGATACGTATTTTTCTGCGAAGAATAAAATGTCATAAGGAAGTCGTATATTTACTCCCATGAATCTACCTGGTAAAAAAAAGTTTGATCTTCATGAATAATAGTGCACAAACATGTTTAAGTCTAAACGCTATAGATGATGAAGCTAGTTTATAGGAGACATTTAATAGAGAAATAGGTCTCCAATTCTTTAAATATAACTTATCCTTATTACCCTTTGGTATACATGTTATTACACCTTGGCTTTGTGTAATAGAGAGTTCACCCCTTGAATAGGCATAATTAATTGATTCAACTAAAAAACGACCAATATCACTCCAGATGAATTTATAGAACTCAACTGTAAATCCGTCGTTACCAGGATTCGTGTTATTCGACATCCCTTCGAGACTTTGAAGTATATCTGTATGGGTAATTGCTCCTTCTATTAACTGTTTTAAATGTTCATTTTTTTTTTTAATAATTCATCCAAATTAACATCTTTTGTTTCTTTAGCTTTGTATAATGCTTTAAAATGTGATATTGTTTCCTTTAAAATTTCATTTTGTGTTTTTTAAAACCTTTCCTGAAGTAGATATCAAAGAATTCATGTATTTTGAAACATAATTCCTACTATCTAGACTGCAGAAATAATTTGGAATCTTGTCACCTTCATTTGTCCATTTCACTTTTGACCTTACAAAAACTCCTTCTATTATTGTTTTACGAATTTCTAGTAATTCTTTCTTTTTCTCTTCAAGCAGTTCATAATTTGTTTCAGTTTCTTTTCCCAGAATTTCTATTTTTCTTAAATGTCTGTTTCTTTATTTATTTCCCTTTTCTTTTTATTGGATGAATATGCTGTTGTTTTACCTTTAATTTCTAAGTCACTAACATAATTATATAATGGCAGGAAAATAAAATGCATGTATGTATACTGGACTGATCGAAGTACATGTGAACAAATAAATGAAACCTTATACTGTACTTTCCCTCTTAATATAAAATCGTTTGAAATGTGGTTAGGAGCTCTGTGCGTATCTCCAGGACAGAACCTACGCATAGAGCTCCTCCGTCTATGCGTAGGTTCTGTCCGGTCATGAGTATACTTATGATACGCACAGAGAGCTCCCCGCGAATTGCGCTCCAAGTGAAACGTTTCTTACGCAATTCGCGGGAAACTCTATGCGTCGCTACAGAGCACATTTCTAAAGGAACTTATGTAAACTAATACATTTAATCTCATTAATACATTGGGCAATATATCATGCAAGAGACAAGGCAAACGTTACCGCGTGCAAAAAATATGCATTGATTTAAACATCGAGTTTTATTAAAGCACAACTGTACCGTTTTTGCTCTTCCGATAAAATCATGCTTGCTTTAAAGTTTAAACAAGCTATATTTTGGTACAGGACATAGTAAACGGATTGGAACAAAAGAAACAATCTTATGAAATTTCTCTCCTTATTAAATTATATTTCAATATGTATGCATATGACTTCTGTTTAACTATTAAAGGCTTAAACGAGCAAGGTTTAATTAAAAAATGCAAGTAGCATGTCAATATTAAATATAAAATAAGATATGACATCAAAGAGTTTTCACCCTACCCAACCTAAATACTATCCCGACCAGTATTCTATGCTCTATTGAAAGATATTTCATATGCCACCATCTGTGTTTAAGCCGGGTTCAGTATTCCAGAAGAAGATGAACGCATGCTATTCCAAATTCTCCTTAAAAGAGCATTTTCTCAATTGCAACATTTTTCTGCATTTCACCCCATTGCCAACTGGTTTTCCGCATTCCACGGCAGTGGAGATTTGATAAACCCTCATAAGATATTCTTTATTTATAGAGCCAGGGTATATCAATTCGCTCTTGGCTAATCTATATTACAGAACACAACAATGTAAACCAAATGAAAGTTAAACAAATATAAAAAAGTAAATTTTAAATCTATCATTAAAAGGGGTGTACACACCCACTGAAAACTGAAGGTATTCAGACAGTTTATTTGATATGTTATGAGTTGTCTGTGAAATAACTGCATGAATATGTTAAATGTAAATTGTAAAGTTGTAAAAAAAATAAAAAAAAAAAGAAGAAAAAATAAAAAAATGCCGTTTCTTATATGTGTATATCTATTGGTCAATAACTATGTTTTATTTCTGCCTTATATAATGATATATTTCATCATATTAAACGAGATTTTATTTCTGCTTTATGTTGTTATCTTCAGTTATTTACACTGACAAGAAGAACAGTGTAAATGTATAATAACTGTGCATTATTGTACAACAGGAAAGATTCATATAATTTAAATGTATTCTCATAGGTTACATGTATAGGACTTGCCCAAGTTAATACATTTTCTGCAATGATTTCGCGTAAACTGCTGTCGGTGAGCTTGAACCGACGAGTTTCTCATTAAACACACTGCTACTGGAGGTATATTTGATCATGGGACTCTCCGTGGCCGAATGGTTAACGACGTTGCGGGGTAAACCTTCGCCTCTTATCGCTGCGGGTTCGAATCCCACTGGGAGATCGAATTGTAAGTGAGGAAGGTGTGCAGTACTGGTTCTACTCAGGAAAAGTGGGTGGTCTGCCTCCACCAAAAAAATCGACCGTCATATATAACCATGCATGTGTTGGAATGACGTAAAGCACCATACAAACAAACAAATGATCTTGGGAGAGACTGACACAGACATAGCTCGAGGTTCATTATTATTTGTCATACTATATGTGCACCAAGAGACGTTCGTATGCCGAGTTTACAGAGAAAACATTCCAATCCAAAGCCATACAAATGGATTTAACTCAAATTCACTGGCGAAATAAATCGGTTGTTCCAAAATAATTTCTTGAGTGCGAGTTATGGAACACGTTATCGATTCTGACTTAAATCGAGTGCATCGAGTGCATCGAGTGCATCGGTATTGTGTTAAAATATATAAGCCACAGAATTTACCTCGGTATATACATATACAGAATTTTTGTTAATGCTCTTCGCGTCACATGTCAACTGAAGCTAAACTAACTACAGAAAATTGCATTTTCCCCTTACATTCATGCAGATAACCACAACGTAACAAGTTCTTTGTCAATAGTTGGTTGAGGTATTAAAGCAAATACCCGGCTTTGTACCGGGTATATACTGATTACTAGTTTAATATGATTGATTATTTGGATACGTGTATTTATAGTTCAATTTTCCCCATCAACGTTTATATGGAACACAAAAAACAATGAATTTGAGTATGTACATAGGTATCAAGCATAACAGAAGAGCATGTTTGACATATTGGTCTTTATTAATGTTAATATCTATTCAGCTGTATATAATATATATATGGAACGCCATAACTGACTTGTGTTGGCCATTTTTAAAATGACCTGTGATTTCATCTGTATGCTCTCATCAAATTGTATTATGTACCTAACACAATAAAGTATTATGTACCAAACACAATAAAGTATTACGTACCTAACTCAATAAAGTATTATGTACCTAACACAATAAAGTAGTATGTACCTAACACAATAAAGTAGTATGTACCTAACACAATAAAATAGTATGTACCTAACACAATAAAGTATGATGTACCTAACACAATAAAGTTTGCACAAAGCATAACGATGAACGTACATAACATTATATAGTTTGCTCAGAGCATAACGATGAAATCACGGGAAATTTTTAAAAATGGATAGCACAAGTCAGTTTTAGCATTCCATGTATATATTCATTAAGGCTGAATGGCTAAGAGAACTAAGTAAATAAATGAGTTATTGCATGTAATGGAAAGAGAGAATTACTTATATTCATGTAGTTTGTTACATACAATAACTTGCTATATAAATACATTATGCTCTTGCTCATCTCACCAGTGAAATTTATGTATAGATATGTATATTATTTAAACATGTTCATGGGCCATATTTGGCTTAAATAAAGAAATAAACATATATAATATTTACCTCACCACAATGATTATGGAACGTAAAAGGCGTAATCAGTTTTAAAAACACCATCATCAAATTAATTAACGACGTTGGAATAATAAACATATTTACTTTCCATGCTGTAAACACTCCGTCCGTCCGTCCGTCCGTTCGTTTGTCACCAAGCGTGTTCATGCTATTTACTCCATTGTCACGGAGCTCTGGTTATGCTTTGTAAGAAGCATTCATATATTTACAGTTCGGACTGAATGCCAACCCCACCCTCCTTGCATCGAATAGGACATACAATTTTCACCCGCCCGTCCGTCCCCTTGGAAGGTAAACCGTGTGTGTTTAACTCCCCCTGCAGTTTCCGAATGATTGCCTAGAAACACTGTATAGGACTATTCGGCGTCGTGTCAATCAATAAGAGAAACATACGGTGTCCTGTTAGGGCCAACTTACCATCGCATCTTACCATCGACCATCGACCTAGGTCGATGATAGATCGTAAGATGCGATGGTCGATGGTAAGATGCGATGGTAAGATGCGATGGTCGATAGTAAGATGCGATGGTAAGATGCGATGGTCTATGGTAAGATGCAATGGTCGATGGTAAGATGCGATTGAACATTGATTGGAAATGTACTGCAGTTTTACTGGATATCTGCCACTCAAACCTTAGAAGCTAATTAATATTATAAATATTGAAGGTCACGGGCTTACTTACTAAGAAGGTTTATTTTTTAAAGTTAATGTGTTAGGTAATCATGCAACTGCATTTAAATACACTACTTAAAAACATGCATGATGTGTTTTAAAATCAGCGAGAGATGTAGGGGAGACCGGGGCTCCTTGGAACTGCTTACTCTATCATTTGTACATATCTTCGTTTATCATTCGATCGTACTGTATTACGCAACCATACCGTAGTTTTAGATAGGGCGCTTCCGTGGCCGAGTGGTTAAATGCTCTGACTTGAAATCAGAAGTCGCTCGTCGCTTTTTATTCGATCCCTCAGGGGCCCAGGAATCTTTATGTGAGGAAGCTATCCAGCTGGCTTGCGGAACGTCGTTGGTTCTATCCAGGTGCCCGCCCGCCCGCAAGAATTACACGGAGGGGCACCTGGGGTCTTCCTCCACCAATGGAAGTTGGAAAGTCGCCATATGACCTAAAGCTGTTGGTGCGACTATAAAATCCAATTCAACTCAGTAGAGTATTTTATAGATAACCGAAGGAGTCGAGTTTTGTTCCGTACCATTTTATGGCGTCGTGATAACGGTAAGATGAAAAAATGTTCCAACTAGTCCCGGTCTCGCTACATTTTATTTTATCTGCACCAAACAGGTATTTAACATAACTGAGTTTTTGTACACACATTATCATTTTGTGTGCGTTGGGACTAGAAAGATCACGAACTTATATAATTTGATACATGCTTGAAGATAAATTAACAAAATGAACAGGACTGCAGCATACAGGAAACAATAAAACAGGGTGAAAGTAAATGCTGAAACCGGTTTAATAGAGGATCTTACATGAATACTCATTCATTATTGAATTTATTAAACGAGTTGGCTTTTTTGCTAACGAGTTTAATAAATTCAATAATGAATGAGAATGTTAGATTCTATTTATCACATAACTCACATATCGACTTTTATTGCATTTTGCCTGTCGCTTTAACACGCAAAACCGACATTAACCGTGAGAATTGGATCATAGTCATTATCGATTTTTTTTGACAGCGCATACTAGGCTTATTTGCATACTTACATAACTAGTGGTATATCGAAAATATAGAATGGTAGGCGTGGGGAGCGAAAGGGTGTGTCCGTGACATATATTTACAGAAATATTCGTTATTGAACATTGTGTTAACCGGTAGATTTCCTTCAGAGTATGGTCAATTCAGTTTGTAAAGTTTGTAGTAAAGAGGAATCCGACTGGAATGGTAGACTTCAGTCGAAATACAATTTAATAATGTTTTTACTTTTCACATACATTCAAATAAGTGAAAGGATTTTCCAAAGTAAAAATAAACACACCAGGCTGTAACTATTACTCGTCTATATTCACTCGTGAAGTACATATGGATTGGTATATTTCAGAATTGTTCAAAAACATTACTTCTGTATTAAATTGATAAAACTTAACCAAAAGGAGCCATACACCACCAAAAGAATTTACACTGACAATATAAAATAAAAAAGAGCCGATGTCCCTCCACCCCGCATCCCCCACTCTCTCACCCCCCACAACCCCATACTTTTTTTTTGGTGAAAAACACTTAAATAAAATAATAATAATTACGGATACGTGCTTCCGGTTTCAAATTTGTTTTTGTGTGCAATAGACTGCTTCACTGGGCATGTACCGTTTCGCTCCAACGAGCTTCACTGCGCAAGTACCGTTTCACTCAAACAAGTTTTTATTTATTTATTCAAGGCTCATTAAGAGCATCTGATGTAACAAATTTAAATTGTGCAGAAAACAGAACAATAACAAAACTATTTACATAACAGAACTATTTACATAACAATACACATAATCACATAACCATCACACAACCAACCATCAATCTGTACAAGAATGAAATGACGAGAATGAATAATGAGTGAATCCTAATTTACATGTTTAGTAAGGTATTTTTGCTATCTAGTTTTTTTTGTGTTTTTTATATAACTAATAAGCATAGCATATGGAGAATAAGTGTATACATTTATATTACATAAACTATATATATGTGCAAAGTGAATATCTATATGTTTTGAGATGAAAGAAACATTTTTTTCTATCAGGCTTTGAGCAAAACTATATCCAGTTATTTACAAGAATGAGTTCACAAAATCTGGCTAATTTTAATAATGTATTCTTATCTTTACTATTCATTAATAGCTCATATTTAACAGAATTTGGATTTTTATAAAAATATTGACCAAAATGTTTTTTCCTGTCACTTGCAAAGTGTTTACAAATAAATAAATAGTGAAATTCATCACCCAACAAATGAGCATTACAAAGTGTACATGTGCGTAGATTTCTTTCTATGTTTAAATGTCTTCCCTTTTCTATAGGCATTTTATGATCAATGCAACGGAATTTACATAAAGTATTAGACAAACCAAATGGCAGAATATTAAAATACTGCTCAAAAACAAACTCTTTCTTATATATTCTATAGTTTAAACATTTGCTTAGACTTTGTATATCACTATTCCAAGATTGAACAAACTGATCTCTTATGCGACTCTTAACTAATTTTCTAAAATAATCTGGGCTATAAACTTTCTGATCTAACCAGTAATAAGATAGCCCAAGTTCGTTGAGTGACTTTTCAACAAATGGACTTTTCAACAAATGGAAATTTAAATATGTTGTTTTTATGAAGACAATAAGCCATTTTATATAGCAAATTGCATATTTTGGTTTCTTTAGCATTTATTAGTTTACACCAGTAATTAAGTATTCAACTTCTTATGTGTAATGAAATCGGAAATATTCCAAGCTCACCATACAACATACAATTCGGTGTAGTTTGTTTCAAGTTTAGAATAAATTTACAGTATTTAGACTGAAATTGGTCTATATTTTTTATATCTTCTATACATTCGAAAACAATATATTAAATCACGTTACTTTGTTAGACCAAGCGTTTATAAATTTATTGAGCTAATGCAGTCTATTAGTTTTTCGGTTATCTCAAAACTTTGTAAATTTGTATATCAAGCGACAATTATTCGACAAAACATAGTTAATCGTCATGAAAATGTACTGTAAATCTCACTTAAAGTAAATACTACACCATCTTTTGCACATCTATATGCTTTAACGTTCTTCGTGATATTTCAATATGTATATATGTACATACATACACATTGCATTGTTCTATTATTTTTTTCAATGTACTTAGTACAACCTCACGTACAATATATGTTTGTATATCTTTTCCGTATAAATCATGTTTTGCTCATTGCCTTCATGCCTATGCACATACTTATCATGACTGACTGTTGTATATAATATTATTCATTGTATCACGTAACAAGAAACATTGTAATGTTTACGTTACTTAATAAAGAATCTTGAATCTTGAATCTTGAATCTATACCCCAGACCTCTGATCCATACGAAAGTATGGGCACAATCATAGTATCAAACAAATGTAGTTGCAAATCAAGTGGTAACAACAATTTTCTGGCTTTATTAATTAAGGAATACATAGCTTTTCTTGCTTGATCCACTAATCTTTTCTTAGTTTGACCAAAGTAGCCATTAAATGCAAATTGTACACCGAGATAAGAGAAGCTGTCAACAACTTCCAACACACTATCGTCAAAATAAAAATTTGGAAGATCTCTCGAGCCTCTCCGACTTTTACAAAATAAAACAATTTTAGTTTTCGCCGAGTTCACTTTTAAACCCCATGTTTTACAATAAACAGACACACTATTTAATGCTTACTGCAAATCTTCTGCACTTTCAGCTAAAACAAGAGTATCATCCGCATAAAGAAGCAGAAATAGCTTGAAATAAACCTCAACATCATCATCGCTCAATACATCACGAATAGTATCAGACAAAATATCTAGCCCATTGTAGTGTTGGGACATGAAATCTACAAGGTCATTGAGAAAGAGAGAAAATAAAACTGGTGATAAATGTTCACCCTGCCTTACACCAGACTGACTAACAAAGAACTCTTATACCTGATTTAACTCAAGATTTTGCTTTATCATACATATTGTAAATCATTTTAATAAGTTTGCCATCTATGTTTTGTTTGAGCAATTTCTGCCATTAGGCTAATCTATTAATAGAGTCGAATGCTTTACTGTAATCTATAAAAGTACAATATAATTCCTTACGTTTAGAAATATAAAAATCAATAAGCATCTTCAGAGCATAAATATGACAGACTGTACCGAACACTTTCCTAAATCCAGCTTGTTCTTCACATAAAACATCATTTGACTCTAAATATAAATTCAAACGCTGATTCAGAACAGATGTAAACAATTTGCCAAAACAACTAAGGATAGATATACCCCTATAGTTATCTGGGTCATTAATATCGCCTTTATTTTTATAAAGTGTTAAACAACACCCTTGCTCCAAACTTCTGGAAAAATACCAGAATCCAAAATAATATTAAAAAGTTTACAAAACACAGGTAACAATACATCCACAGAGTTTTTCAAGTATTCATTCAATATGTCATCAAAAATTGAGGACGATTTATTATTTTTCAAATTACTAATAGCTTTGCTAATTTCGGCATGGTGATATCTGAATTTAATTCTGCATTGTTAGAACTGATATTATGTAAATCTAGATCTTGAAAATCATTATCGTCATCTGAGATATTTGCACTCAGCTTACTAAAATGCTCATGAAAAGCTTCACTAGTAATTTTATTGATAATATGTTTTTTTATCTGATGGATACTTGTTCAACAAACTCCAATAAGACTTTGGATCTGAATGTTTGAGACCTCTCAATTTCTTTTGATCTTAGCATGAAATTTTTTAAATTTCTTATTTATTTCCTTCTTATACCGTCTACTGCTATTTATCATGATGTCATGATTATTTGTGGACTTGTTCCTCCTAAAATTATTTTTATCAGTCAAATATTGATTCCTCAGAACTTTACAACTTTCATCAAACCAGGGTTTTGGGATTTTCCTCGGCTTACTATGTTTAAAATACTTTTTTTTAGCAACTAAATCACACTTTTCAGCAGCACTAATAATAATGTCAGTGACATTCTTAGTTAATTTATTCACAACTGAATCATCATAAGTTTTACTATCAAATATTACTGACATTGCATCTAATAATGCAGCAATGTTGTACGTGTTGAAATTATTTTTGAAATCTGTAACTTTATCCTTGTTCCAAGTAGGTTTTATAATAGTTTCATTTTTGCTATCAACACTAGTAGCTTCAGTACAGGCACTATTATCAATTACATTTGAAATATTTAAGCAAAAATCAATAGCACAATGCACATCAGATAAAATTGGGTCAAAATCTAGAAGATAAAAGGATTTAATTTTTGGAAAATTTACATCAGATAACAATAAATAATCCAGCACACAACCATTACCACTAATACATGTTTTACCACCTAAATATGCATCATTGCCACAACGACCATTAGCAATATGCAAGTTAGTAAATTTACATAAATCAACCAACCTATATCCATAGTTATTGACATTATGACTATCATCCGAGTGCCTGTTAATAGGAAACCCAAGATCAATAAGGTTGTTTATATTCAAATTATGCTCTGTAACATGATCAATGTTTTCATCTGCTATATACCTATCCATGACTGTAAAATCCGGAAGAATGGCTGTTCTAGCGTTAAAATCACCCAAAATACAAAATGTACTATCTATAAATTTCACATTTAAATCAACAATACATCTTTCAATATTATTAAAAATATCAGTTGAACCATAAGGAGAACCCAACAATTACGGCTAAATAAAGCGCATTCAGGCATTTGTATTTACAATCAAGCGTTGACGATGATCAAGACTAACTTGGCGGTAAAACAAATCGCATTGCGTTACAACGAGATTATATCTTTTAATTTGGAGATCCTCTATGGCATATTTCTTTTAATGTATTTTATTACTATAAGAACATTTTATTGTTCTAATTTATATCTTTGTAACCATTTCACATTTTTAAATTGGTCATTTCAAAGCTTTTTATTTTTTTCTTAACAAATTTTGCCCCGACGCCTAATCTTACTATTATACGTATTTTGTTATGTTGTAACAATAATAATATTGCCCTATCCAATATATTGGCGTATGCTATTAAAGGTTTAACGCTTTTGGTATCGATTATAAAAACGATAATTCAGTATTGAATACGCGGTTCGTTAAAGCACGATAGGTTTATCTATATGTATTTTGTATTTAAAGATTTGATTTAAAACCCTGCATTGTTGTAAATTGAAGTGGTACTAATTAATGTGTGTGTATTTAGCGTCGGTGCTAATTAATGTGAGTGTATTTAGCGTCAGGTCGCCGCCTTGCTAGATCCGGACTATGTATATATACATGCTAGCATATCTTCTTTTCACCACTTTAACTAAATAAAAGATATGATTTAAATTACTGAATTCAATTTTTTTTGAAAACAATCCAGGTTAAACTGGATTGACATTGATTCGTCATGTTTGCGATAGTTTAACTGAATTAAAGCGATTGATTTTTATTGATAAGTGAAATGGTCAGTTAATGTTAAATACACAGCTTTATTCATTGGTACTAGTAATGGGAATGAAATCATAATTCATAAAACAGACATGACATTGTTTCCTCTGATTATAAGGATTTAAAAAACATAAAAAATAAAAATAAAAATTCACGCAACATTCCTTGATTTTAAATTTAATATAGGTGAGCAGCTTTTGTGGAATAGTGCAGTATATGTTGGTATATAAGCTCGGATAGGACGGAGGTCAGCCACTGTATTGGCATGCGCAGCGCGGGTATGTGTTTGTTCATATATAATACCGCACTTAGATCTTAACGAGTGAATTCCATCGGATACTTTATTAGACTTGGATAAATAAGTATAAAGTAAGTTTCATCGTTTAAAGGGACACATTGCAAACTTGAGTTTTATATAACGCATTAAACTTAGCACCTCGATTTATTAATCCTGTAGCATTTTGACTTTACAACTGCTTGCATATAAT
Source organism: Cyrtodaria siliqua (assembly GCA_037043455.1). NCBI lineage: Eukaryota > Metazoa > Mollusca > Bivalvia > Adapedonta > Hiatellidae > Cyrtodaria > Cyrtodaria siliqua. The sequence continues at coordinate 40,120 of JAWPHD010002698.1, forward strand.
CAAATAAAAATGAGATATCATTTTTCTTCATTATTCAACCAAATTTGTAAATATATTATTGGTGCAATAAAATCAATAGTAAATAATATGTAAAAACAACCTGCTTTGCACTATTCTAATAATTATTATTAATGATTGCAAATATGCAAGGAGTGTAGAAAAACTGTGCCCGTATCCATAAAGCAAGTCAAAATTTAAGACTTTTACATATTTTTAAATATCCTTATTAACCTCTCAGGGACACCATCTCTTTTAAGAGAAATATTTAACTGTGGATTTTATTTATTCATAACCTTATCCATAATATTAAGAAAACGTCTGAAATCGATAGAAAAATGGATTTAAAAATGGATACAATTTGACTTAAGATATTGCTAAGAAAGCGTTATCAATATGGACGCCGTGAGTTTTCAACATATCAATTTTGCCTTGTGTTCCTTAATAAAGTTACATTTGATTTACATATACAGTTTATATTACAACCATATCATCCCTTATTTGTAAATAGTTTTATCTTTATATATTTACATTCATTTTTAATTACTACTTCATTTTTTTATTTTTTATCTTTTATCAGTTTTTGCGCACAATATGACCTATTTATGTGTCGACGTGCCGTAAACACTATTCATTTGAATTCATTCAATAAAGTTACATAATGGTCACATACATATGAGGACTTAGACAGAGATGCAACAAAGTAACAGAAGGCAAAGCACGTTGCATGAGACGGTAAGAGGGACAGTTGGGGACGGGTGTGAATATTAAACCCCGAATATAAAACGCTGCGAAGGCCAAATCTTCAAATTGTGTTGTGTCCGCTATTTAGTGTACTTATATTTTGGTTAGCAATTCGTAAACCGCATTGTTAGATATTGTGTATATATTCGTTTCCTGATGTATATGTGTTTAATATTAAATTTGATAATTTGTCGCCACTGATATATATAAATGTATTTTGTAACACTGTTACTTAATTAATATGCCGTGTAACACCGTATATAGCTCATTCCGTGAGCTATATACGGAGCAATGTCTCCGAATAAAGCTCAAGGTGAGCTATATACGGAGCTCGTCTCCGCATAAAGCTCACGATAAGCTATATACGGAGGGCATGTGCCTAAAGCTTACTCTTTTAAAAACTGAAAATGTTTTCAGTCCTGTTCCAATTATACTCATATTTCGTATTTGTATGATTATGATACATGAAAGTCTAAATATATGATTAAAGTATAGTTTAAGATATATGACTTGTAACGACAAGATCCTCATCTTTCCAGGAAATATATAAAGTATATTAAAGATAAAGACTTGTTGCACTATGTTGTATTTTTGTAATATTAAGCGGTTGGCAGGCGCGCGTGCCATACTCATTTACTCACGTGAGTAAACTTTATAATCAATGTCTGAACAATTGAAAGATTTAAAACTCGAAAAATGCAATAAAAGTGTAAGCTTTAGGAGGGTTCAGGTCTATTCTTGATTTTCTACAATGTCAAAGTGTCATGACATATTATTACAAAATATGCCTGGAATTACACTAGAACGCACCATTTAAGACTACCATTAACCAACAATTTCCCAAACCACCCGCAGCTTAGTTGCAGCATTGTTATAGGTTTAAGGGGACGGGCGCAAGTCCTAATAGGCGTCCGCAAAGTAGGCGTTTAGGTATCGTGAGTAACTTCAGTTTTGGCCACGCTACGCCCCTGGTTGGTGCTATTGCTGTTGATGATGAAGAACTACCTCTTCCTGAGTGAGCAACTGTTTGAAGAGCGTGCAGTGCGTGCAGAGCGTGCAGTGCGTGAAGAGCATGCATTTCGTGAAGAGAGTGCATTGCGTGAAGAGCGTGCATTGCGTGAAGAGCATACATTGCGTGAAGAGAGTGCATTGCGTGAAGAGCGTACAGTACGTGAAGTGCGTACATTGCGAGAAGAGAGTGCATTGCGTGAAGAGCATGCAGTGCGTGAAGAGCAGATGGTGATAAGCTATATACGGAATGACCATGCCTTTCTATCGTATAAAGCTTACTTTGGTGTGAGCTATATACGTAGAAAATGTGAGCTATATGCCTACATATAAAGCTTACTGGTGAGCTATATACGGAATGAGCTATATACGGTGTTACAATGCTGTTCATACGTATGACTCTAAGTGGAAAATTTTAAAAATTTGATTTGATTTGAAGGCCGGTATTTTTTAAATAAATAGTAGTTGACTCTCAACAACAAATTCGGTAAGGGTAGTGGTAATATGAAGTAGCTGAAAGCGACTTGGATTTGTTTGTTTTACCCAGCTGTATTGATTGACCAATAACTATCAATTTTACAATACTGTTGTTAAAGTCCCTATCCCGCCATCAACAAGGCAAAGTTTACAACATATGTATACCGTTTTTAAACCTACTGATGACGAGTTATATAATATAATTTACATAATTTGAAAATCCGAACTCAGTTAACACATCATAAACGGCTTTAACCAATCAAACCAAAACCCAAAACGAGAACGTCGAATTAAGAGTTTAATACAGTTCATAATTCATTTTACGCATGTTCAATCTCGGGTATTTTAAGTACCCGTGAATAAACATATACTTTTAATCGGCCTATATACATTATTTTATGACCTAAATACCAGGATAGGGTCTGATAAACGATTTTGTAGTGTATTGTTCACGTTATTTATTTTAATATAGGATTTATTTTCATCTCAAAGTGAGAAAAATGACATATTTTCACTCGTGCTAAAACAGTCGTGAAAATATAAGTTTTCTCACTTCTCGATGAAAATAAATCCTATATTCTCTCAAAACAAACAAATATCCTCCATTTATTTTAATCAAGAAATCCTCTATTTCATTGGAAAGTATATATTAAATAGTTGTATGATGTGTTAACGGGACCTCCTGACGTATACGCCTAGTTCATTTCATTAGTTTAGGTCGCCTCGCTTCAAAGGGACACATGCCAATCTTGACGTTTTATCAAGGATTAAAATTAACCTCTAGATTTATTAATCCAGTATCATTTTGACTTTAAATCTGTTTTCATATATTTTAAATACAATTTCAAGTTTTCAATTTTCTTCGTTATTTTAACATAGGTTTGAATATATTATTGGTGAAAAGTAATTAACATTTAGTAATATGAAAAACAGAAGTTGCTTTATTCTATTCTTATAATTAATATTAATGATTGAACAAATGCAATTAATGTTAAACAAAAACACTAATGGGACGCCGCGAGTTTTTAAGAAATCAAGATTACCGTGTGTAACTGTAATACGTATACATGTATACTGTATAGTTGTCACACACACACACACACACACACACACACACACACATATATATTGCACGACCCCACTTTACTAAGAACAAATGTAAATATAGCCTTAATATTTTCAAAACGTCTTCGTATGTATATGCCGTGTTATTAAGAACAATACTGTACACGGTAATTCAACTGCGAAGCAAGACGGCAGTTGGCAGCCAACTAACGGATTAATGGGGACTAGTGTTATGTTCGTTTGGAGAAGCGTAGCAGGTCCTCCGCAAGCCCTGCTATATCAGCATATTCTGGGATTATGTAATATAATTACATTTCTGTCTGTGATTTATATAGTATTCAGGGGGAAATTTGTATGATAATGCCTCCTGGGAACGGTAATAATTTCCTGGAAAGTATTCCCACTAGCCGAACTTCTTTTATGGTTTTAAGTATATATTTTTAAATGTCACATATAGTTTAATCAACATTGATTTCGTATTTCTGAGATATAATTTCATTGCATGGATATAGAATATTAGTCAATGAATTTATTTTTTATACAGACACGTTCCCTAAGGTATTACATCCCATACTACGAAACCAATGTTGATTAAACTCTTTTCCTTGCACGTGTCAATGTATCTTTATGGAATATGACTTCCGTCAACTCATCGATGACATCAGACGGACTGGGCGTTAGATGTTTGTATGGTGTTTTACGTCGTATTTTCGTACTGGGCGTTAGCTGTTTGTATAGTGTTTTACGTCATATTTTCGTACTGGGCGTTAGATGTTTGTATGGTGTTTTACGTCATATTTTCGTACTGGGCGTTAGATGTTTGTATAGTGTTTTACGTCATATTTTCGTACTGGGCGTTAGATGTTTGTATGGTGTTTTACGTCATATTTTCAACACATGTTATATAGGTTATATATGACGGTCGAATTTTTTTTGTGGTGGAGGCAGACCACCCACTGGATAGAACCAGTACTGTACACATCCTGCCATCCGTAAGAATCGACACTTTCTCACTTACAAGTCGTGCTCCCAGTGAGATTCGAACCCGCAGCGGTGAACTGGGAGTTTCAGACTTCAATGGTACTACCAAATGTAATTAGTAATGGTATATAACGAATAATACATACAAGTGTTTTTTTGCGCTCCGTTGTCAAGGTATTAATAACGCCGTTGATATGTAAACCTTCTCACCTCTCACCGCCGCGGGTTCGAATCCCACTGGGAGCTGGACTTGTAAGTGAGAAAGTGTCGATTCTTAGGGATGGCGGGAGGAATATAGTACTGGTTCTGTACCTCTACCACGAAAAAATCTACCGTCATAATTTACCTAAAAATGTAACGGATTCAGCTGACGTCATAGGAGATGAGAACATCCTCTCCACCTACCTGTTCGGAATATTTTTTCTTGTTATGTTAATATATTTTTGTCTTATTCTCACTTAGTTAAATATATTTAAAGGAAACTTGTTATTGACAGAAAGGAAGAATTTAAAGGAAATATGTCTATAATATGTCTACAATATGTCTATAATATGTCCATTAAGTCGGTATTCCTTCTTGTATAATTAGAAGGAAAACAATTGTATTTAGTTTTTTTCAGAGATAGAATTCCTTAAAATTACAGGAAACTCCCTATGCAAAAAAAAAATGATCGCGCTCTGTTTTTTCGTTTAAGGGATTTTTGTTGTTGCATATTCCAATTTTTTTTGTTGATATGTATGGATGGGAGTTAAATATTGTTTTTTTACAATTTTTCAGTCATATTATATCATGCGTTCGCCCCCGACTACCCGACCCCACCCCTCCGCAAGTTGTGTGTTCATCGTCCACTGTACTAATTTAAATTAAATCATTTTTTTTTATTTTACTCCATCGTCCACTGCATAACTTCAAAATCAAATCACAGTATTTTACTCAGTTCAAGACAGTTATGACATCATGAGGTCAAGACTATAGTACACATAATTCAGAATCTGCGATTAACGGTTTCTTAAGTACACATGAACAATTTTAAAACTGGGTGGTAAGTAGTTTGTCATTCGGTAATCATTTTGTTATTTAGTCTCATTTTATATAAACATATTTACGTATTAGTTATGTCAATATTCAATATTTGCATACTGATATTGCAGTGCACATAAAAAAATATTTCCTTAAAGATAGCTGTCCTAGCAGATTAGCCTTTAAAGGTACACATACATTGCTTGCCTTATCAGATTTCACAGAGAATGTTTACGGCGTGTTAAATAAAGGTATACGATAATATCAATTGATTTATCAGAGATATGGACATTTAAAATGCGATATTTTACCAAAGATATACAAAAAGCCCAACATTTTGGCTCTGTTACATTATTATATTACAACCTTATTCATTTATATTCATATATTCAATATGGGTGCCAAAATGACTCAAGCTTTAAAACTGTTATTTGGTCAATAAATAGATAACATCTCTTTATCACATGATTACCCAATACACAAACTTCTTACACTGACGTTCATTTAAAATACATATTACGTGCGTAGGTCCTAAATGCACAGGTCTTGCTTTTACATGTACACTGAACGACTTTAAAAACGCAACACGGGAATTTCCGCTATATATTGTATATACTGCACACTTAATTGCACATAACATTGCAATGAAATCCCAAGATGTTTTGTAAAAAAAAGAGTTGCAGTAATTAGAGAAAGGACACAACTGTGATGTTGTAGACGTTTTAATTACACTACACCTTGTAACAAGAATTTCATAAATGTTGAAGTTGCTATTTGAAAAAACTGAGCTAGTTCAGTACTGTATTTAACGTATATAGTTTGCAAAATTTTGCATCCTAAGTTTTCTCATTGTACATACAATATATAGCGGAAATTCCCGTGTTGCGTTTCTTTTGCGTTTCAGTGTATACCAGTTATTTATCCTCCTATATTTGAAGGATTTTTAGGTCTCGCAACAGAGTGCATTCGTACTATGTTGGCCTATAGGAATAAAGTTTACTACGCCATTCCGTTCAAGAAGTTTCCAAGCGAAAAGTTACTATTTATTTTATGAAACTCAAGTCCTTTGCCCACATACAACTGTACACAATCTGGTACGTTGACTATTTGCACTATTTTGGGCTTTAACTCCAGAGTTTTCAGTTAGGACAAGAATTCCTACGCTTCTTCAGCACCCATAAAACAGTCATATTTTGGAGGCAGTGTCATCTAAAGCTGCACATCCAATTTCAGATTGTGCTCATCTCACCAACAACAACAATAAACATATCTGTCAGCAAGTATTAAACACATTTAAAACCGAAAAACACAAGTTACTGCTTTTTATGGCGCAATAATTACTCTTCCGTTGGGTTTCAAGGGAGTTAACTGTGTAGTGAAACCTTTAGTTCATCTCCGATAGTTCTCTTATTTAGTAATAATTCGGTGTCCAAAGTCGTAGTAAGTCGTACATTAACGGAGTAGACCGTAGAAAAGCAACAACTCCTTCTTGGATCGCGGTTAATTTGACAAGATTTACATTACAAGTTTTCGAGGATCAGCTAACAGCTATTAACATTGACATTGTGGTATTATATCGCATCATACCGTAAAAAAAAAGAGGCCAAAGAAGACCTGTGAACGCTATACCTGTATAGAGACACCATTTTTACATCTTTGCAGAATGACAAAAAGGGGATATTGCAAATAGATAGGACGGATACTGAAAGTGCATGCATGAAATCTTGAACGTCAGGTTTTGGCAAATTTATTTTGTGACGGTGGCCATTATTAAAATATGATTGAGGTATTTTGAACAAACCCAGTGATAGTCGGGGGTATATTGATCAATTCTGTTAAATAACTGTCACAAGATATGCAATGGTTCTTGATAAGAAGATTATTTAAGAATTTTCATTATAAACCAAAAGAAACAAACTTTAAACCACCAGGGAGGGTGATTCGACCCCAGGATCACCAATTTAACAAACTTGGTAGGGGAGCTTACACGCACAATATGAGCTATTTAGCTTTGTCAGTTTCAGAGAAGTTACAAAACTCTTTGCAAAACTGTGACACCACGTTAGGGCTTTTGACACCATTTCAATAAACTTCGCAGAACCTAAAGATGCTCCATCAGAGCTTTATGCCTTGTTTTTTCAGAGAATATTTTTTAGATTTTCCACTATATACGGTGTCCTGTTAGGGCCATCTTACCATCACATCTTCCCACAGACCATCGATCTAGGTCGATGGTCGATAGTAAGATGCGATGGTCGATGAAAAGATGCGATGGTCGACGATAAGATGCGATGGTCGATGGTCCATCTCATCTTACCATCGCATCTTATCGTCGACCATCGCACCTTACCATCGACCATCGCATCTTACAATCGCATCTTACCATCGCATCTTACCATCGACAATCGCCTAGCCATCGAATCTGACCATCGACAATCGCATATTACCGTCGCATCTTACCATCGACCTAGGCGATGGTGGATGGTAAGATACGATGGTCGATGGTAAGATGGACCATCGCATCTTATCATCCACCATCGCATCTTACCATCGCATCTTACCATCGACCATCGCAACTTATTATCGACCATCGCATCTTACCATTGACCTTCGACCATCGCATCTTACCATTGACCTTCGACCATCGCATCTTACCATCGACCATCGACCTAGATCGATGGTCGATGGTAATATGCGATGGTAGGATAGCCCTAACAGGACACCGTACCTATACTATATAAAACTGTGAACCAGGAACAAAGCAGAAATTGACATAAGGGTCACCATTTTAACATACTTAGTAACGCCGACGCCAACGCGGACACCGCAGGACAACGCCTTTAGGCGGTATAGCCCAATTCGGTAACATGGTTTGCTTCCCTTTAAAGGGAAATACAGAGTTGTCATATTTTCAACTTCCTGTGAGCAAATTACTTTTCAAGACACATTTGGTCAGATACCACTATTGCATTATAGCATTTTGGCTTACAACCCCTATTCATATAACTGAACGGATGAAAACACCGAACTTATTTTAAAGAACTATCTTAGATATCAAAAATGGGGGTAATGTGATGCTTTCAGCCTCTAATACTTCACTAAAGGTGGGCACCCACGAATGGCAGAAAAGAAATTTTACTTTTTTTCAAATATACCCTAAGTACAATTGTACCCATACAAATGCAAATTTCAGTCAAAATATCCTAAATGAACATGTTCTATGGTGGAAATATATTTTGTTGATGGTTTATTGGGATTTGTTATGATTTGGGTAATTTAATCCAATCAGAATCTACCTTACATCTGACTATATGCCCTAAAAGACCTATACCTTTTTCAACCAATCAGAAACCCTAATCAATAGTGGTATCTGACGACCATTTTCCAGCGTAACTGGTCATGAAAATAGGTGTAGCACACCCATTGCATCACAGGAAGTGTCTGCCTGGGGTAGGTGTCATTCTGGGTATCGCATAATGGCGGTCTGTAAATAATTCTCATTTCTTTTTGTAAAAAAAGGCATTTTCACTATTTCAAAGTGCCATGTTTGGTTTATATCACACGGTTGATCTATTTGTTACATTTTTCAAGCATTGTCATGTTAAAATTGTGAATTTGAATTTTTTGCTTGTGTGGAAATGAGTGGATCATTTTGGCATCTCAGTGTTTATGTTTTTACAGGGACCATTCATTCATGAGACAAGTTCTTTCTTAGAAGAGACATGAACCTCACTTTTCTGTTGATTTTGTGGCATATGTGTCATTTGAGACGAGAATGTTCGATATTCATTTTTAGTTTGGGCCTAGATATGAATGACAACATGGCATTTAAATTTTAATTCATACACAACTCAATGCAAAAATCAATGGAGTGTTACACATATGTCGGGATCATGTGAATTTTCATTTTCTCTCAGATTCTTACTTAACTGTCATTTTTCCTTTTGGATTATTTGTCTTCAAAAAATACGGTGTTGGTGTCAACATGTAGATGTATGTATTTGTCATCATAACTTCAGCATTATTATTTTCAAAATTCTGCTTTTATAGGTATGACACTACAAACTCCGTCCCCTTACCTCCTAAAATTGGGTTTTCTGAGATAATGTCAGAGAGAACTGAAGGTAGAGTATGCTGCTCAATCATTTAAACTTGGCTTATATGGAAAGGCAGCTTGGGATTACATTTGGGGTTACTGGGGTTAAGGTCAAGGTCACTGTTACTAAATATAGAAAAACGGCTTCCGCTCAATAACTTCAGTTTGGAATGAGATATTGGAATGAAACCCTATGGGTAGGTAGCTTATATGAAAAGGAAACTTGGGATTGCATTTGGGGTCAGTGGAGTCAAGGTCAATGTCACTGTTACTAAAATTAGAAAACGGTTTCCGCTCAGTAACTTCAGTTAGAAATGAGATATTGGAATGAATCTGTATGGGTAGGTAGCTTATATGAAAAGGATGCTTGGAATTGCATTTGGAGTCACTGGAGTCAAGGTCACTGTTACTAAAAATAGAAAAACGGTTTCTACTCAATAACTTCATTTAGGAATGAGATATTGGAACGAACTTTTATGGGTTGGTAGCTTATATGAAAAGAAAGCTTGGAATTACATCTGGGATCACAGGGGTTAAGGTCAAGGTCAATGTTCCTAAAAATATAAAAAGCGGTTTTGCTCAGTCACTTTAGTTAGGAATGAGATATTGGAATAAAACGTTATGGGTAGGTACCTTATATGAAAAAGGAAGCTTGCGATTGCATTTGGGGTCACTGCAGGTCAAGGCAAGGTCACTTTTACTAAAAATAGATAAATGGTTTCCACTCAATAATTTCAGTTAGGAATGAGATATTTGAATGAATCTGTATGAGTATCTAGCTTATATGAAAAGGAAGCTTGGGATTTAATTTGTGGTCACTGGGGTCAAGGTCACTTTTACTAAAAATAGATAATTGGTTTTCACACAATAATTTCAGTTCGGAATGAGATATTGGAATGAAACTTTGTGGGTAGCTAGCTTATATAAAAAGGAAGCTTGGGATTGCCTTTGTGGTCACTGTCATCAAGGTCAAGGTCACTGCTACTAAAAATAGAAAAAGTAGATATTGGAATAAAAAGTGGTTAAGTGGCTTATATGAAAAGGAAGCTTGGTATTGCATTTGGGTTCACTGGGTCAAGGTCACTGTTACTAAAAATAGAAGTTTCCACTCAATAACTTCAGTTAGGAATGAGATATTGGAATGAAACTTTATGGGTAGGTAGCTTATATGAAAATGAAGCTTGGGATTGCATTTGGGGTCACTGGGGTCAAGGTCACTGCTACTAAAAGTAGAAAAATATTCCGCTCAATAACTTCAGTTAGGAATGAGATATTGGAATGTATCTTTATGGGTCGGTAGCTTATATGAAAAGTTATGTTTAGTCTCATATTGTTCAGACAGTTAATTGGACATTTTACGATTCTAAATTTAACACCTACCTAATGCAGTAACGCATTACATTGCTGTTACTTTACATTATGAATTTACATGTTCATTTGTCTTTATCCAAGGAGAAAATTAATTATCCTCCAAAAATCATTTTTATCGCACATTGACCGGTAGGGAACATTGTTATTGCATAGCAATACTTCTTGTTGTTAAGAGTTGGCATTCTATTATAATGTTTTATGCTTATATGTGTTATTGCATATGTGTGTTTTCCCACTGGTACACATTTCACCTTAAAGCTGATTGCTAAATACATAATTGGTTACTATATGTTTCCCCATCAGACCAATTGCAATTTCATATTCATCATCAAAGTTTGAAAATAGAAACTTTCCAATAACAATAATTTTCTGATTTCTACATATATTACTATTTCAAAATAACACTGTTCAAGTTTAAAATGCCATAATACAAAAACCGCTATCAATCTATAGTGCATCAGTTTAAAGTCCTAAAGCATTACATAAATTTGTTTCATTTCACTATTGTTGAAACAATATCTTACAATGGAACTTTCTACTGATTCACATGTATAGACTTAGTTCTGCGATTCACAATTCTTGCTACACATGCTTCAAGAATGTGCTATTTTATAAATTGATTCCGGTATTTGAATATCTGTAGATAACTTTGTCATCCCTCATCTTTTTTCCGAATATGTAAAACTTCAATTTATTGAGACAATGAAGACAGTTTAAGTCAATGTCTTTTTATTTTGTACAAAAATGTGTTTGAAAATGAAAATAAAATAAAAGCAATTTTTTTAGATATGCATCTTTCTAGTTGTATTTATTGGCCACTACCCAACATTACCTGATTCATGACTCATGTTGCCTAATTGGGCAATTTATTATTTAATAAAGCTTTTGATCAGCTTTAAGAACACATTCAGTTTTTCACATGCATTGCAGCTCCTTTACTTCCTTTTTTAAACAAAAAAAGCGGCGTCTTTGATGCCTTGCATCAAAATTCATCTTGTATACTGCTGACATGCTACATGACCGAGCAGTTCAGGTATATAAGTTGAGGCCAGATTAAAGTTATTTCTTTGTTTAGCATTGCTATATTGAATATTATCAGCTGCTTGAAGTTGGCTCAACATACGACAATCGACCTACGGCATTCGACATACGACATTCGACATACAACATTCAAAAACATCCTTCAAAGTAAATTCGACATACAACATTCGACATACGACACAACATTCAAAAACATCCGTTTCAAAGTGAATGTCGTTTTACGCGACATACGACATTCGACATTCAAATACATCCTTCTAAGTGAATGTCGTTTCATGCGAAATACAAAATCGACATTCGAAATACGACATTCACTTTGAATGATGTTTTTGAATGTCGTATGTCGAATGCCGTATGTCGAATGTTGTATGTCGCGTGAAACGACATTCACTTTGAAGTTTTTGAATGTCGTATGTCGAATGTCGTATGTCGAATGTTGTAAGTCGCGTGAAACGAAATTCACTTTGAAGGATGTTTTTGAATGTTGTTTTTCGAATGTCGTTTGTCCAATGTTGTATGTCGAATGTTGTATGTCGCGTGAAACGACATTCAATGAAGGATATTTTTGAATGTCGTATGTCGAATGTTGTATGTCGTGTGAAACGACATTCAAAGAAGAATGTTTTTGAATGCCATATGTCGAATGTCGAATGTTGTATGTCGTGTGAAACGACATTAACTTTGAAGGATGTTTTTGAATGTCGTATGTCTAATGTCGTATGTCGAATGTTTTATGTCCCGTGAAACAATATTCACTTTGAAGAATGTTTTTGAATGTCGATTGTCGTATGTTGAGCCAACTTCACGCAGCTTCTAATATAGTATCTAGGTTATAACTTTAAAAAATACAATGTACATGACTTCAATGAAGAGAAATATAAGATAATAATTTAGCTGTGTTAAATAGAAAACTTTTCGGGTAATTATTTATTGTTCTGGAACAAAAATAAAACCAAAACACAATTAATGAAATACCTGGGTCCGTATTCATAAAGCTTCTTAGCAAAATCTTAACTTAAGTCAAACTGTATCAATTTTTTAAACACCTTTTTCCCATCAATTCAGACGTTTCCTCAATATTTTCAATAAGGTTTTGGATAAATAAAACCTACATCTAAATACGTATCTTAAAATAGATGGTTTTTAATGTCCCTGAGAGGTTAATAAGGAGATTTGAAAATATGTAAATATCTTAAATTTTGACTTAAAGCTACAGAGTCCCAATATCAATCGATTTCTTCTTTTATTTGTAACTTCATGTTCACCAGCTCATGTCGAAATCGGATATTTAAGCGAGCAAATATAGCGCAGGAAATCATTTACTGTATATACATCGGCCAGTGCACATCGTATCTATACACAGGTAACAGTAATTTTTACAGAAAAAAAAGTTGGTTTCTTTCGGGGCTCGAACACACGACCTTCTGATTTCAAGTCCGGTGCTCTATCCACTGAACTACAAAGGTACTTGAGAATAGTATACTAACTACCATATATTAAGAGTCAAAATAACTTAACATATTTGAACGCAACTAAAGATGGATCAATACATATGAAGTCCATATTGTCGCACGTGTAAATTAATATTGCCTGGTGTAATACTGGATGTTATCAATATAAAACTAATACTTCGCCTCAAATCAACCAAATCTCGACTTGTTATTTAACGCTTGATGAGTTTGAGTGCGCGCGCTTGTTATTACGTAATGCCTATTTAGCGTTAAAATGCTATAACATACCAATAAACAGCAGTGGTCTAGTGGTTCAGCATACATCTTTCAAAACTTACAAGTGCAAGGCTGTGGTTCATGGAGAGAACTGTAACTATGGAGAGAACTGTAACTAATGTTGTAATAACTTGTAGTTCAATCCATTTGCATATGTTTCTATGAAAATTGTGATGTTCAATTGATGTATTGTAACATATCTGTAATAAAATATTATTAAACTAATAAAAATGTGAAATTTACGCATCGATTTCTGCTTATATATCGACTTTTGGGGTGTTCCTCGATTTGAAACTACTTCACACGTGACTCATTCATATTCATGAGTTATTACCAGTTAAAATAGGGACTGTACAGCTTTAAGTAATATTGCCCACTTAAGTTGCTTTATGAATACGGAGCCTGCTTTACTTCATACAAAAGCTTTATTGAGCCGTCTTCGTCATCTGATATTTACTGGAATAAAACAATTTGCTGATGCAATGTATACCTAACATGCTCATACTATGTATGTCTAACATTGATTTACAGTAAGCGAATTGTGCTAAAAGCTGAAGAGATTTTAAAGGGACATAATCTGTTTAAGTAATTACCGAACTGGGCTTATCGGTGTCAGAAGGTTGATAATCTCATAATCTACTTATAACAAAGCTATTAGTACTTTAAATAAAATATGGGAGCCTTGTGTTTTGGTTGTTGCATCAATTTTTGGTTGTTGCATCAATGTTTTGTTTATTGCATCAATATTTTGTTTGTTGCAGCATCAATGTTTTGGTTGCTGCAGCATCAAAGTTTTGGTTTCTGCATCAATGTTTTGGTTGTTGCATCAATGTTTTGGTTGTTGCATCAATTTTGTGAGCATATAAATTGACATTGACCTAGTTCCAAGGCTAGTTCATCTATTTTACCTATATCATATAATACTCTATTTTCATTTTATATCAGTTTAGGCGACTGAAAAGAACGCATCTGAAGAAAATCGTAAACCCTTATAATGCCAGCTGGAAATTATAGGAAGAAAGGTGAGGAAACTGAAGATGGTATTGGTTTCCTTAATCGCCCCCAGGTATATGTCCAACGCAAAGGTCAGTAAGAAAAAATGAAATGCTCATCAGACTGGTTCCATATCGTTGTACAAATACAAGGTTAGTGATCAGTGGATAGTGCGTCAAAGACTGATCCGGTGTTGTTTAGTATTTCAACGCTGGCAGTTTTTTTCACTCGTCAACGAAAACTGTTTTTTAAATTTGGATAGCTTCTGTTTGGAGATTTGCTTTTTTAAGGAATGATGTTAAAGGCGAACTGTTTCTAAATGACCAAACGATTCTTCTTATTATTTTAGTCAAAATATTGCCATTGTATTAGAACATCATTTTGATAAGGGACCAGTCAATTGATACGTGTGGATTGCGTTGCAAAATTGTCAGTTTAAAATGTGTGGTTGAGTCTTTGCAGTGATTTAACCTCAATTTAGACCCGTTAAGGCTTGCAGTTTTGTGGCATAACTTCTAAAAGAGTTTTTGTTCTTAAAACTTTGCGATGTAATCGAAATTACACGTGCAGCACGAGTAACGCCATTGATGCGCTTTTAGACCTTGTACATATTGTAGAGGTCGCCTCACCTAAATCGCACAAGCGATTAATGCTGATACAGTAGTTTAGATTGTCACGATGAAAGTAGATTGTCACGATAAAAGTAGATTGTCGCGATAAAAGCAGATTGTCACGAGGAAAGACAATTGTCTGGAGGAAAGTAGCTTGTCATGAGGAAAGTATGTGATAATACAACCACACAATTTAATTGTGTACTCATCCAGCGAATCAGTTGGGTTGTATCAGAAGGTTGTATTTTTCAACATACATTTTGTCGAATATAGCAACATGAACTCAGTGACATGGTTTCCTCGTGTGATAATTGTATTTACATACTAACCAAATCTCCGATACTGTATATTTGTGTTAATGCAATCTATTCAAAGGTGTACTGATAGTTAACAAACTTCTTTTTCGGTTATGTCTTACTCGTAATGCATGGCCACTTAAGCTTACCTTGCAAACACTGCCATGTAAAGTAATACTTTAAACCACTGACCTAATAACACATATTTATTATATTTGTGCGTAAACTGCTTTGTATGCATGTTTTTGAGTTTATCTAACACAGTGTTTATAGACTTAATCTCTAACCTCTTACCTGAAGTTGTCTGGAAATAACGGCGCCATGTTACTGCCTTGCGACACATGTGCTAAGCGACTATATTTCATACCCGGTAAAAAGAAAGAAAGAGATGGACCAAGGGTAACACTTGGCTATAAAATAAGTAAAACAGCATGCATTTTTAAAAACTATATATCACTTTAATCAACAACATGTACGAAATACATAACGTTAAACACAAAACAAACAAACTAGCCAATAACGAAAACTGAAAACAGAGACTGTATAAGCTGCCGAAAGTGTGCAAAAACCAATAATACCAAAAACGACATGGCTTCTCCCGGCACTTGATTTGTCGTCTGAACACGGACTATGCCAACCTCCGGATCGTCTGCTGTGGTATCCCGATCCATTTTCTTCAATCGCAGAAGATGCTTCAGATCTTCGAACGGTGAGTCTTGTATGATGTAAGCAAACATAGCCCTACCAAGAACGTCCCATATGCAGGGGAATACCAGGTACATCGCCAATCGTGAAAACTCCGCCTATCTTGTCATTCTTCGAAAATTGTTGCAGAAAGTCATTTACAATGACGCAGGAACCGAAAGGTGGTGGGTTTTACGTTTACGGATTATTAACGTTTTTAACGAATTTGTGAGCAACCCTTACTGTAAAAAGAAATCGAAAGAGTTTAATACTTTCATACTGTATAACTTTTTTTTTAAAGCCAAGTTTAACCTTTGATCAATGTCTTCTTTTTTACCGAGTATATATGACACATGTATACACATCGGCGACACCTCTTTAGAACAGGGATTGTGAATTGTATGTTGTAAAATAAATGTCTTTTTCAGATGGCCTTCCGTATTACTCAAATATGTCATTGGAACCAAAACGGTTGGATTTTAGCTACCTAGAAGGTATAATATGAGACGTAATCAAACCTAGTATACACAGTGTCATGTATATACACAGCGTCATGTATATACACTGTGTCATGTATATACACAGTATCATGTATCTACACAGTGTCGTGTATATACACAGTGTCGTGTATATACACAGTGTCATGTACATCGCTCATTTACCCGAACTATATCTATGTATAGATTTATTTGAATCAAGTCTTACGCATGTTTAATGATTGGTTTATAACTGACTACTTACTAACATATATACAGCACAGCACTATTATAACTACTTAGATATATTACATTAGTCTTTCATTTAACCCTCGATATGTTAACTTTATCCTGTAGAACCGTTAGGCCATTTTTTTGCTTATTCGTTTTACGAACCATTGAGACAGGGAAGTGCCGCAGGAGAAAGAGGAGGGGAAAATAAAAATAAAAAATTGGAAAATCTATTTGCTATTTGTCATTGGAAAGAAAAAGAGTTTGAACATTTCTATTAAAATACGGGAGGAGGTAAAATAAAAATACAAATGATCAAGTTCTCATCGTAGGAGGGTTCGTAAAACGAACTATCAAATAAAAAACATGTGTTATTATCACATAAACGATATCTGCTTATTGTACCATATACCATTGTATTAAATCATCTCCAATGTTAGTTTGCATAGTATGTAACAAATAATTTACTACTGTTTGAAAAATCATCGCTGAAGCATGTCAGTTTTTGTCGATCAATCGAATCGAGGGGTTCCATCTATTTTTAACCATTACAGCTTTGTTTCTTCACGGATCGACTCGAAATAACTTGTATTACTTACTTTGAGATAATATCCAAATATCCAGATAACTAATTTCTTGTAAACTATGCAATAAATAAGCAAAAGTCTGATTCGAAAACTATTAGTCTGTACGGTGCGTTACCCACACGGATTTGCTACTGGACCGTGCGGTCAGTACCAAAATCTGTACGGTGCCTTACAGATAGTTGTCAAAATTACTGTACGCGCCGTTCAATTAGTTGTCAGCACGCGGAACATTCTCACGCAACTTTCTCTTCTCACTGTATCGTTGGTCATCTAAGAGACGTGCGAGTAACAATTCTATCGGATGTTGGTAATAATGGTATGAAGTTACTTCAAACTTCAAAACTATCACCCTTCCAAAGCATGTCATGTCTAACTGTATCTCAAAATATCAAATCAACATCAAACTCACACAGAATTTATTTAAGTAATATGTTTGTGTTTCTAATTTGTTAATAAGTTGTATTCGGCTAAGGGTATGTCAGTTGCGTTGTTGTTAACTCGATGTATGGGTCCTCGGTATAACGGTTATAGTAACTATAATGAAAGAATATGTTTAGCAAGTAAATAAAATGGTAAATCCCATTGAGCAGATTCAAGGCTATGTGCTTCAGCCGCCATTATCAATATAACTAACATAATTAACAAGTATATGCAGGACATTATTTTTAAACGATATCTGCGAAAAAAGTAGCAACATGTTTTAATTTACCTGCTTTACAGAAATTATAATTTCGTTCTTATTTCAATATAAAGGGAAGCAATTAAAAATTTAAAACTTTAGTTCGTAATTTCATTATAATGACAAGGTTAATGTTTGGCATATGCTGCCATTAGCTGATGAGAATGTTAGTTATTCTTTTTAAAAACTGGGTCTAGATATGATGACAACATGCCATTTACATTTTAATTTATACACAACTCAATACAAAAGTCAATGGGCGTGTTTCATTTCTCAAAGTCCGGACTCTATTGTACCCATCTCGGTGAGATACCGAAAGGCTTATCGAGTATATTGGCGGAGGGACTATACACCTTAGAACTACACACACACACACACACACACACTTTCATTTCTCTCAGATAATTACCTAACTGGCATTTTTCCTTTTGGATGATCAGTCAAGGTCACAGTGATCCAATAATTGTAGTGGCACTCTGTCGTCCTAAAATGAATCAACGTACCAAGATTGGTACCTCTAGATGCTGTAGTATAATCTATGGGTTATGGTCCTTACTAGATTTTTCTATTTCTGACCTTGAAGGTCAAGATTACAGTGACCCAGTTTTGGCATCCAACATCTCAGCATCCCAATATGTATCCACATACCAAATTTGGTACTTGCATGTGCTGTATTATATGAGTTATTGCTCGGAAAACCAATAGAACAATCATTGCTAAATCAGGGGTGCATAACTCTGCTTTTAATGATCCTATCTAAGCAAAAGGTGAACTTGACCAAATGCAGTATGACATTTTTGCTAAATCGAGGGCAATAACAACTCTGGCGTTTCTAGCCCATACTCGATCTTGACCGAGATCTTATAGTCATACACATTCTGTACACATATTATTAAGATTGGTCTTGAAATAAAGCCTCTAGAGTGTTAACAAGATCAAATACAGTTTATTGCTAAATCAAGGGAATTACACTGGTGTTACTAGGCCGATATGACCGAAACTCGAACTTAGCTTGCATTTTCTAAACATTCACATTCTGTCTTAATATGATTCAGATTGGTCAATAATTGACTCTACTGTAGTGTGTTAACACGGTAGAATATGGCATTTTTGCTAAATCATGGACAATAACTCTGGTCATACTTGTACGATCTGGCCCATAATCGAACTTGGCCGAGATCTTTTGGTCATATATATTTTTTCCAAGGTTGGTCAAGATTTGTTGAAAAATGTGGCCGCTAGACTGTTAACATACCAATTGTATGATATAAGCGATAAACTGTATCCTGTCAGCTGGATGTGAAAAATACGTTCACACGAAAAAGTAAAAAAAAAGTCAAACGTATATGTCACATTTTTGATTAGTGATATTTACGACCGTATTTGTAACAAAAGTGTGACGAATTCGCACGAATTCCTCACACATGTGAAGAATTCGTTTCTGTGAAATTTACGGTTCAAAGAGCTCTGTTTGTGATGGATAGATCGCGTGATGGAGTAAAGGTTGTAAAGCAGTGTAAATAAAAAAACACGTGAATTGCAGTTGCTCTTTATTTAAGGAGAAATAAGTTGAAAAATAGTACAAAATGCAAATAATAATCACTACAGCACACAACATACGAAAAATCTACTTGACCAAAGAAGCTTAAGCTACATTTTAAAATCACTGTTGTTTATAAACAAATTGTCAACATAGAAAACATTATCTATTTTTTTCCCCTTCAAATTATTGGAAATCTCATGAGATGGCACGTTTGTGCTTGAAGGCGATGGTCCGTTTTTGCACCAGCAGGACTATGCTATGGTATAGAAATAACTCAAATGGAAAGAAGTTAGAGCTAAAAAAAAATATATTCTAAACATGAATGGAAAATGTGGGAATGTGCCAAGCGAATTCAGATTTCCAAGAAAAAGAACACAGAGTGTGAGAAAAAAAGTGTTACTGTAAATTACGGGAGTTTTTACATCCCTTGCGAAGATGCGAACTGATCCGGAGTTTGTCGGAAATTATAAGACGGAAATAGCCGACATGTAGATGACGTTACGCCCGTAGTACAATATAGGTTAGGGATAAAAGCCGTACCGTACCGTATCGTACATTCCGAAATATAACGGACATATAGTAGCAAATTCGCGATGGTAACGCACCATACAGCCAAATATTTTTCGAATCAGAGTTTTGCTTATTTATTGCATGGTTTACAATAAATGAGTTATCTGACCATTTAGATAAGTAATATGCGTTATTTCGCTTCGATCTGTGAAGTAACAAGCCAGTAATGGTTCAAAACAGGCGGGATTCCTCGCTTCGATTGCAGATCAGCAAAAATTGACATGCTTCAGCGATGATTTTTCAAACAGTGTTACATACTATGCAGCCGAGTGTAAAGGAATCATTTTTCTAACTGTCAGCATACATATCTACGCATGTCACGCCGAATTAAGTAAGTAGCGAGCACAAATGTAAGGCACTTACTTTTCGGATGTTGAGGTGTCCGTCATCTTGGAAATAACAAAACCGGCTAGCCGTACCGTAGCCGTACAGGTTACACTACAGTGAATCCGATTTAAGCTCACTTGAGACAAAGGCTTAACGTGAGCTATTGTGACCGATTTATGTTGTCGTTCGGCATAAACATTTTCTGTTTGATTCTCTTTTTCAGCTCACCGTTATCTATTGTGACCGCCCTCCGCGTATTGTCCGGCATACATATTTACATTTAAACGACGTCTTCTCATAAACTGCTTGACCAATTTTAACAAAAGTTCACATACTTGTTCCTTGCATCAATATTATACTTTTTAGAATTGTAAAACTAAGATCAATGCAACTCGAGATAACCACCATTACTAAAACTATTTCAAACTTCAACAAACAGTTTTTATTTAGAAACAGTTTTATTTAAAAACGATTGCTAGGTACTCCGGAGGTCCAACGTTTCTACGGATATTATACATAGACTTTTATCAGGTGTTTTATTTTTTTATCTTGCAAGTTTGGTCCATATTTATATGAAAAGTATTGGACTTTTCAATGATATATATAATTTGGTGGCGTAAAATAGGTTCTAAATATTTCTGGAGATATAATGTCAAACTGTAAGGCAACATGTTAGTTGAGGTTCCATATGTTTGTGAACGTATGTATTCTCACATAAGCGTTCATATAAACGGTTAGAAATGTTAGCATTGTATAGATTGAGAATGCCCTCCCATAAGTTACAGATAGATGTAGGTCATAATGTAAATTATATGTGACGTCTTAGAAAACGAATCCCATTTTATATTGGAATTTACTTTATATAAAGTACTAAGAACAAACCTTATCAAGCGGTACCATTGGCAGAGGCTAAATATTTCTAAGTTGGTAGAGCTGCTGTCATCTTGGCCACTTATGATTTGATCCTTTCAAAATCCGAAACAAATGATATTTTAATCATTAAATACCGGTACTCTGCCAAGAGGTAATGTAAATGTTGAATATGTCCAATGGTATTTTCGTCTGCGAAATGTTGTTTTTGATTTATGCATCTCTGTTAAATAATTGCTTGTGATAACACTTACTATATCATGTTTGAAATATTCTTAATTAAAGTTATTTAGCATGCCATATTAAAAGTAAAGTTTATTATAATTTATTAGATACTTTTTCGAATCATTGCCATTTTACTTCTGTAATTGAAATTAGTTTGTCATACCGTATATTCATGGACCAAATGGTCTGCTGTATTGTTGATTAAAAGGACACGTGGCAATCTTGAATAATTTTTGATCAAAAATTAATATTACCATCTTGACTTATTAATCCAGTAACATTTTGGCTTTAAACTTGCTTGCATATATTTAAATAACATTTTTGGTTCTCTTTTTTTCTTTATTATTCTACTTTAATTGTAAATATATTATTGATTTAATGTAATCAACAGTTATGTGCAAAAACAATTTGCTTTTCTCCATTCTAATAATTAATATTAATAATTGAACCAATGTACATGCACGTTATGTAGGAGTTTTTAAAATATCACGATTGTCATGTGTCCCTATTAAAACATATAAAAGTGTAGACAAGTACACACTTGTTATATCTCTACACAGGGGATGGTCCGGAAATAAGGAAACAACGTGCGGTTTCCGTGTCCTATGTGGGAGCTGGAGCCCTTGCAAAGAGGGTAGGTTTGCTAACTATGCATATCTCTTATTTACTATACTACATAATAATAATAATAATAATAATAATAATAATAATAATGATAATAATGAAATGATTAAGTATACCATTTGTATATATTTCACCATTTACTTGTATATATTATACGTTGACATTATATATGCTTATATGTATGTATTGTAGACGATGTACTTTGTACAAGTCTGAATAAAAAGTCTGTCTGTCTGTTTAATCTCATCTTGTTTTTAAAGAGTCATTGGCTTGTATTTGTTAATCCGAACGAACCGTTTAACTGTACTTTCAACCAATCCAAATGCGATGAATTAATATGTTTACATATGTGTTTTGTGTATATCCTTGGAAAGATTAAGCGTAGTCTATGGGGCGGCCATTACCGGCAGAAGTATGTTTTTAATAAATCATCCAGTCAAAGATGAATTAATTGATCGGTATTATATTTAATTCAATGTAACTTGAATTGATCCACTACTTTTCTTGAAACCATCTAACAAAACTTAAAACAATCCGATGCTTTGTGAAATAATCTGGAGTGATTTTCAAACCATCTAATCGAACTTGAAACGATTCAGTGCAATGCTAAACAGTTCATTCGAAAATATGAATCAACGCAAGAGAATCTTTGACTGGATGATTTATTAAAAACATACATTTGGCGGTAATGGCCGCCCATAGTAGTCTGCAATTTTAATATTTATAACACAGTGTGATGGATTCTCTATCGAAACAAACAGTATTGTCAATATATGCTTACGAAACTTTTCTCATTTATCAAACATATAGAGGCCAAAAGGAGTCTCTTGAAGTAATTTATTTTTATAACTTCTGTTGTCAAATAACAAATACAGATGCGTAGATATCGATGACAATGTTTTCTGTAAAAAAAAATCTAGAATTCTATGGAATGGCATAGGCGACTAGGCGACATAGGCGACCTATGCCGCCATTCTGTAGAATCGATCAGCGCTAAAGATAGAAACAAGCATACACTTCTGAGTAAAATGCATGCAATAAATAAATATATTTTAATTAGTTTCTTTTCCCAAGTTTAAACTTTATCGCTGATTAATACATTGCATATGTGATGGTGCGCATGTCTGAACGGAAGTCAATACGCGAAGATGGCAATACTTTTAAGATTTCATATTCTTAGTCCATATGAAAAAGTAAGCGTTAGAGTTTACACGTGCATTCAAGACATCAGCGCGTTAACTTGCCTAAGCTTGAAATTAGGGATTTTTTTTTAAAATAGCTATAGTATTTTTTTTAAATGTCCTGAATCCTGATACCAAGTTCAGTTTATTTTGCCAACATTTTGTTATTCTTTGAAAATAGTTTACATATTTCTTATTGCATCATTGCATTTGTAAAACTCGACTATTGCTTATTTAGGCAGATGGAGAAATCCTCGAGTCTCCAAGAAAACGAACACAGTCTACACTCTCGGCTATTCCCCACCATCTGAAAGATATACTAAACGGTCGAGTAACGAGCCGGGAATCATTACATAACGGGCAACCCCAGCACCATCATAAGCAGCATCAGCAATACCGTTCAGATGGTCTCCTCAATTTCGAAACCAGTAAGTGTTAATTTATATGTTTATTCAGTTTATGTTCAAATGAGGGAGAATGAACGCTGGAAATGAGGTAAGCAACATGTGATACAGTTATATATATGTGTACTTTGATTATGCTGGTTATGTCTATGTCAGTGTGACCCTGTGACGGGAGACAAGAAAGCCGAGATCTGCTAGGAACGGGTGGGTTGCGGGGAAATATGACACTCTGACTTTATGTAGATGAAAATGTAATGTCGCGATAATGCGAGTTCGAGAGATTACGAGATTAATCTATCGTTATCGTGGGATTATTGCCGGGATGTGCTCCCGGTGGCAGGGTGTCGTATATGCTGGTCATAATAATCCCGTGAGAATGCGACATTAATCACTCATTCTCGCGATTTCGCCTTTAACTTCAAATTAAAAAGTCACGAGAATGCGAGATGGAATTTGTCAGTATTTAAAAGGCGAGAATGCGAGATTGACCTCGCACTGACTCGCACTTCTTAAACTTTGCCAGTTGTATAATTATATAGGCCTATACTGGAACAATTATTTTTATGCCCCCGACATTCGAGAATGCCGAAAGGGGCATTAAGTGTTACCCCTTTCCGTCCGTCCGTCCGTCCTTCCGTCCGTCCCATCCAAATTGGTTTCCGCTCAATAACTTTTGAAAGGGTCCATGTTTGTAATTAATATTTGGTGTGTAGCTGTGTAATTATAAAATACAGGTCAAGTTCGATTTCGGTCGACGTTGCTAATTTTATGCAGGAGTTATGGCCAATTTTCGACTTAATTTTCTGCAACAAATTGGTTTCCGCTCAATAACTTTTGAAACGATCCATGTTTTGAATTCATATTTGGTGTGTCATTTTGTAATTATAAAATACAGGTCAAGTTCGATTTCGGTCAACGTTGCTCATTTTATGTAGGAGTTGGGGCCCCTTTTCGACTTAATTTTCTGCAACAAATTGGTTTCCGCTCAATAACTTTTGAAAGGGTCCATGTTTGTAATTAATATTTGGTGTGTAGCTGTCTAATTATAAAATACAGGCCAAGTTCGATTTAGGTCAACATCTGTCAATTTCTGAAGGAGTTATGGCCACTTTTCAGCTCAATAACTTTTGAAACGGTCCATGTTTTGAATTTTCTTTTTTTGGCGAATTCATAGTTCTAGTAACTTGTACCGGGGGCATCCGTGTCCTAGTCCTACATTTCTAGTTTCATTCGATTATCTATAACAATTTCGAAAATTCAGGCTAATCATTAACCTTAAAAATGTTGGGGAATATTACCAAAATGGACCACATAGTATTTAAGAATAAAAAATACCAGAGGATGTCCACACCCTCCCTAACATGTAGCTCTTGCGTACACACTGAAAACGGTCTATTTACGCCCCTGCTAGATCTAGATAAATAAGGGCGTGTCTTTGTAAAAAGACAATCAATCCTTTCCCCGGCGCCGCAACCCCCCTAAATCCGAAAAAAACAACATAATTATATATATTTTCATTTTCCAAGTAGATGCAGTGGCGTACCGTGGCCTATTTTCAACATATTCTTAACACGCGGTGCGAGGCGCCGAGTTGGGGAGTGTTTGGTAGTAGGTGTCCTCCTTCCACAGACGGGATTCCCCCGGATATATATTTTTTTATCTGTGGATCAAAATGGTGCTAGTACAAGCGATGTTTGTCAGGAAAATAGACAGTTTATGCTCGCAAAAAAAGGTAATTTCCACCTTTATCCCCTTATCGCCCCTCATTTTTCAGTTTTTTACGATGTTTATGCTTTATTTTTCCAAGTTATTCCCGGGAGTTAGGGAATATGCCACCCTACGCCCCTGCGATGTACTGTTTTGATGTTAATAGGGAACGTTTGCCGGCTTCGCTTCCACTCCTTGGATCAGCGCCTGTTCAATGTGCCTTCAGGTCTCACCTCTATTACACCTCTGATATGATGTTGATATGAGGTTTCAGAAGTGGTTCACGGAAGCACCACCACCATTTTCAGCTATCTAGTCCATGAAATGGGTATTTTCAAAGGAGTCAGTCTCATAAATATGAGGAGAAAAAAAAGGCTATCTGATGTTTTAAAATATCGATACTAGTCTTGGCTATACTGAAGTTATAAAACCAGCAACAATGTCTGATACCCAGCTTTGAAGATCATATATTGGAAAATGCTGTACGATAACCTTATCGTAATATTAATTGTGGAATGAGACCTTAATGATTCTTATGACGTCAACACCCAACAGTGACGTCAATAAACCACGTCAACACGAAAATGCATTACATTTTGTGATAAGACTTAATATTATATATACGTTACCATGACCTCATATCTCGCAAGTAAGAACCATTTTTAGTTCACCTGAACCGAAGGCTCAAAGTAAGCTACTGTGACTGCTTTTTGTCTGTCCGTCCGTTAGCTCTTGGTTAAGCAACTTCTCCTTGGACAATTTTAACCAAATTTTACATGGACGATACTGAGACCGGAGGTCAAATTATTCCAAAATTATACAAATTAGGCCAATGCGGAGGATGTAACCCCCCTTCCCACCCCCCGAGTACTGAATACTGCTTTTTTTAGAGACCGAGTACTGAATACTATTTTATAGCTCCGGACAAAAATTCTAGATGAATGAAGGCCCGATTATCAAAATTAGACCTTGATATTTACATTTTATGATTTTTTGTACATATTTGGTTTTAAAAATACATTTTAGGAGTACTAAATACTAAATAGTGTGTTCTGCGAGTACTGCGTACCAGGCTCGTGCGTACTGAATACCGCCTAAAACGCCCTGAATACTGCGTACCAAAAGGGGGGGGGGGGTGGGTTCAGCCTCAATGCGACATCCAAAATGGCCGCAATTACCAGCGGCGGCGCCCTCGATAAGGTCGGAATCTACAGTTTTCTTTGAAATTCAGACTATTTTCAGACATGTAGACTAAGGCGTAAAAAAAAAAGTTGTTTGTTTCCACTAACCCGACCGACCCTAATTTTACCCCCCGACCCTAAACTTTTTTTTCCGATTTTGGTACGAAAATTTTTGGGTACGAAAGAAAATGTTTGCGAAACGTAGACGGAACGAAATAAATGAGTACGAAAAACGTATTCATTTGGTTGTCCTCGTTTTTATCGTCAGCAGTCGATCCAATATGGCAGCCTCCACTGATCGGCCAACGTGTATTTTGGCCGTGAATTTGGGCATCTGCCCTCACAATAACAAGCCTATACAAAAAATTTCAGTGTGTCCACTCTCTTGGACATTCTACGAACTATTTCTTTCATATCATCCTCAAGCCATCAACCTTGTGAAGACCCTGGTTTCCACCAACATCAATGGAGAAAATTCTTACGAGGTTTTGTCACATTTCCTTTTTTGTCGATAAATTTAAATCCTTTATAATAGCTGTTAATTGTAAGATAAAAAAGTACAGAAGTAAATATTTATCAAGAAAGTTTTGCTCTGAAACACCATGATGTTTGATGGTATTAAAACTGTGTGAAATCAAGTTTTCACTAGTATTTTTAATGGTACAAAATGATAGCATGCATTTAAATGAAATTGTACAATGCTGTAGGTTGATACTATGTATAGCACAAAACTTGCCTTGTCAATGATAAACTGTGTACAATGCTGTAGGTTGATACTATGTGTAGCACAAACATGCCTTGTCAATGATAAACTTTGTACAATGCTGTAGGATGATACTATGTATAACACAAAACTTGCCTTGTCGATGATAAACTTTGTACTATGCTGTAGGTTGATACTATGTATAGCACAAAACTTGCCTTGTCAATGATAAACTGTGTACAATGCTGTAGGATGATACTATGTATAACACAAAACTTGCCTTGTCAATGATAAACTTTGTACAATGCTGTAGGTTGATACTATGTATAGCACAAAACTTGCCTTGTCAATGATAAACTGTGTACAATGCTGTAGGTTGATACTATGTGTAGCACAAACATGCCTTGTCAATGATAAACTGTGTACAATGCTGTCAGTTCACATACCTATAGCACAAAATTTGCCTCTTAAATAAAAAAAAAGTTATCGAAAAAAAAAAGTTATGCCTACCTACCTACCCTATTTTTTTTGGGAATGTTAGCGGAAACAAACAACTTTTTTTTTTGGCCTAATTACGCTAAATAACTTGAATTCTGTTTTTCAAAAATAACAAACATGCATTGTTCCTGAAAGATTATAAAATTTCCTCTCAAAATATAGCAAATACATGCTAGAAAGCAACAACATCGGTTTCTCTGCCTACAAATACAACTTCATTTACCCCACCCACTCAGCACTCAAAAAAGTGAAAACATGACATTTATGAACACACGACAGCATATACCTGTCCCTTATTTGAGATATAACACATCCATAATTGAATGACAAACACTCCAAATTGTCATAATGCTATTTCTACATACCTTAACCGGCTTTTTTTCCCGTAATCTGATGTCGACTCAAGAATTGCAGGAAGTGATAAAAAAAAGCTATCATTTACAACATAGCCACCAGTTACGATTTTCTGTTTACAGGATACATACGGGTCATAGTACAAAAAGTTTATATATATCAAAATTAACTATTATGTCATACTAAGTCAAAAACACCGCATTTGTGGATTTCTTTTTTATTGTTTAGCCTGTACATGGCTTTTAATCTCTTTAATTTCTATTTTATAAGGAGTCTCCCCTAAGCGTAACATTCTGAGAAATAGGTTATAATAGTACCGGTGCACTAAACGATAATTGCCTCTAACGTGTATATTTAATTAAACACGAAACACAGGTTATCAGGAATCAAAACAAGTATCTACCGCCCTTCACAAAATGCCTGAATTTGCTGAGTTCGATCAATTTCATTGGAGCGCCCGCTCATAGTGACGTCAACTTTAATACCGGTGTAAATGGTAAAAGGACTCCTCGTAAAATAATGATTGAATTTATCTGAAAGGTAATAAATGTTTTGATAGTTGTATAAAATAAAAACACAAATAAAAGATTCAAATCCATTCATAATTAATATTTTCAATATTGAACAATTAATTGATACTTTTTTTTTTAAATAGTATTTTCTTTCAAAAACAGTAATTATCAACATAGTAAGTTGAATTATCCAACTGTTCACACGCATGTTGACATATCACAGTGTGGGCACAAAAACTCTGCTCTGCGACGAAGACACCAGACTCGAGAGCAATATTTAAGGTGTGTCAAGTACATACATCTGTCACATTGCCCCACTGCGCAAATTCATTCCTGTTGGCATGAACTTCTTCCTTTTCTTCTGTCATGTCCTCGTTAGCGGTGTCCTCGGACAAGTGTATGTCTGATGGTCCTGGGTTTGAGGATACCACGAATCTTTGGACTGGTGAAACCTTTTTCTTGAGGGCCTTCTTTACCCGCATTTGTCCTTCCTTTTTCCAACTTTGCTGTCTTGATGGCCGAAATGTTGGTAAGGATTAGCATGTTAGACGCATCTGGCATCTCTCCAACAACGGATGGCGGCACAGATCTCTTCTTTGGACAAGCACTGACCTTCACTATCTTCCGGCTTTCCAAAGGATCTTTTGGTGGTGGCACTGCCACTGCCTCTGGTTCTGGTAAAGCCACATCAATATCCGCTTGGTAAATGATGTCCGCGAACACCCCTTCTTGACCAATATTTTCCTTTCTCAGAGGAAAAATACCTGTCTTCCTGAAGGCCCTTGCACAAACCGTCGGAAGTGGTTGTCCAGAAAGTTCATACATGTTCCTGAATTTGACCATCCTGTCTCAGGGGAGGCATATTCTAGCGGCATTGTCACAGCCAATAACCGTCATATTCCCCCCCCCCCCCCCCCCCCCCCCCCCCCCCCCACCTTGGCGAAGTTATGGCCTGTGGAGTGGTTCCCTTTGTACACATTACTCTGGAAGGGGTATGTTTCACCGTAATTCCGGACTCGTCTATGTTCCAGATTCGTTCTGGTCTATCTGTTAGCGAGTGACTGTTAAGTACTCTCTCCAGCTCATCTTCAAAATATCTACCCAGCACTTCCTTTGATGTGGCCTTGGCACGGACAACTGCTAACTTTTCAGTTTTTGCGAGGCGCATATCTGGCCATCCTTTGTTGAAGCAAGAGTACAATGACGTCCGTCTCCTTCTTCTTCCCCAGACTCACTGCAAATCTATTTGCAACGTTCAAAAGCCTGCTTGGAATAGGCATACCCGATCTTAGACATGTATGTATCATGGTCTACAAGCCTCTGTTCCTCCCCTTTAGACAGGGTTGGGGCACGTCCATAACCAGGCACGATGTCTTGGGCATCTGATTGTATGCCAAAATGCCTGTCCCTCAAGGTGC
The DNA here is from genome assembly GCA_037043455.1 of Cyrtodaria siliqua. NCBI lineage: Eukaryota > Metazoa > Mollusca > Bivalvia > Adapedonta > Hiatellidae > Cyrtodaria > Cyrtodaria siliqua. The sequence goes on from JAWPHD010002698.1 coordinate 70,321, forward strand.
TTTCTGGAATCCCACACATTCTTGAAGTCCTGTAAACGGACAGTCCATCTGCTTTCATACGCTTGAATGCTACAGCAATCTGCGCTGTATCGTATTCACGTTTCTTTGCTTTGCAGTTAAGCGATAGCTGAAAAAGAAGAAAGAATTGCAATTAAAACTTGTTCACGTTGGAGAGGGAAATGCGGGAAAATATAAAATATACGCGGTATTACGCTATAAATGCTCCGTTATATATCCTTATAAGGAGATAACGTGACTTTCGTTTCTGAAAGCACGTGCTTTTCTCAGAAAAAAAAACAGCAGAAGAAAAATGTCAATGTTCGCAAAAACACATTTTTGAATGGAAAATTGTTAGGTAACGATCCAGTTACATAGAATTTTAGTGAAAATAAACAACAGAATTTTTTTTTAACAAACTTACCCGTAGAAAGCTCATTTTCGTCGATTTTTTTGTCTCGACAGAGAGCGCGGAATCTCCGTAAACAAAATGCGACCGAAATGCCCGTATGAAAACAAGTCCGCGTGACATTCATTTGGATATTACGGATTACACCGGTTAAAAGCGACCACCGCTAAATAGGGGAATCACCATATATAGGGCATTTGTAAACGACATCTCCTCAGAAACCGCTTGACCAATTGTGTCCAAATTTCACGTGGACGATACTGAGATCAATGCCTTCCAAAATTCTACAAATTAGGTCAATGCAACATCCAAGATGGCCATTACCATATATGGATTTAGTTATAAATATTGTATTTTGCCTTGTTAAGACGATGGAGCCTCCATTTTTCATCCAAACTTTAATATCAATAACAACTCGGACAAGATTGAAAATCAGCAATATCGGACCAAAAACATCGGAGTTCTGTGCCCTTGAATTATTGAAAAATGCCATTTTCAGCCTTTGCGAACACTCTTGCGCCTTCATTTTGTATTTGATATTTCCCAAACTTGGCCAGATTGTTGATATCTATGAAAGCTCGGAGGAGTTTGAAAACCAGCCAAATCGAACCAGTAACATCCGAGTTATGGCCCTTTATCAACATTAAATAACTTACACAGGAAACCCCAGGGGTCGTGGGTTCAAATCTCATTGGGGTGGAGGCATGTTTTAATTAAAAATACCTTGGTTGATGGGTTTGAATTTTTTAAAAATATGTTTTGTATATATTTGTTTAATTTTCCTTTTTTTTTAATTTATTTATTTTTAATTTAATTTTTTTTTTTCTAATAAGAAACCTTGGTTAATTTTTCATTGGGAGCTTAGGGACCTTTGTTGAATCAGTTCTACATAGACTTATATGGAAGAACTTCTTGTCTGAAACTACAAGAGATAAAGGTTTAATATATTTTATTTATTATCAGCTTATGGGTCCTCTACCAAGTTTGTTCAAATTTGGCCCTGCCTCATGGGTCACAGTTTTATATAGACTTATATAGGGAAAAACTTCAAAAACCTTCTTCTCTGAAACTATAAGTGCCACAGTTTTAATATTTTGTATTTACCATCAGCTTATTGTCCTCTACCTAGTTTGTTCAAATGGTGACCCTGGGGTCAAATTTTGGCCCGCCCCAGGGGTCACAGTTTTACAAAGACTGATATAGGGGAAAACTTAAAAAACTTCTTCTCGGAAACTACAAAAGCTAAAGGTTTAATATTTAGTTTTTTTTTCAGCTTATGTTCCTCTACAGCATTTGTTTGAATGGAGACCCTGATTGCCCCTCCCTAGGGTTCACCGTTTTTAATAGACTTATATATACTATATTTCCTAGGGTAAAAATTGGCTGCGCCCCAGGGTTTCCTATCCATCCATTTCCATACAAACATTCTCTGTAAATACGAAGAACCCTGTTTGCAACGTTACCTTATGTCGAACAAAGTTTTCAATCTAATAATCAATTGCATTTGTTAACTACTTTTTCCTCTTTGCAAAACTTCTCAGGTGAGCGACACGAGACAATTTAGACCTCTTGTTTTAATTTAGTAAACTGATGCATGGCCCGGGTAGACTCAGAGGGGTTCGAATTTTAATAGTATCCTCACAGGTCCATCCTAAATGAAGTTTAGACCTCATCGACATCTAAGCTTACACATGAAGAAAGATTTTACGGAAATTTACGCAGGCGTAAAATAGCTGCCGAGAGAAAATAGCATTATATCTGGGTTGGAATTGGGAACAAAGTTTAACAAAATATTCGATCAGGTCAAGGGTGTTTTAACAATATTGAAAAAAATAATGTTGTCAGGAAGACGTAAACACGCAACGACCGTTTTGTCTTACCAGACACCTTCTTCTCAATTGTTACCATAAGTTCTTCCTATCAAACATTTTGAATCAAGGTGGCGACCTCGTTTCGCCGCGGAGGGCTGGCGTGGCGCAGTCGGAACCGCGGCGTGTTTGTAACCGGAGGCCCCGGGGTCAATCCTCCGTGGTGCACTGAGTTTCGTCGGTGTGTTCTTGGGCTAGACACTTTCCCTTAGCCTCGTCCGTCGGATGGGGACGTAAACCGGGCGGTCCCGTGTATCGGTCTATCCTCCGAGCACGTTAAAGAACCACAGTTATCTATTCGATAATAAGAGTAGGGCATGGTTCCCGGATTCCTATGTATCCTTCCCCTCTCTCTGGGGCGGCTCTAAATAACATATAATGTGTTGATGAGCCGTTAAACAACATTCAATTCCGGTCAAATCCTTGACATGCGTTACATATTGATTACATATTCACCTTTGTAGCACAGCACTACGTGCTAGAAGTACACACCAGCATAGAAATACAAGTTCTATATTTAGCTTGTTGCTATTATATTGTTTTATAAGTCGACATTAGTAACTGATAAGTCGATGGCAGTACCGAGCATTAACAGGCTTTTAGGCAAGTTAGCTACTTACTGATGTTGACCTAATCGTACAAATAAGTGGCTTTTAGCGATTGATTATGTCGACAACTTGAGAAGTTATGGCGACATATCATATCAGATGTCGACTTACTACGTGAATTAAGTCGACTTAATTATGTAGTTAAGTGGCTAACTGGCTGGCAGAAGTATGCCACCATAAAGATTAGATCCTTATCGGAAGCATAACTCTTATCAGGGTATTTGGATATGTTTAATAGTTTTTAATTTCTTGTACATATTTTTCATCTTTTAAAAGAGAATTATTCCTTTTTTAATAAGAATGACCTTTAACAAATGTGTCGAATTCAAATGATAGTATAACCAGACTATCATCTGTTCTATATTCTGGTAAAATATTTTCCCCATCAATATCGATAATTAATTGTCCGTAATGAAGAAATAATCAAGTCGTGCTTTTTTGTTCGAGTTCTTTTTGAACCAGGTAAATTGTCCAGGTCTCGGCAACTGTCTATTATATTCTCTTTTGGATTATTAATGTTTACGTGATCATGGCTGTCTATATCTGGATTTAAAATCATGTTAAAATCTCCAGCTATCATGGTAAGACAGTCTGCGCCTAAAATATCATTATGTGTAAATCCTTACTTATAGAAATGTGGGTCGTCTTTATTTGGACCGTATACATTTATCAATCTCATTCTTTTTTCGTAAATTGTTATATCTAGTATTATCTTATTTCCATTCTTTTAGGACAATATCGAATGTAATTTAAAATTCAAAGGTAGTTTTAAAAATAATTGCCAAACCTCTAGACTGGCTTGAAAAGTTACTAAAAAAACATTCATATCCCCACTGTGTACGTATATATTGTTCATCTCTTTCAGTAAAATGTGTGTCTTGTTAGAAGTAAATAGAGTATTTTTTACTTTTAATGTAATGCAGAGTGTCTGTTCTTTTATTTTTTATCACTTACATATACCCTGATTTTATTAAATCATTACATTGTGGAGAATATTGACTGTCCTGATATTTATGAGAATTCTGAGAACCATTATATCTAGATTTAGAAATTTGCCGCTGCTTATGCTTTGCCTTCCACTTTCTATAGCAACACAAAACTGTCCAAATAAAAGAAGCCAAAAAGGCTTGTTCTGATAAGGAAAAAAAAGTTTCAAAAAGATAGGCCTATATACAGAAGGAAAAAAATGACCAATAAATGATCCCTCATGTCCCATATTGAACACTACATGTACACAAAACGCATAATACAAGCTAACAGCTATTTTTGTCCCTAATAGTGCATGCCTTATAAACTTTAGTCATGTAGAAAACTATTACATGACAGGAAATGTTAAAAACTGAGTATAAGTTGAATTTTTAAACATATTTTTCATCAGCTTTAATATATCTATTTACTAGCTGCTAAGCAATACCTGCACAAATGCCTGTCTGTGACATATCAGGGCACACCAATGTATTAGGCAGAAATTAAAAAACTGGGTGTGCAAATATGCAAACAGGGTGTGCAAAATAATTTGCTAGCACACGTTATGCGCCAATTCGCGACAAGTGGGTGTCTCTGGGGTAATTTATTTTCACTGATAAAGGAGAAAAAGGTGCCTTTTAGATCATTTTTCTTCTTTAACTGTATACAAAACATAACAATATTGAGATGACTGGACTGAGCACCTATCTATCTATTTAATCTATTTAATCTATTTAATAAAAGCGGAAAGATAGTCAGATTACTTATATATTTTCTAAAAATATTGTACATGTAAGTTCTATATATTGTTCTATATATTGTTCTATACACAGTTTAGAACATTTTGCTCATGTATGTTTATGCTTTTGTAATCAAAACATTTTGCTTTTCATTTTTTATTTAGCATATTTTGACGATAGAATACCCCTTCATAAAGAATGGTTTATATTAAAAGTTTAAACAAGATTATTATGGTTTATATGTATCATACATGTTTTATAATATATTAGTGGTCGAAATTAGACTAGCCCGAAGGTGAAAAACTAGTTAATATTAATTAGGGCTAGTAAAAATCTAGAAATTTTATATAGTCGGACTTATGGAAATTGTAATAGTCCAAATGATTATATAATAATTAGGACTAGTGAACAAAAATCCAAATTCGACTGGTATATGTATATCCTTTGCTTTAGTCCTTGGCGAAAGGCAAACCAAGGACTCTAAATGATTAGTTGTAACATTAAGTTAATGGAATAATTATATATGTCTCACCATTTACTTGACTGGCTCAAAAACTAGAATAAGTTTAACACCGACATTTCGGTCAGTATTTGTCTTTGAGCATTCTTTTAAAGAAGACAAATTGTAAATATATTCAAGTTATATCCGGGGCGTATTTATTGAGGAGTTTGAAGTTTATAATGTAAATTTATATATATTATTTATTCCCTCCAGCATGTAGGCTACTTGTGGTTATTGGGAAGTACCATGTTATGGTAATAATAGTCAAATACCGTACCATCATTTACTAACCCAAAGTGCTGATCACAGTCCAGTCAAATAGCGAGGTTCCATACCATTGGTTACATATTTACCTCACAGGTGCACTTGATCTAATGAATTAAATATAAGAATATAATAGAAAACAATGCAAATTACCATCAATCTGTTATTACATATGTGTAATAAAAGTTATAATGTTTTTCATCATTTGAATGTCATACTAAGGCCTATTCGCCTCTTGATTATTCGCCTCACGATCCATTAAGGTAGAGAAATGCCGAAACAGGAGTAGCCTCGGTCACCCGGCCCGCTTCTGATTTCTTCGTTACGCTATGCTACACGGATCCAGAACCAGGGCCTGGGGAAAATACGACGTTTAAAATCGCCCTCTCGTTTTGGGCGATTTTGCCGAGATTTTGAGAGATTCAACGAGACTTTTAAAACACTTATTTGTAAATTAATTTCATAATACTTTCTTACTTTCAACTGTTGAGAAGCAGCATGTGACGTCAAATATGGTAACAGGTGCATCAACAATTGACGTTGTACGTTTATTTACAACATGACGTCACGCAAACGTCAACTTAATGCACGTTAAAAAAACGCGCGAATAAATTGGACTAATCGCTAGTGGGCGCTTTAATTGGCCTAATCTGCCCAGACTGATATCTGCAAGTAAGACATATGCATGATACGGTCTAGCTGGCCGAGACTAAAGCAGGAGGGAAATAAATAAATAAAAAAAGACTGTCGGAAAGGAAAAGGGAACAAAATGTTATAGGTTATAGGTTATTAAATCCAGTCGTAATAAATTCTTAAAACAATTAATATTGTATGATATAATAACTAAGGATAATAGTTTGTATAGCCCACATACCATTCATTAGCACAGACTTGTTTACACAGAGGTCATTTACTCCAGTTGGTGCTGTACCACAGGCTAACTAAACATGCGCTCATACAGAAGTCTAGTACTGACAAAGTAGATATTATATTAGTCTAGTACTGACAAAGTAGATAATTATATTAGTCTAGTACTGCCAAAGTAGATAATTATATTAGTCTAGTACTGACAAAGTAGATACTTATAATAAATGGTCAATTGTAATAATATTATACCAGTTACTACTTTATTACACGACTACTCCGCCAGAGTTGTTATACCAGTAGTCATACATGTGATATATATTATAGCAGGCTAACTTACAGCCAAAACTATACTGCAGAATACACAACAAGAAACTTTTATAGTCCTAAAACAGTTAAAACTGTTTCTGTACCACTAAGTACCACTGTCTAATTAAGCAGTAGCACCTATGATCACCGGTACTTGGTAGTTATTTTCATTTTTAGCTGCATATAATTGTTTATAGTACTAAAGCTTATGTACCCAATGAGCTACGAGAGATTTTCAAATGTTGACCCACTTATTTTCGTATCAGAACAAGATTTGCAAAACCTATTTTATGCTTTCAGTAAATGGTTCTTTGTCTTCCTCTAGCAATTAATATTTGTAAACTTGTTCGTCGTCGACAACCTTCTCACCTCTCACAGCTGCGGGTTCGAATCCCACCGGGAGATCAACTTGTAAGTGAGAAAGTGTCGATTCTTACGGATGACGGGAGGTATACAGTACTGGTTCTACCCAGGAATAAGTGGTTGGTCTTCCTCTACGACAAATATATAGTCATATATAGCCTAAAATGTGCTGAAAATGACGTTAAACGCCAAACAAATCATCGTCAACAAGTCAGAAGTTATTAGTGAAGTTGTAAACCGGAATTACAACAGTTAAACTTCATACTCATTTTATACATTAGAATATAAAAACGTTTTTAAATTCGAGCCAAAAATGAGATATGATCTCACAAATCACGTATAGGCCATTACCGAAAACGTGCAGAACTGTATAATAGTGGCGGATGCATACTGCTTACGCGGACCGTTGGGTATTATTCGAAATTCATTCTATGTCATTTTTCGTTCGATTTAAAAACGGGTTTTGGTTAATTGTTTACAAGTGACTCTATCCAGTGAGTGATTTACGCATTTCAAAATTACGATATGGATTGTGTCTCATTTATTATTAAAGTTTTTGGACGATTTTAACATTGACGTCTAGGTTATTTACGATATCCTTTATCTGTCAATTTATTATCGAGTTTAATAACGTTTTCGCGTGATGCGGTCGACTGCTGCGTGACTAATACCGATGTCGGCCACTGTGCTCCCGCCAGGACATGTACCAGCTGCTGGTTACACCAAACTTCCACACTGAGATGTCCTAGCGACACAGCGTATTCGTCATGGGAGAGGGAAGATGTCCGGACGGCAGTTGGTACATACGTCACATGGGTCCACCATGACGGGTGTGGCCCTACAATGGATCGTCACCACCATCAGTATAACCATTACGGATGTAGTCCAGGCCCAGAACCTCACCGTCACAGCGAAATCAATAGAGCGTCAGCGACAACCATCTACAGACAAACAACCGAATCGACTTCACGGCAGCACGAGATCAACCAAATGGATGAGTGAAATCTACACCATACAGACTCTATTGTATCTTTCCCATTGGTTTATATATTAGGCGTTGGGACGTAAAACTTTAGAAAAATCAAAACAAAACAAAAACAAACAAAAACAAAATATCGAAGTCCACAGTATACGTCTGTTAGATTTCACGAACTATTTAACTCATTAAATGCATCTCCATACGTGTAGATTGATGATATAGTTCAACTGATGTTTATAATAGAATAAAAACGTAATTTCGTTCGTTTCAGGTCTGAAGCAACATCCCAACACTTGCGTATTTAAACTTTAAGTTTAATACATATTAAATGTATTTTTCAGCCAAGCCTAGCTTGGATCTGTTCCCAGCCGAACATGACCGGAAGTTCAGCCATGTTGCCGCGCACATGGAGTCGCAGACGGATCCTGCACTGCACGTCCATGTGTCACGTGATATGTACACGCAGGAGGATATTGACGAAATGTTTGATGGCGAAAAAGTGGTGACGCCATTCAGCGACAAGATTAAATCCTGTATCAAGTGCTCTCCAGCACGATGCTGCTCAACGCTTTTCTACTTCTTACCGTTTTTAGCTGTTTTGAAAACATACAAATTCAAGATGTGTATATTGGGTAAGCTATTTGTATGTCTTTGATTTGTTCCTTGAGTTTTATATACTATAACATATTATATACTATAAAACCCATATCCTGTTTTGTTGAACATCAGATTAATCATTCTGCGTATACGGGGATAAAAGTAGTGTTTTCAGCAATAATACGTAGATACATTTAACCTGTTGCTGTTTGTTTTTGTTGACAGCAATTTCATTTTAATATATCTGTTCTCACTAACTTGCTTTCTGTGTATATTTTTAAAGGATATTTTCACTGAAGATTTTTTCTTTGAAATATACAATGATATAACTTGTAAGCGTTTGATTTAATAGTTGCATTGTTTGTCGTTTTATTTCAGCGGACTTCATAAGCGGTATCACAGTCGCCTGTATGCAATTTCCACAAGGGCTTGCATACGGAATCTTAGCGTCATTGTCTCCTATCCATGGACTGTATGTGTCGTTCTTCCCCGTGCTGTTTTACATGCTATACGGAACCTCTCATCACATGTCGTTGGGTTCCGACGCTGTCATTGCCATTATAACGGCCGAAATGGTTGATACGGAACTGCATGATGACTTTCTTGCGTCGCGAGAGATAAACGACTCGAATGCGACAATATCAGATGAAGATATACTAGCGTATAAAGTGGGTGTGGCCGCCGGAGGTACGATGCTGTGTGGTTTGATCTTGACCGTTATGGGAATCTTCAAATTGGGTTTTTTGGCATCGTATCTTTCCAAATCATTCATTGGCGGGTTCACGACTGCTGCAGCATTCCACATTTTCTCAAGTCAGATAGCGAAAGCCTTAAACATAAAAATTCCGATTTTTAAAGGCATGGGAAAGCTTGTGTATATGTACATAGATATATGCAAAAATATAACAGACACGAATTTATACTCCCTTTTAGTAGTGGTCGTCTGCGCCGCATTTATGTTGTTTGTCAAGGACTTTATTAATGTCCGTTACAGGGATAAACTCAAGATGCCAATTCCAGTGGACTTAATTATTATCATTATTGCCACCGTAATTTCCTATTTTACCCATCTCGATAAAGTTGGCATAGAACTTGTAGGTAACATACCTAGTGGACTTCCGATTCCATCGTTACCAAATATGAGTAGGTTACCGCAGATATTTTCTAGTTCATTTCAAATGGCATTACTTATTTTCTTTCTGACGATCGCGATGGCAAAGTTATGCGCTGAGAAACACGAATATGAAATCAACGATAACCACGAACTTTTGGCGTACGGTCTGCTAAACCTTAGCTGTTCGTTCTTTTCCTGCTTTCCGGCCACCACTTCACCTCCGAGAAGTATGCTGCTTAGCTACATGGGATCAAAAACGACACTTAGCGGACTGTTTACGGCAATCGTGATGTTGTTAGTGCTTGTTGTGCTCGGTCAGTGTTTTAAGACACTTCCGGTTCCGGCTTTGGCAGCTATGATTTTCGTGTCTGTCAAACCATTACTTCTGCAGGTATGTTGCTTGCCCAAACTGTTTAGGGTCAGTAGGTACGATTTTGTCATTTGGGTAACCGCTTGTTCGACCGGCATTTTCCTTGATCTACCCTACGGACTGTTGTGTGGAATTGCAGTATCGTTTGTAATGGTTGTTGTTCAGAGCCAGAAATCGGACATGGGAACACTTCGAAAAACTGACCGCGATGGACTTTTCCTAACAAACAAGAAAGGATACTCGAATATTGGACAATCTGAAACAGAAGGAATCAAAATATTCCGCATGAACGCGGCTTTATACTTTGCCACCACTGATCGCTTTAGGCGGAATCTTTACAACCTTACCGTAAATCCCTTGCTCGTACCACACCCATCGTCAAGTGAATATAGCTTGCAGAAGAACAGTGATACAATAGATGAAGAACTGGAAATAAGCAATGACATGGGAACTGAAATGGAAAAACTAAACAACGGCAACGGTGTTGAGATCGCAGCATCAACGGAGAGGGACGAAATGAATAATGAAAATGAGATTGCTACATCAATAAACAACGTTGCTTTCGAATCTGACCTTGAAGATCATACCAACGCAAACTGTAAGGTAATCATTATTGACTGCTGCCGCGTAAACTATATAGATATACAAGGCATTAATACATTATCGGTAGTGTTTGAAGAGTACCGAAGAGTAAATATCACGGTGTTTCTCGCGGGATGTCCACCTTTCATGTGGAGCTGTATGAAGAAATCGGACTTTTTCGATGTGATTTCGAAGGAACGCGTTTTCTTTGAACTCAGAGATGCATTCCAGGCTGCAACATTATTGTTAAAAGAGTCAAAAGTAAATGGCACGGTATACTAGCAGGTGCTCATCAATAGGACCGGAGTGCTAGTTAGATAACTTGTACTTGATTAATGTTGTTGTCGAGTAAGAGTTGTCTTCCATAACTAGTTATTAATTATGAATGACGAGAGAATTTATATATTGGTTTGTATGTATGCTAATATGTATATACGTAAATATCGTAGAGTTGTGCTATTTCATTGAATATTACTGTGATATCAGAACGTTAATACGTTTTTATTTTGTTTTGATGTAGGCCTACACCAGTAGAAAGAGTGGTTGTTGTTACAATTTACTGAATATTTTTTGTATTCTTTTCTTCATATTCATGGGAGAGCTTGGAATAAAATGTTTGTGATTCTGCGTCTTACAACCCATTCAACTCGCATTTATTTACTTTTAATTGTATTATTTTAACTTTGTTTCCGTTTTGAATTTTGAATGAAGATATTAAAACCGAAGATTAGAGACCAGGCTGACACATTCAAGGGCAGCAAGGTTTAGTGGCAGCGTGCTTATCTCATAACCCAACGTTTGCGAATTCGAGATTCCGCGTCAGAACCTACCTTTCGTTTGTGACCTTAAACAATTAATTACCCTTACTGCTTTCACCACCGGACAGAGGTGTTAACCGTGCTGTCCCTCTAGTAAAATAGTTTATCCTCACTGTCTTGATCATCTTCGTTTGACGTTTGTCTTAAACACAACAACAAGCGACGCAATTAATCTAGACTAAATCCTCTGTACATTTATCTGCGACCTGGCCCTATCCCTGGGGCCGCGTGGGGTGGTTCTAAACAATATTACAACTGTGTTGAACAACAGTTAAATCTTTCCCAGCTTTATATATTAGTAATTGTTTATTTATTTCTAATTTATTAAATGCCCTATCTACTGTCAGATAAGTGATGTCCTGCTGCGCGAAAATGGGTATTTTATTGCTCTGGGGTCAGTTAATTACATGTATGAATTATAGAGATTCTCAATAAACAGAGATTCTCGGGTCAGTCCTATAACTGTATAGGGAATAGCGAGTATATCTCCCAGAGACTTCTAGCGATATTTCCTAGGTATAGAGACTGTTTGGTGGTGCGCATATTTACCTTTAAAGGGAAACCGAAGCATTGTGGTGTAGTGGTTATAGCGTCTGCCTTGCATTCGGGAGGTCGTGGGTTCGAGTCCCCTGACCGCGTCATACCAAAGACTTTAAAAATGGAGTAGTCACTTGTAACCCTTGCCGGACGAGCAAATAATGGGTAGTGCTGCGACTGATTGACCAATGTCAGAATAATGTGACTGGCGGGTGGGGGTATCATGTCTACTACGGCGTGGTATTCCAGTGTGGCAGCACTATAAAGAAACCAATGAGTTCGCTGCTTCAAGTAGACATATCATCACATCACACAACAAAGATAAAAGTCCAGACATTGTGCCTATAATCGTCAGGTAGGACGCCTGTCGTAGGTGGAGGGACTAAAATCCTTAGAAATACACACACGGGAAACCTGACACTCTGGAAGTGTTCATCAAGCAAACAAGTTAAATTCTCGAGTTATTAATCCATACAGTATCATGGTGACTTGAACTCTGCTCGCACGTAATTAAATAACATTTTCAGTTGTCATTTCTTCTTCTTTTTTTTTACCCTAGGTTTAAATATATTATTGGTGAAATATAATCACCCAGTTAGTAATTAAAAACAATTCTCCCTTTATACTATTCTGATAATTAATATTAATGATTGAACAAATGCAAGTTATGTGAAAAAACTAACGTTTTATAAAAAAAAAAAAAAAATCATTAAATAACAAACGTTTATTCAAAGACATAGCATTGTGAACAGTAAGAATTAATTTCACTATTTTCATTTGTGTTTTCAGAATATACATGTACTTCAATCGATTCAGACCAGTTGTGAAAAGGATTTCATTAAGTGGTCCCGCCTTAAACGATAGGAAAGTTTATATTAGCAGGATTGTATAATGGATATGTTGACTATAAAACACGTTTAATAACTTTGTTAATGAAAAAAATGTGATAAACCACGGAACACGTAATGTGTGCATATATGGCCAGTTTGTCTGTTTGCAAATATCGCTAATTTTAATGATGCAGTTAAACTGTTGTTGTTTTTGTTTATCGCTGAATTATGTGTAAATTATTAATAACGAGCATAAGATTATTTTTTTGATTGTATATTTGTATATAGTGTGCGTTTTAAGTGTCTAATACTTCTGATAATATAGGTTTGCATGACATGACATGATGTTTTATTGTTGTATCTTGTAAAATAAGATTATACTAATAATAAATTATATAGTATATAGTATTGTTACGTGCTCACGTGAACTATTTAACTTGCTTATATGAGTTAGTTTGTGGTGTGGTTTGGGTGCTGTGGTTTTTATAAGACCAGGGTTTGTGTGGTTACCGGATATAGAATAGAACCACTGCAAATCCCGCTAGAGGCAGACGGGTAGGACCCCGCTCACCCACGTCTAATAATTCATGTTCATTTCGCATGCTCGTTAAAGGTGTTCATCCTGAACCTACGTGTTTAGGGCAGGTCCCCGTCTTTCTATATTATATATCAGTCCTCCATCACCCCATCCTCATCTCTCTCTCTTGGGCTTGACATGACCTATCATGTATTGGTGAGCCGTTAAACAGTATTCAACCGGAAAATCTACTGGACTAATTTTCTCCGTTTTCATCGATGTTTTCATCCCAGGCCATATGACGCTATATGTGTACCAATTGACAATTTTACTCAAAAGAGAGAAGTTCCTTCCAACAATCATCGTGATTCGTGTTGTCATTTTAGATATAAGATCATCAATCATCAAGTTTGCGACACATGTATTTAACTATATTTTATTTATACTTTATCACAGTTAAAACATTATGTTCATGTTTCGTGCAGGGTAAAAGAAACAGACCCTTATATTCTGTTTTCTTTTCCCCTTTTTGTGTCGCCTGCGTAGCATGTCAAGACACTTAGGGATCACTTTGTCCGTCGTCTGTCGTCCGTCGCCCGTCACACTTTAACATGCAACCTAACCTTAGCCATAACTTGAAAAAGTATGTGACCTATGTTTATTAAACTTCACACACATCTTCATCTTAACCTAAGGAATGTTGTTACACATGTCCAATAATTCCGACTATCATTTTGGCAGAGTTATGCCCCCTTTCATAAACTTTAACTTGCAGCCTAACCAAGCCCATAACTGGCCATAACATTCAAGATCATCATCCACAGAATATTATGTTGCCCATAATTCATCCCACCACCTAAATTTGTTCCTGTTTCAGGCACAAAATGAGGTCGCAGTCTAAAGCTTTGTCTTAGGTTTGATACCCCATCACTGTTTTGTTCAGTTAAATATGCCATGGCCTTCCTACTTCTCTCCCAGCCTCCTTCAAAATAAATATAGTACATCCGGTTACTGTTGATACATTTAAAGGGACACATAGCAATGTTGAAGTTTGTATTAAGCATTACAATTAGCGACTCGATTTATTAATCCAGTATCATTTTGACTTCAAACGTGCTTGCATATAATTAAATACAATCTTGAGTCTTCATGTTGATTTTTCTCCAGTATTCTACCATAGGTTTAAATATTTTATTGATGCAATATCATCAACAGTTAGTAATATGCAAACACAGTTTTCTTTAAACTATCCTTATAATTAATATTATTGATTGAAGAAATGACAGTTTTGTAGAAAAACTAATTGGACGCCGCGAGTTTTAAACTAATCAAGTCTGCCAGGTGTCACTTTAATGTTGTTTCACTTTGAGTGCTTATTGTAATGTTTGAATTAAACTCAAGATTGCCGTGAGTCCCATTTTTCATAAAGCGTGGCTTAGCGTTCGAGGGGTTCTGTTTTACGTTATCAGTATTATACTTTACTATGCACGATTACATAGAGGATATTTGTTCGTTTTGAGTGAATATAGGATTTATTTTCATCGAGAAGTGAGAAAACATATATTTTCACGAGTGCTTTAGTACGAGTGAAATTTTTTGAGTTTTCTCACGTCGAAATGAAAATAAATCCTATATTCATGACAAACCAACAAATATTCTATTTATTATATACTCACAAACTGGAAATGTATGCAGAAAAAATATAATGCGCCAAAACAATGTCAATAATAAAATATATTATATTTTCACATGTGAAATATAAACAATGGAAATATAAGGTTTTATTTTAATCATAAAATCCACTATTTCACTGGGAAGTATATAATAAATTATTATATGCACGAGACTATTGATGACTGTTATTTGGTATTATTTTAATTTTATTTATGTATCAGTTTAGTTGTGTGCCGTGTGTCTTCAGTTTTGTTAAATAAATTTATAGAATCAATGTCTTGAAAAGAGATTGCTAGATGATAAAAATGAACTTTTAACGTGCTTGCTAACCTTTCATTAAATTGATTGTTTTATTGTGGGCTGACCTTTATATATTTGTTTCCCATGGAATAGTTTGCATGTCGCTATGCGGCTCTTTGTTCTCATACTGTCTAATTAGGAATATAATGTGATTATTAATTAATAATCATTGTCATACACACGGCAGCATACCACGAACACGCGTAGCAAATGAGTGGGATTCCCTAGTTAATTATTACCACAGAGGAGTGCGTGGCGCCGAACTCCAGATCGAGAGGTCGTGGGTTCGATCCTTGCCATGGCCATGTTATTTATCCTTGAGCAAGATAATTAATCCACATTGCTAAGTACTGGTTCTACCCAGGAAGCCATCCAGAGTGATTAATCTAAGTTGCAATAAATTGTTTCGCAATCGATGTAAAATAAATATGTTTAAACTAATTATTACCAAATAATTAATAGAGGATCTCACATGAGTATTGAATTTATTGAATGAGTTCGACATTGTATGATGCGAGACTGTGCCGAGAATCATATAAATGTATCCAAAGTGTTTTAATAAATTTAGTATTAAATAGGCACGGATGTGAGATTCTAGTCCAAGAAATCCTCATAAAGAGCATGTATTACTGTAGCTGCCTATACATAATGTTGTGGTATGATGGCGTTGTATGTTGACTCGGTCTTCTCCGTACGACGCCGAACATCGGAACTATCTCGTGTCGATTTCAGTAATTCGATATATTTAACGTTTACGGAAATAGATGCGAAAATTCAGATTCACACCGACTTGAACGGAAAAGACCGAAGGTTGATTCGGTTTCATCCGTATATTTATTATACTAGTGTAATATGATAAATATATCATGGCTTTAATACACACCACGTGTTATGTGATAAAACAAAATACCCAATTAAACAGTGAACAGTGAACCCTGTATTAAAGTAGCTATCCCGCCAACAACAGGCACATTTTACATCATGTATACACCGTTTCTAAATCTACTGACGAGGTGGTACATAACTTACATATTTTGAGAATCCATTGACTCTATGGACGCAATATAACCGACTTTAACCACCCAGGCCACACCCGAACCTGGAGCGTCGAATTAAAAGAACTCATAATTAATTTTACGCATATTCAATCACGGTCGGGTATTTTAAGAACCTGTGAACAAACTTTATTTTTAATCGGCACATATATATTATTATAATTATGACCTGAACACATAAATAGTGTTTTGATACATTGGGTTGTAGTCTCACTTTTCCGTTTTTTGCTGGGTTAATTTCTTTAAGAGACCGATACAGGGAAAAACAGCATTGGTCTTAACACACATGATTTATTTATAGTCACATTTTAATTAGCGTATATGCTATAAAACAGGTGGTCTCCGGCGACTCTTTTATAAATAAATAAAAAGGTAAGCACGAAACAAGGGATGTTTGCATCAGCTTTGAAAAGTAGCAACTCAATTTATTAATCAAGTATCATTTTTACTTTAAACATGCGTACATGTATTTAAATAAAAGTCAATACAATTTTATATTATTTTATTTTTCTTCGTTATTTTACCAAAGTTTGAAATATATTAATGGTGCAATTAGCGTACTAAAAGGTCAAGTTCATACGAATTCTTTGTTTAATGGCGGAAAATCTGAAACTATTCTTTTGACGGTTATATATTATTTGTTTTTATGTCAAATGTATATGCTCTATAACATATTTTCTTTTCTTTATTTATAGTCAAGATTATTATTGCATTCAATCAAGCTTATGTATCTTCAAAATAACAATTTGAATACTTTTAATTACAGATCATGTTATTTCACTTGTTTTGCCATATGTTAGAATGATAAAATTGAAAAAACAGAGTCAACTGATGGCTTCTCTTGTATTTTGTTTTTGCTTCCAAAGGATCACCTTTTCATCCAAAGGATCACCTTTTCAGTATTGTCACTGTTAGCGTGTGTTTAATGTTGCGTGGCGTCTGTGAAATGTTTTTCCCTTCGAAAGCATGAGTAGTGCTAGTAAATCTTGGCCTGACATTCACTAACCATTCTTCAGATTAGTCTTGAGCTGGAGTACTCAAATTTCGTTCACAAATATTCCCATGATCTTCAAAAACAAGGAACCATAGAAGTTGCTATTTATAACTGTCATATTGTTATGATAATTTATTCTGTAAACTTATAGAAATGTTTGTGTTTGAAATGTGTATACTTGCGCTTAAGACTAAGAACAATCTCAGGAATGGTTAGTGAATCCAGGGCCTGGTCTTTTGGGATCATTGAATTGATCTTCGTTTCCTTAAACGGAATGTAGCGACACAGCCAAATAAGTTCTGAATAACTTGGAAAAAGGTGAAAAAAACAGATGATAAACAAAAAAGATATGACCATTTAAAGGTTGTTCTAACTATGACATCATAGTTCCATATTACCATATTTGAAATATTGATAAATATCATTAAAAACGGAAAAATCACTGCAAATGAATGCATTGTTTTACTGGTCATAAAAAGCATTATTGCCATTAAGTATTACATATTTTTCATACAGCTGCGATCATTTTCCCCTATAAATCAGTAAATGTTCATATTTATAAATATTCCATATATGGTCATTTAGAACCGTGATGTCATAGCTCTCAAAATGACCGCTTCCATGTCCGTTCCAACAGAAACTTCAAATCATCATATCTTCTTTGTTTATCATTTGATTTTGATAATTCTTTCACCCTTATTCAAGTTTTTCAGAACTCTCAATAATAAAGATGTTTGGCTGTGTGGCTACATTGCCTCTAAAGAAGAATACGGCTAAAGCCGTTGCTATGGAGCGTGAAAGTTGTTAGGTATTGCATAATTACGTAGCCGCTCATTAACAGACTTACACAAAATCGAGTCTGCTATCTTCTTCTCTTGTCTGTGTTCACTGCTCCCGAAGGATTCATTTCCCCAGTATTCTGTTATACAAGTAGGTATGAAAGTCGAAAAGAAATGTAGCTTTCACAGAACTGTCAAATAAACCACGCATTAAACAAATGTACCAATTACAATGCTAATAAGCAAGGCATGTGACATGCACCGGGTTCTTTGGGGCACCAAACCTCAGTCTTACCTATTGTTATCCCGATAAACGGGACAGCGTAAATAAATAAATCCCCGCCGGGCTATATTCTCTAACAAACAAGGCATCATTAATAGGCAATATAAGAATAAAACATAGATGATCATGTATATATGAATAGAAAACAATATACTTAAAATTCTGGTGTTTGATCCCATTCAGAACATATATAGTTTATGTCTACAATGCATAAATCAATGTACAGTAGTCGCGAATGACAATACTATATATACAATATATGTTTATGATAAACTGGAACTGTAAACGTGCATTTCTATATTTTTGAACTACACGTGCATTTCTATATTTGCATAGAGTAAGCCGGAATACCAGTAACAAAAACAGTAATGATCCCACAATGAAAAAATAGCGCGGGTACTATTTAGAACTACTTTTCACTAAATTACTCTAGTGAAAATGGAAAGAAAAGTGTGAGTGAGTGTGTGAGCGACCGAGGGATACAGGCAGCCAGCCAGCAAGCCAGTCAGTTTGGCAACATTCTAATGTCTAAGCTACATTGTGTGAGACTGTTATTATATACAGTTACAAATAAAAAATTACAGTATAAACTATTTATAAAAGCAATCAGAGTGGTTCTCTATAGAGCTGAGACTATAAAAAACGTAAAAGTGAAGAAAAAACACGACAAAAACCGGATATATCTCACGGGGTCGTAGCTTTAACCTCGTGGATGTCATAAATAATAATAATAATAATAATAATAATAATAATAATAAGAAATGCTTTATTTAATGATGGTAACTCAATCAATTTACAACAATTGTTCTACCGTGAGGCCATCAAATGAAGAAACTTGTAACACACACACATGGTTATATACATACAATATTATACAATTCTGAAGAGTTTCATGTTGTAAAATCAAAAGTCCCTGTATATAAATCTTTATATACGCATAATTTATTTTAAAGTACTTAACCAAATGCAAGTAAATTCAAATTAACTAGTATTACCTAAAAGATAAGAATACTATTTCTTTTTAAATTCTTTGATATGTTTGGCTTGTCGCATTGGAGGTGCGATCGAGTTCCATATGACAGCACCAGAATTACGAATACTTTGTATATACTTAGCCTATGTTTCGGGACGATTAGATCACCATTTGAACAAGTCTTTAATTTATAAGAAGAATGAACCTTTTGAAACAAAGATGTAAGATAGTCTGGAGCAAGATTATTAACGCATTTGTAAACCTGCACTGCTTTATGAAATTGTATTCGATCAAGGGTTTTGGCTTATTAAGGATGATCCGAGCAGCTCTCTTTTGGTTATTTTGGATTCTATTAATATTGTTGCTAAAGCAAATTCCCCAAATAGTGTCACCATAATCCAAAATTGGTTGTATATATGCATTTTAATACATAATTCTTGTTTCATGTGTGAGAAATTTCTTGATTTTGCACAAAAGATAAGTTTTGTAGTTAAAGAAGTACAAAGATTATCAACATGGACGACAACATGAGGTTGAGGTGAACGTATTTTG
The DNA here is from genome assembly GCA_037043455.1 of Cyrtodaria siliqua. Classification (NCBI taxonomy): domain Eukaryota; kingdom Metazoa; phylum Mollusca; class Bivalvia; order Adapedonta; family Hiatellidae; genus Cyrtodaria; species Cyrtodaria siliqua. The sequence continues at coordinate 90,165 of JAWPHD010002698.1, forward strand.
TTCTCTTACGTAAGCCACGTTTTGAAAATTTCCCCTTTTACACTCGTCTTTCTACCCTGTTAATCCCTATAGATCCCTATAGATCTAATATATATATATATTATTATATATCTATATAATAATATATAGATATATAGATATAGATATAAAGCCAAACTACGATTTATGTTAAACGTTGTTTTTTTGAAGAGGCAAGAGTATGTATATAGGAAAAAAGAAACGCAACTCAGGAATTTCCGCTATGTATTTTATGTATACTATGCTGCTGTTTATCGAATGGTACATGGCTACATTAGTTCTTTCCTTTTGGAAAAAAGACTAAAACTACACATAATACGCCAGTTTCTATCCCTTCAAAGCTTCATTGCTGATAGAATACGCGTTTGGATCAAGTAGGTGAGAAAGCTTTGGATGTAACATACTGCAATCTCTTTACATCACTGAAGTAATAATACTTCACAGTTTACATTAAAGATGAATGGCCACCCTTTTCTAGTATTATCAATTAACAAATTTAACTCTTAAACATCATATGAACATTTCTTGATAGTCCCGGAGAGCAAAATATATTTAAAATCGCTACTAAGTTGTATGTAAAAATAAGTATTATTTGCATGACGTAGATACTACTTTTACCACTGCGTGACTGCACGGGGAAATGAGGTAAATCTGAATTAAATACACGCCTGGTAAACATTCGCTCCACAACCAAAAGGAGAACAATGGAAATTGAGCGAAAGCCACTTCCGAGAAGGAGCGAAAGCGCGGTTTTTATCAACAAACGTGATAATGATCTACTTTTATTTCTTTTAACAAGAATAACAGATTTTTTTAAAAAATCGGGGAATGTGTTTTCGTGTAAGCATATTTATACTTAATGTAGAATACAATTTCGACTTGTAAAAGTGTAAATTATAGCGGATAGAACTTTTCTCCTGTCGATAGTTGGTGCAGGTTTCTCCACGGATCACACTTTCAACTTGTTTTTGGAACCTATTTGCATTCAAAGAAGTATTTCGATGGTGAATAACTTGCTTATGCGCTAAATGTGAATGTTGAAGTTTTAATCTGAGTGAGTTATTGTCAATTTTCTAGAGATAGGGGAGCGAACGAGCTGGGGATAGAGCGAACGTCAATGAGGTAGAGCGGACGCCTGCTTAATTCCACAATCAACATACTTTGACAATGTCGATTCCAACGCAGTTGCGTCATGAACAGATGTTTTTTGTAGATTTTATTACCCTTTCTTCGCCCAAAACGCATTTAGCAGTGGATTAGGTGTCACTGTATGTGCTTGCGGCACCAACTTACTTTGGAAATGAACTCCTTTTCATCTTTCAAAGTTATGTTATGTTTGATGATCTAATAAACGATACATTTCTGACACATACACGTCTCCGATATTCATTTCAGGTCCAGTTTTGCATCAAACCTGAACAAAAGTGATCATAGTTGATATTGATTTTTGTTTTCCTAATATAAATTATGTACATTTTTTTGAGATACTTTTTAAGATTGGGTAGAATTAGGTAGACTTATCAAACAAACACATTTCTCAACTACATCCAATTATCAATTGAAATCCTAACTTTGTTTCAGGTTAATATACCAAATTAATCCGTTGGTCATCAATATTTCTTCATGATATTTGTTTTAGAAAACGTTCACGGCCCCCACATCAAAAAATCGGATTTTTGTTATGCGGAAAATATTTCTTGATCTGCCAATCGAATGGTCAGACTTAGTATGTAATAGTGTGGTGGATTCCTGCAATAAACTTTTTATATAAATATATATATATATATGGATGAAGGAACCGTAATAAAATCTACAACAAGTAACTTTTCATGACGCAACTGCGTTCGAATCGACATCGTCAAAGTAATGTCGTTTGTGGAATTAAACAGGCGTCCGCTCTACCTCCTTGACGTTCGCTCTACCCACGGCTCGTTCGCTCCCCTACCTCAAGAAAATTGACCATACATCACTTAGATTAAAACTACGCGGCACCAGTGCATAAGCACCTTATGGGCGGTATTCGAGTGATTTTCACCATCGAGATACTTCGACCCTGAACGCACATATGTTCCAAAAACAAGTTTAAGGTGTGATCCGTGGAGAAACCTGCACCAACTATCGACAGGAGAAAAGTTCTATCCGCTATAATTTACACTTTTAAAAGGCGAAATTATATTTTACATGAAGTATGAATATGCCAACACGGAAACGCATTCCCCGATTTTTGAAAAAATCTCTGTTTTTCTTGTTAAAAGAAATAAAAGTAGATCATACTCACGTTTGTTGATGAAAACCGCGCTTTCGCTCCTTCTCAAAAGTGGCTTTCGCCCATTGTTCTCCTTTTGGTTGTTGAGTCAATGTTTACCAGGCGTGATAAAGCTGCGCAACTATTGCCAGATACTTGATAACTACATTTACCTGTGGATTATTTCACCTGTTCAACGTTTTCTACGTCATCAAATAAAATCTTATTCTCGCTTTTTACATATATTGCAATGTGTGGATTGTAAATATATATTGTTGTGTATTTATTTCGATTCAAATCAACATACAAATGTTAATGAAACAAAACATGGCCGGAGAACTTTAAAGTACTGAAATGGCTAAAATTTTCAAAGCGGAACTTCCACATTTCTGAATTTCGTGTTACAAGCAAGGTGATTAAAAAGAAGTCTCCAGCAGCACATTTTTGTCCTTTCTCTAACTAGCCGCAACACTTTGTGGCCCGAGTGGCGTTTCCTTTCATTTCCTTTCCACATTTGAAAACAATTAGCTGACCGGACATGTATTAGCATGGGCAAGACTGGTATTAGCATGGGCAAGACTGGTATTAGCATGGGCAAGACTGGTATTAGCATGGGCAAGACTGGTATTAGCATGGGCAAGACTGGTAAGACTGGTATTAGCAAATGGTGATTTCAAAACACAAGTATATATATTATATATTAGTCAACATTTAAGTACCCACCTAAGTATACGTCATTAATACTTTCATTGTTTTGTGACTTGAAGTCACACTTTATTGGATATACTGCAAAATAACTATGCAAAATAACTATACTGCAAAATAACTATACTACAAAATAACTATACTGCAAAATAACTATACAGCAAAATAACTAAATCCAAATCGTCTGCTCTCGGACACATTTTAAACAAAGCTTTCAAGAAAAAAATCTACAGCTGGGTACATAGGCATGTAATTAAGTATATGTGACACACACTTAAAATATAATGGAAACCAGGAACCTCTTAATTTCCTCTCCTTGCAGCAGATGACGTTATAATAAGTGTTCCTAACATGTACTTCTGGTAGGTTCATACACGTAATTTATTCCATTTCTACCCTGAGAGGAATGTATATAGTATTCGAACGGACCTCGGTAAAAAACATAATTGAACGGAGAACGACGTGGCGACCTGTCAGTTTTGTTTAACGATACATAATATATCATATTACTTGAATTTATTGTAGACGAGGTGATATCCATGACCAAACTTCAAGAACAAGTAACTGTAATTCAGTCACGTTCTTAGCACGTAAGTTAATAACGGACAGTTCGACATTTCATAAATGGAAATTTGAGGAATATATTTGTCGCAGGGCACACTTTTTTGTTACCAAACACGTCTGAGTCTGAAATTAGTTTATATTGAAGTGTTTACGTGACAAATTCCCATCAAAAACTCATCCAAAGTTGGTTTTAAAACAATTTTTCTCAACTAAATTTCACAGGTAAGGTATTTCATTTTCAACCACAAATTTCAATTGCAATAAAATGTAAGTTAAAAACAAATTATCAAAATTGTTCATATAAATACTTAAAAAACTTTGGCTGAAACATATTCGCCTCTACCACAAAAAATAGACCGTCATGTGCTAAACATGACGTGAAACACCATTCAATCAATCAATCACTCAATCAATCACTCAATCACTCAATCAATCAATCAAACAAAAGAAAACGAAACAAAACAAAACAAAACAAACAAAACAAAAACAAAACAAAACAAACGAACAAACAAACGGAAACATGCGCCCCAAACAATCGTTCTGAAAGGGACACATGGCAATCTTGATTTTTTTTAGATTTTCTACATAACTTCCATTTGTTTAATCATTAATTTTAATATTTAAGAATAGTATAAAGCATTTTTTTATATTATTAATTGCTTATTATATTCTACCAATAATATATTTAAACCTATGGTACACATTAAAACTAAAATTGTAAGTGCAGTTTTAAAGTAGTACACATTTACTGGATAAATAAGTGGAGACACTTATAAACACTTCAAGATTGCCAAGCGTCCCTTTGTATATACTAAAGGAAAAAAGAAACGCAACTCGGTAATTTTCGCTATATTATTTATAGACTTCACACTTAATTCCACGTAATATTTCAGAGACATCCCAAGCTGCCATCTTCGGGATGGTTAAAATTATGTTCTATTGAGTTTATGAATATTGAGTTCTTCTCAACCCGGGGCTAGCGGTAGCAACCATGTTTCACTACCGTTCATGAACAGTCTCAATCAAACAGAGACTGCAATATTTCGTATGTATCGTGTTCGGCCGTTTCCAAAGGTCCACTCTCATACTCTTTTGTAAAAAAAAGGGTATAGCTTGTTAGAGAAAGGACACAACTTTGATGTTATGGACTTTTTGATCACATATCACTTTGTAACACGAAAATCCTAAATGTTGAAGTTCCGCTTTAAAATTTTGAGCCATTTCAGTAACTGTATTTTAGTGTTAAAAGCTTGCAAAGGTTACATCCTACGTTTGCTCACCTGCTTGAGCCAATACGTTTGCTCACCTGCTTGAGCCAATACGTTTGTTCACCTGCTTGAGCCAATACGTATGCTCACCTGCTTGAGCCAATACGTTTGCTCACCTGCTTGAGCCAATACGTTTGCTCACCTGCTTGAGCCAATACGTTTGCTCACCTGCTTGAGCCAATACGTTAGCTCACCTGCTTGAGCCAAACGCGTATTATATCAATACTGAAACTTTGAAGGGATAACAGTTTGTGTATTGTGATGTTTAAAAAAAAATCCCGAAAGGAAAGGTCTCAATTAACAGCAACATATCATACAGTGGGTTAGGGAGTATAGAATCACTTGGGTTAAACGTCTGAATTTAAAATGAAAGGAAAATGTATATTTATTTCTGATTTAGATTTACCCTTTTAGTTGTACGATATTAAATTTCTGAAATTATTGACCTTGAGCCAGGACCCAAACATTTTGATATTGTTACCAACTCAAGGGACAAATTCCGCCATCATTTTTTGAAAAGACATGTATATAGATTACATGTTCCCATGATAGCAATCTGGAACAGGTAGCTTATATAAATTATCGAACATTAATAGGTGATCATCGTAGCACTTTCATATAAGTTTTTTGATGTTCATCTTTGAATATCATGCTAGTGTGAATAATTATTGTGGTTCTTTTTAAAGATGAAATTAAGTTTACAATTCAATTAGTTATAAAGAGTAAATAGCTCTGTTAGGCACCAAATTCTGTTTAAAATTTACAATTTACCCCACCCACCACTGACACATTTTTATGCAGTGAGTTTAGTCAATACATGTAACATTATATGTGTAAACTTGCAAGAATCAGTAATTTACAACCTTTCTGCGATTATTTAAATACTATTATAATATGAATAAGGGATGTGTTCAGTAAAGATGGGGACGTAAACCAGGCGGTCCCGTGTATCGGTCTATCCTCCGAGCACGTTAAAGAACCATTGGAATTTATTCGATAATAAGAGTATGAAACGGTTCCCGGATTCCTTTGTAACCTTACCCTCTCTCTGGAGCAGCTCTAAATAACCTATACTGTGTTGATGACATTCAAATCAATTCATGTTCAGTAAAGCCTGATAAGAGACACATGCCAAACTGGAAGTATCAGTAACTGCAACATCAATAATATTAACATGTTCTGATATGTACTATTGCACAAACGACACAAACAGTCCAAAGGGAAATGTGCGGTTTGAAGATTTTATAACATTAGTCTATTTATGTATGTGTGTGGGGCGTCCGTGGCCGAGTGGTTAACGTCTCTGACTTGAAATCACTTGCCCCTCAACGCTGTAGGTTCGATCCCTCAGGGGCCTAGAAATCTTTATGTGAGGAAGCTATCCAGCTGGCTTGCGGAACGTCGGTGGTTCTACCTAGGTGCCCGCCCTTGCATAAGGGCCACCTGGGGTCTTCCTCCACCAATGGAAGCTGGAAAGTCGCCATATGACCTTAGCTGTTGGTGCGATTACAACATCCAATTCAATTCTATTTAAATGTTTTATGTCAATACTTATTGTGATTAAACATTTTGATTAGGTATTGAAAATAAAGACATCAATTAACATTGCAAACTGCAACACAACAGCGTATTGAATGTCTATTTTAAATTACAATTTTTGTATATGTTAAGGATTTTAGCGCCTGAATTACCCACCTATATAATCACAATGAAGAATTCTGCATATGAAATCTAATAATAGTATATGCGTGAGCACGAACCATTTTTGTGATACTAAAAAAAGAATCGACGAAGAAGAATTGAATTCATTTGGGGTTTTACGGCGCAACAACACAAAAAAGTTATATGGCGCCAACAGGAATGAACATTCCATGCTCACTCTCCATTTACATCTAGATATGCAGAATGTGCCTAGTACCTCTTCACCTGTAGAACTGTAGAGTTGATGCAAATTCTCTAGTAAACACCCCGTTTTAGCTTTAGCCACGATCATTGTTTTCTGCCACTACTGAAGAAACACTTGAAACAATACAGGTTTGAAGATGAAGACCTTTAATGACCATAACAAAAATGGAAAAAATGAACATGAATTCGAGGACATTTTAAGCCTCTGCCTGGATAAGCAGTGGTCCTATTCTTGCCCGGGAACCACACGGCGCCGACGAAGAAGAATATTTAGGGTGATATCCAGATCACTGTACTAACTACTGTGAAAGCTGCATTTCCTGTTCGACTTTTATGCTTATTTTTACCATGGCAACTATTTGTTAGTATGTGTTACAATATCACTTGTTTGGATATGTATCTTAACATAGGTTGTGATGTTCTCAGTACTTGATTTAGAGTATGGAATTAACCTAGGATTGGGACTGTTAGTAAACATCAACCCTACTTTTCAGCACGCAAATGCAAGTGGAATGACTATTACCTAAAATAGAAGGTGTATTGCCAATGAAGAGGTGGGGGTTGGTTGTTGTTTGTGTGTGTGGGGGGGGGGGGGGGGGGGGGGGTTGTTTGGGGGGGGGGGAATGATACACAGAAATTTAGGAACCTGTCCCTACTAACGAATAGACTCCTATGTTTGTTTAACGTGTTGGGAGAAAGAAAATGCGATACACCGCCTGGTTTACGTCCCCATCCGACGGAAGAGGGTAAGGCAAAGTGTTTTGCTCAAGAATACTTCGACTAAATTCACTGGCGCCGGTGAGCTTGAACCAGGGTCCCCTGGATTTCAAATCACCCGTGCTATACAGTGCATCAACAGGCTGTATGCGCTCAAGCAGGATGACTGCATTAAAATACATACAACTACAATGTTAATCCTTCATTAAGGTTATATCCAAGAAGCTGGGTTCACAGCGTCACTCTTATCTAGCATGTTAGCATCAAGTTCATGTATGTCCAGTTGCAATATGCCTGCAAGACTTATGTATGCCCAGCTCATTGATGTTTTGAAAAAGTTGAAAATTAAGGCTTTGGGATAATAAAAGACAATTAAGAATACTCAGTACATATTATCGCATTTAAATAGTATAGCTTAATATGACAATATATAATACAATATAAGATAACGCTTATTTAAGCGCTTCCAGATAATGATCTGTACGCACTGCATCGAGAGACTTCACTTAGTGATCACGGTTAGATTTGCTGATGTATAGTCTTAAAGCTTATATATCTGACATACAGGTGCTACTAATGCAAAGTTGTATTGCAAACATCTAAAAAAACAAAAAGTTTAACCGTAAATGCCTTCTTCTTTTCTTTCTTTTTTTTGGTTTGCCATGAGTTGAAAATGCGGTGGTCTACTTTGTGATTTTAGTTCGTGCATTTAAATATGTGATTTGTAAACATGGTTAAGTCTTTATAATGAAATACCTGACCCCTGGGGTGGAGTCAAACATAACCCCAGGGTCAACATTTTAACAAACTTGCTAGTGGACCGTAAGCTTATGCTACATGCATAATATGAGACCTCTGGCTCTTGCAGTTTTAGAGAAGAAGATTTGTTTTAACGATTTCCTACATAACTCTATGTAAAACTGTTACCCACACGGCTGTGCCGTATTTCACCCCCGGGTCACCATTTTATAAGTACTTGGTATAGGACACCTAAACTAATGATACATGCAACATATTATACCTTTAGCTCTTTCCGTTCCAGCGAAAACGATTTTTTAAAGAAACCTGATTTTTATTTAAAAGGGTGAAATAACTCTAATAACAGGAATCGGCTACCGTGTTGGCACTGCTATCATGTATTTTTTGTTTCTCTACAATGTACTCCATAGCATGTTACTAGTTAGAATTTGTCCCTTGAGATGATACAAAAAACTGTATGGCTCATGGCCTAATAACTGCGAATTGTTTAATAGCGTTGTTTTTTTTGCACGAATATTTACATAATTTCATTGTATCCCTAGAAGTGCCAAACTTCAACAAGTTAACTGATTGTATTTTGACTTTGTCCCAAGCATTTGTTATAACAACAACTATTTATATCTCAGTTTATTGTGACAGTATGATTTTTTCGTTTGAAAAACACATTCATTTGGGTAGTAAAGATCTTTTATTTTCTGAGAGGTGTTGCACTTAGTGATACATTTGCACCAAATAATTTCAGTGCTACATAAATGTATGCTTATTTGATACATCGTCAAGCTTGGAAAATGTTAAAACAATCTGAAATAAAATGAGCTGAGAAAATTTAAATTAAACAGAAAAGGATTGTTTACTACCAATGATTCTGGATACACCCAATGCACTGTACATACAATATATAGTGAACATTCCCGAGTTGCGCTTCTTTTTCCTTGGTATATAAATTATGGTCCCCACTCGTATTCCTCAATAATAAATGAATAGCAACAACTTGTTGTTTTTTTTGTTATTGAAATAATATAAACAAATTATCTTCGGATAATCACTTTGCTGGAAAATTTCTTTCAAGCTTGGCATCGCTGAAGTTCACACCAGATTTGTTTCTGAAAGCCTTTATCGCCGTCTGTGATATGTTTAGATATACTGTAAAAGTTAATTAAGGAGGAGAAAATACGTATAATATATCCTAATATATTCTACAATAATGTGTTTTAGGTATATAGAAATAGTTCGTAATAAGTTCTTTGAGTGCAAGTTGATGGATGCTAAATGTTATCTGTTTGTTATCTATATGATTGATTTTTTGTTCTGAATTATGAAGCTTATTAAGATACCACCGAAATGTAATCATAACCGCGATAACCGCGATAACCACATGCGATAACAGCGATAACCGCATGCGATAACCGAGATAATCACATGCGATGACCGCGATAGTTTGTTCGGGATAAGAGTTTTAATTACTTGACAGATGGTTGGGATAATTTGATGGCACATTATTTAGAAGAAGAAGCGTTTGTTTTCTTGTTATATATTATTACATATGTTATTGTATAGTTCATGCTCTATCTAGGCCGGTATATTGTAATTATATATACAGGCTCAAGTTGAGGATGAAGGCTATTTCAATATTCTGCTTTACTGAAATTTATGGATAAAGGATCGTAATACATTGTACAACGAGTCGATTTATGAAAAACCGGCATTATTGGGATTTGAAATAGCTTTGTTCCAGTTTGGCTTTGATACATCGTGGAAACAGAAAATAACTATCAACCCGCTACATATATATAATTGACTGATCTTTCTTGGAATTAAGACATTCCATTTATGTGATAAAGGGGTATTTTGGGGGAAAATAACTGATCAGCAGACGGACATTGTAAACCCTGATCAGACTGCCTGTTACTGTGTTTACAATGGATACAAAGGCTATTATAGTCATGCTTAGCGGTTTAAGGGTTAAGACTGATTGAATAACAATTACTAATGTCATAAAAATATACACATTTGGAGAATTGTAGTGATTAGTTGAGAATATTTAGTTCATAGTTGGTTAGTAGTATATAAGCATGCCTTATAAGGAGCTATATGGACTGTAAGATAGCTACACTGTGCTTTCTCTAATTTATCAATACACCATTTTAGTCATCTCATAGACACACAGATGCACATTCTCTTAAAAAAAGAATGATGCAGGTTGTTAATATTGCAACTTTAATAATCACACTTACTATGAACAACTTGATCATGATCCCACATATGAATTTGCTAATCAAGTAGAAGAGATGGTTACAGAAATGCATGACATGGGTTACATTAGCGAGAAAAATATGAAATATCTCTAAATAGAACAACCAAAAGCAGGACGTTTTTAAAAACATAAACCGAGAAATCCCGGACGCCCCATTGTTTCGGCAAATGGACACCCCACTGAGCGCATTTCCGAGTTTGCAGATCGTCACTTGAAACCGCATGTACGTAACTTACCTTCATTTCTGCAAGACATCTTACCTTCATTTCTGCAAGACACAACGGATTACTTGAGGAAAATATAGTCACAAGGTATCGTCCCTCCCGACACCCTCTTAGTATTTCCTTATACACAAGCATCCCGCATGATAAAGGTATTTTAGCGTGTCAAAATGTATGGGATATTAAGGACATTAAAACCCACCCACCCACTACCTTGTCAAACTGCTTACTTTGATTCCTAAATATAATAACTTTGAGTTCAATGGCAAGCACTATCTTCAAATCCAGGACACCGCGATGGGCACGGCAATGGCACCCTCGCTATGTCAGAATGTTCATAGGCCAACATGTTCATGGCGGGGATCTTTATTTACACTGTCCTGTTTTAATGGGATGACAGTAGGGTAAGTGTGAGGTTTGGTGCACCCTAGAACCGGTTTAAACCCCCAGTGGCCTACTTTGCCACTGACCGTTCCAAGGCGGTAGCCCTATTGTCAACCATTTTGTGTTTGTGATGTCGTTTGCATTTGTTATTGCTTTTGCCTTCTTGTTTGTCTGTTTGCGTGTTTGTTTCTGTGTTTTGTGGTTGACTGTCCTCCTTGAATGCTACTTTCCCTGTCCGATCTTTTTATATTTAAAAGTCATATTCTGCAATCGGTACCCTTAATTTTATTTAAATTTGTTAATAAAAATAAACAAGCGGGTAATTGGATCTTTGTTTCACTTTGGATGTTAATTAAATTTCAGCTTGTCTTCAGCAATAGATAAAAATGTCATTATGTAATTTTCCGTGTATAATCACTCAAAGGTAATGTTTTCAATACTGTGTTAATGGGTGATAGATTTACATGAGATAGTTCTATCACCGCTAACGAAAGCCTACTGAAAACATGTCTGCGGCTAGGAATATCACAGCCTTTATTTTATGGAGATCTTCTAAACTTCGGAAATTAGAGAGTCTGACGGGTTTCCTGACCACATTACAAATTCAATCTGGAAATTCGCCAGAAAACATTACGACCCTTTATTATTGCAACGCACTTCATGCTTAGTGAATGACCCTTCCCCAGTCAGTCAAAACGCTTCAATTTTCTCCTGTGCGATATTCGGACAACCTCGTTGGACTATATGATTGCACCTTCCGAAACCCTGAAAGGGAAGGTAAACGTTTTGTGGATTTGGAGACTTCCTTTTTGATGGGATGCACCTTTATTTACGCTGTCTTGTCAATTTGGGCGCTTGATAATAGCGAGTTTGTGAACACATGAAATTGATTTAAGCTAATCAGAAGGCCGTATTGCCTACTGACCGTGCCAAGTCGATATCCCGGTCTTTGTGTTGTATCTTTTACTTTCATTAAATATTTATTTTGCTCTTAGTTTGTGGTACAGTGTGGACCTACGGTGCCGTAATGGCACCACAAGTTTGGAATCTGTGTAGACTTACGGTGCCGTAATGGCACCACACGTCTGGGTGCTGTGTGGACCTACGGTGCCGTAATGGCACCACAAGTTTGGAATCTGTGCGGACCTACGGTGCCATAATGGCACCACACGTTTTGGGTGCTTGGTTTCTATAGCACCATTTTTCTCATTTTTTTACGCTGAATACATTTTTCGAAAATTACGTAACAAAGATATAAATTCCAATCACACAACTCCTCTCACTATAATAAAATTAAGGCCCACGACATTGCTAATATTTGATGAGGCATTCAATTAGGGGAATCAAATTACATTACAAACACAATCAATTCTTGGAATATTCACACAAACATGATAAATTAAATAAAGGAATGCTCTGAAACAATCGTTTTGTTAACTCTAATTGTCATTGAAGAGTTTAGTCCTCAAACGCGATTATTTCTAATTTACGTTCTAAAATAGTTTATTTCGTCATTTGTCATTTGGCGATATTGAATTTTAGATTTGACGTGGTTCCACTTCTAATTGTGGTTTATTTGAGTATGATTTTACAACTCCTTAACTGTGTCACGTATCTTCAGATAATGTGGTTTGAACGTGGTGTAGCCATGGCGTGTGTAACAACTCTAAAGGTAACCATTCCGCTAAATGTAACAGCCGCCGTTAAAGGTACATTGAATGTTGTTTAACGGCTCATCAACACAGTATAGGTTATTTAGAGCCGCCCCAGAGAGGAGGGAATGATACATAGGAATCCGGGAACCGTGCTCTATTCTTATTATCGAATAGATTCCTATGGTTCTTTAACGTGCTCGGAGGATAGACCGATACACTGGACCGTCCGGTTCACGTTCCCATCCGACGGAAGAAGGAATTCAATTTTACCGCTAAAGGTAACAACCTCCACTAAAGGTAAAACTCACCTCTTCCGCTAAAGGTAACAACTTTTCATGTCAACGCTAAATAAATAAATAAATAAATAATAAATCAATCAATCAATCAATCAATCAATCAATCAATCAATCAATCAATCAATCAACAAATAAATAAATAAATAAATAAATAAATAAATAAATCAATCAATAAATAAATAAATAAATAAATAAATAAATAAATAAATAAATAAATAAATAAATAAATAAATAAATAAAATCAATAAATAAATAAATCAATAAATAAAATAAATATAAATAAATAAATAAATAAATAAATAATAAATAAATAAAATAAATCAATCAATAAATAAAAATAAATAAATAAATAAATAAATAAATAAATAAATAAATAAATAAAATAAATCAATCAATAATAAAAAATAAAAAAAATAAAAAAAATAATACAGTGCGATTCCATGTCTTAACGTGGGATCTTTATGATGCAATTAATACCTACCAAAAATATTAGACAGTTTAAAGCTGGATAGCTTCAAAGTGAAACTGCTGACATATCAGGACAATCCAAGGTTATATTTAGGGGTTGGGTGTCGAAATACAGGGCGATATGAAGGATAGTAACGCGATATGAAGGATAGTAACGTTAGTTGGTGATAACAAAGGTTGGCATGTCCGTTAAGCGCTGAGTATATACAAAGGTTAATACTACTACTACTACTATTAAAGACTTCATTTAACGAAAGAACTCATTTGAAACTAACCAATCGTCCATGAGGCCCTCAGCAATATACATAATTAAATACAATATTTACGAAAGAAATGGGATATAAATTTAAAGTGATTTTAGTATATACTTATTTGGTAATGGAAATATTTTTAGAGTTGCAAGACTTACTAATATGTGGGTTGGAATACAATGTTTTGGTTAGGTGGATGATTTACACTTATTTAAGGAGATCGCTCACATTCAAAATTATCGGAACCAATCAGATTGCAGATCGTGGCATTTGTTATATACTATTTAATACTGCAACAAATCAACTGCGCATTTGGCGCAGTCTGTTAGAGCTTCATCTACTATGTGTCTACAGGGTTCGAGCCTTATAAAAGGCAACATTTTTTAAACCATACAATGTTAAGATATTTTAGAAAATATTGTACGAAACTACTACGGAATAAATCTGATTGGTTCCGACAATTTGGCATTTGAGTACTCTGTCTTTAAGCTCGATAATTCATAAGAAAACCGACGTTAATGACCTATTTCTAGCCTACTGTATTTGGGAGAGGAGAACATTTGCATAGGTAACTTTAAATCACTGTTGGACATATAATTGCATGAGAAAATGGTGGAGAAAATTGTGGTATTCAATTTTGTTTCATTTGCTGAGGCGCTCCCAATACATCTTTCGTATGAGGCCATCATATTCAAACATAAACACAAGTGTTTCATTAATTGTGTGTTGATGTGGTTTGATCCTAAAAACAATGAATTATCAATAAAGTTTTGTATTAATTTGCTGCTGTTTTCTTCATAAATGTATATACCAATGTTTTTCACAGAGAAAACTTTACTCGGGCCTCAGTTTATATGTCTGAGCTAATCGGTCATGTAGCAAGTTAGCAGCTTTCCATGACGTTTCAATGATCATCTAACGCTGGGAAATAGGTCCTTAAATAAAACCCTCATACATCACTAAACAAACGCAAGTGTGAATGCCAGTAAGTACTGAAAACGGATCCGTGAGAAGTAACAAAGACACACAAGAGAGAAAATGTACTCGGTTTTATTGAATCTATTCACGAGAGGTTTATATAATGTCCAACATCTCGCACACCCACAAGCACCAGTATTCTACTTTAGCCCACAATGAATTGGACGTGAACATCTCAAAGGACCAGTAAGGGATCGGGGGAACTTCATCAATGAATTTCTCTTCAATGAGGCAAATCCTAAAAATGATATAGTTTGGGGATCGCCTATCATAAACGGAGGTATATCGGTAAAAAGGAAATTCGCGTTATGCCTATACCAGTGAAGGTAGTGTTTGTAAAGGATGAGGACCATATAATGTGAAAAAAACCCGCATCATTCTTGCGCAGACAGTTCTCAAAATGCTGTAGGTAAATATGAATTCTCAGGCAATTCACCAGATGTGGACTTTGGAAGCAATTCTCCAAAGAACACATAACTACCACAATGACGGCCATTCGATCTCACATGGCATTTGCCTGGAGGAAGATCCCCGCAGAACTTATATATGCATTATATCGCATTCACGCAATGCCGAACATATTTGAAACTGTTAAGTATAAAGAATATAGCAGTTCCATCAGACTTTTGATGGAAACTATTTAGAATATAAGCGAAATTTTAAACCAAATGCATAATTTAGGCATGAGCAATGTCAACCATATAGTACATGACAGTAATTAAACAACATTGATTTGAAAAAAATATCAGAAAGAATACCTAGATGACAGAAATTGTGCCCTTTATATCCGAAAAGTTCGGTACAGTTTTACTCAAAGTTTTTTCTACGTGAAATGAATTGGGGCTTAGAATAGTCCAGTTATTCATATAAAACACACGAGACATCATTTCTAAATAAAACAAGCCATGTTGCATTATTTTTATATACTCACCGTCCACAGAGTTTCCATGATAGCATTATTCAATGATCTCTTGAGACAAAAATGCACTTGATAACTATGTGAATTGTCTTGTACTGTATTAGGATGGACATTGATAGATTAAATACGTTGTTAGATTGTTTATTTATATTTATTGTTATTTAACGTCCTTGTTTGACTGAGTATTTTACCAGACCTTCGTTTATTCTGACAATTATTTCTCTAGGAAGGTTAGAGTCATCCCATATAGCTGTACTCGATAAACTGTGGAACTTCCAATGGATAAATTTCACTCTCATAAACATGTGGGTAATTTTGCTAGTTACTGGAATCAAATTTCTTTTGGCGGTGGCATTATCAACATTTCATTTTGACCTCTGCGGCATTATCAAAATTTCATTTCACTGTTCCCCAGGGTCGGGATTACAGCAGTAAGATTAAGCCTTTTTGGGCTTATTGTTGGTGCATCATGCCTAGTTCGGTCGTGCATATTATTGTGAACTTTAGAAAACAAATAACTTTCTAATGATTAAATGAAGAAACATTTTACTTTAGAATTAGTTTTGAATAAACATTTTATATTTAAGCTTTTTGGGGCTTCTTTGGTATCAGGCTTTTGGACCATGTGAAAAATGTTAAGGGCTGCCATGATATATGTATGTGTTTGTCGGCAGCCCGCTATTTGGAGCCGCACCCAATATTTGCCAAACAACTTAATAAATGATAATATTTTCTTATGTGTTAGTCAAGTTTGTGCCTTCCTAATAATTACAATGTCAGCCGATAATGGTATACAGTATACATATACTGTTTATGCCTCACTATACAGTAATCCCCCTTGCGACTAACGGTAGGACCAGTCTTGCGCTTTAACACAACCTGTGTTATTTGGTTCTTGTTTTTATCTTAAAATGTGCAAATATCTTCTCTTTGTTTTTTGCTCCAGGTTACAAGAATGGGACAACTTCACGATTTCTTACAGGTTTGGATATTCCTGGTTTTGAGCCCAGATCTGAAATTCTAATACATTTGAAAATGAAAGTGAAATGGACAAATTCAACAAGGTCTCTACAAACTATAGATATTTAGAAAAAAGGCAAATTGGTCAACCCCATGTTTTTTGCTGGATATTTCGAGAAACAAACATTACGTTTCATTAAGAAAATATTTTTAAGAAAATTCAGGGAATTGTACAGTGGTCCAGAGAGGTCCTGCTACATATGCAGAGCAGTGCAAAAACACATATTAGTGAGACGTTAACATTGCTAAGCAACTACAAAGTAAACGTTATATTTTCTCTTATTATGATCAATTCTAATACACCCGCACTATATAGCCTGGTCTCGTTATATTCAACAATATATCACTATCACGTTTGCAATGTTAGGAGAAAAGGCAAGGTTGCAACGTTAGGGGAGTAAGCAAAGCAATGCGAACGATTTCAGATGTGTGCGTTATTTTCACATTTTAGGGGTATTAGAATAGAAATAGAACATCGTTCACGGTGAATTATCTTGTAATATATAACGGTTTGTCGTTCAATTGTAAACAATAATTTCACTCGCACTTCGGGCTCGTGAAATTATTGTTTACAATTGAAATCCAAACCGTGATATATTACACGATAATTCACCGTAAATGATGTTCTATTTCTTAAATAAAGTATACATAGCTAAAGCCAGGTATTATACATATTAAAAACTGGTATAAAAGTTGAACAGGAAAGACACCATTCACAGAAAACAGTCAACCAACAACATTTAAAACAAACAACAAGTACAAAGAAAAATGGAGTCAGGAATACAACACAATATACATACACGTGTTGACAATAGCGTTACCGCATTGGAACAATCAGTGGCAAAATGGCCAAAGGGTTTTTAAATTAGTAATAATGTGATAAAATGGCATATTTTATTCAGCAATGATGTCTCGTCTGCACTCGCTGTCTAAATGGACTGTTATATTGACCAATTTTTTTCACATAAAACAAAACAACTTTGTGTAAAATGTTATCAAACTGTTCGAATAAGGCGCACAATTTCTGCCATTTCTAATATTATGTTCGCATCAATAGTGTTGAATAACTATCATGTACTATTTGGTTGACTAACTAAAATACGCATTTGGCTGAACATTTCACTAGACCATATTCCATCGATTTTGAATTTTTTCCAAAGATGGCCGACTAATTGTCAATAACCCTCTCTGTACTTAACGTGTTCTTTTTCCTTCACTCACAACATTGTAAAATATGTATCTGATTTTTTGTTAGACAAATGTAAACAATAAAAAATGCACTGAATGACAAAATAAACGTATTTTGTTAACCTGTACTTATAGATTTCATGTTCGTGCCAAAACGTCCACTCGGAGGGCCGTTGTGGAACTTTTACATTACGTGGTCCAAGTATTAACTTTCTTACCCCACCCAACCCCTTCTCCAAGAAGAGAAAACGGGGTTGGCTGGGATATGAAATAAAACCTTAATTTTGGCTTAATAAGTTTGCATATTGTAAAATCAAAACATTTACTAGATAATTTTAAACAGGCTATCGCATTTGTTAGCAAAAAACACACAACGTAAACACGTTTTATCCGTTATAAATTTCTGTCTAATATTAACTTTCACATCAACAGCTGCACAACTTACGTTCATCCACGAAAATACCTCCCATGATTGTTCACCGGATCAACTCGTCTGAAAGGGTAGGGCACTTTTCGGCTTATAGCAATCAATCACTTTACTTTGCAAGTGCATGCATAAAGTACACACGAACTTTCTTTAATATATTTCACTATACGACCGCAATAGTAATACACCACAATTAATGGTTTCCAAAGGATCTTTCTTCAAGAAAAGTAAACAGTAATAAACTGCAACGTTGGATTGTTGTGCAGTTTAACTTAATAAACTGCAACGTTGGATTGTTATGCAGTTTAACATAATAAACTGCAAAGTTGGATTGTTAGTTTAACATAATAAACTGCAACGTTGGATTGTTGTGCAGTTTAACATAATAACATAATAAACTGCAACGGTGGATTGTTATGCAGTTTAATATAATAAACTGCAACGTTGGATTGTTGTGCAGTTTAACATAATAAACTGCAACGTTGGATTGTTGTGCAGTTTAATATAATAAACAGCAACGTTGGATTGTTGTGCAGTTTAACATAATAAACTGCAACGTTGGATTGTTGTGCAGTTTAACATAATAAACTGCAAAGTTGGATTGTTAGTTTAACATAATAAACTGAAACGTTGGATTGTTGTGCAGTTTAATATAATAAACTGCAACGTTGGATTGTTGTGCAGTTTAACATAATAAACTGCAACGTTGGATTGTTGTGCAGTTTAACATAATAAACTGCAACGTTGGATTGTTGTGCAGTTTAATATAATAAACTGCAACGTTGGATTGTTGTGCAGTTTAACATAATAAATTGCAACGTTGGATTGTTGTGCAGTTTAACACCACACATTTACCACAGTAATAACCGAATCACTACACAATTGTTTTTGCACTCTGCTGCATAATTATGTAGCAGAACCTGTCTGAACAACTGTGCAACTTTCTGAATTTTCTTAAACATGTTTCTTTGTGAAACTTATTCTGTTGCTCGAAATATACTGACAAAACATGGAGTTGACCAATTATTTTTTAAAATATCCATAGTTTTTAAAAACCTGAATGTGTCAATTTCACTTACATTTTTCAATTTATCACTACTCAGTATTAAATTCTCAAATCTGGGCTGAATCAACAATTAGACCGGTATGAACTAATGAATTTGTCTTATTCTTGTCACCTAGAACAAAGAGAATGTATTTGCACATTTAAGAAATAAACAAGAACCGATTTACACAGTTCTATTTTGTAAGCGTAAGAATGTTCCTACTTTGCTTGCAAGGGAGATAACTGTTTATTGAGGCCTAACACATTCGTGGCTTTTCTCAATTTAACACACCCAATTTTTTAAGTACTAATTCAACAAATTCAACATATAAACAAAGAACCTGTGACTAAGTCTATATTGGATTTACTGTGACTGCGTACGTATTGGCTTTTCCTCTGGTTGTCCTCTGATCCTCTGTTGCTTTTGGACTCAGTCTCAATTTGTTATTATTAACCACACACATTGCGGGTGGTAGTGATTTTTTCAGAGACGTGATTAATATGTAAGTAGCTACTTCAAACGTCGCCGACATAACGATATTGTTATGATGCTAATGAAGCGGTGACTATTTTTTTAAGGAGAAATTCTCTTTCATGCTAATCCCCTTCATCATTATGTTTTTGTTCTAAAGAAAAAACTATAAATGTCTTTAGCAAATTGGCGTAAAGCAGATATCCGGATTTCATTGAAAAAAATAAACAATAAAAAACACATATCACGCGTATCAGTTTGCTGCCATAAATACTTCAAAGTCTTGGGATTCCAATTATTTATTAATTTCACAAGAGTCAGTTTTTGAAATTAACAGTAATATAAAAAACGATCACTGCTATCAATATCATTTGTGACATGCGTTTTGGTTAATATAGAAAGTCATGTTAAATATAGAAAGCTACAATTATATTTTACAGAAAAAAACAGCGACTCAGTGAAAAAAGATTGGACTGTTGTTGAAACAAATTTTACATGCTAAGCTTACCTTTGCCCGGACGTTCTAACAGTCTGGGTTTAGGTGGCTACTACATTATTTTCCCTAATGCCAAAATAGCCACATTATAGAGAACTTCAAAAGGAATAAATCGAACATCGTAAACTAATTACAGGAACGTTGCAAATAGTCACATAGACCTTCAAAAGGAATAACTCGAACATCGTAAACTAATTACAGGAACATTGCAAATAGTCACATAGACCTTCACAAGGAATAACTCGAATATCGTAAACTAATTACAGGAACATTGCAGATCTTCAAAAAGAATAATTCGAACATCGTAAATTAATTACAGGAACATTGCAAATAGTCACATAGACCTTCAAAAGGAATAACTCGAATATCGTAAACTATTTACAGGAACATTTAGACTGTGAGCTTGTAGGAGAAACTCTCCCCACCCAGGGGGAATTTTGTAGGGTATGATTTTCTGAAAGAACATACAATAAGTTTCAAAATGAGACATGTGTGCCATCTGAGCGTTGGGGCTTTAGTGAGTTTTGGGGAAAAACACTGCGTTTTTAGACGAAAATCGCCGAAATCTGGAATTATTTTTTAGAAAAAGAATGGAATATATTAGAACCAATTTGAATTGATGGAATCTTTCTCGGAACGCATCTCTACGTGTCCCACCATATAATTTATGGATCCGATACTTAAATATTGAGATTCTGGGTAAAAAAAATGAATAAAATCGCTGATTTCTGTAATACATTTGGGATATTTAACTAAAAATTGGAAATATACCTAATACAATAGAAAAAAGAAATATTGTAACCTTTTTGGACAGGGCAAGGTCTAGTGATTAAGTAGAAAAAAGTCCCAAACCGCAAGATGTTTGAAAATGCCTTAATTTTGGGGCGAAAAATATCTATTTTTGTCAAAAATCGCCGGAATCTGGAATTATTTTTTGAAATTAGTTTGAACATAAACTTATACATATTCAAGATTTTCCTGACACAATATATAACATATGTGCTCAAATATTGGCATTTTAGGGCGAAATGTTGGAAAATATGACAAAAATCACTGATTTCTGTAATACATTGGGGTATTGGGTTAAAATATAGAAATACATTTAATACAATTGAATAAGGACATATTGTAACATTTTTGGATAGACAAAGGTACAATAATTAAGTAGAAAAAAGTCCCGAACCGTATGATGCTTGAAAATGCCTTAATTTTTAGGCGGAAAATGTGTATTTTTGTCAAAAATCGACGGAATCTGGAATTATTTTTGAAAATAGTTTTAACATAAACTTATCAAATTGAATTAATATAATGTTGCACAGCATACGTATTCAAGTGTTTCCTGGCATCATATATAACATATCTGCTGAAATATGTTGGAAAAAAGGACTGAAATCACTTATTTCTGCAATCCATTGAGGGTATTGGGTTAAAATCTAGAAAAATATATAATACCGGTACATGTGGCACTCGGTCGCTAGTCCATATTAGGGGAAAGGCTATCCGAGTTCGAGTCTCGAACATGGCACATAAGGCTATTTACAGTTATATAGAAGGGTATAGCGTTGAACGACCTTCGGCCGACGGCCGCTGGGCCGACTTACAGATTGGGTGACACAACGGGAATAGTGGGCAGCCGTCGGCAAAGGTCCCGGCAACGCGTGGCATTCAATCGCTAGGCTGTATCAGTGGGGAGGCTACCCGAGTTTGGGTCTCGAACCTCGTAACTCACCTAGAGCTATAAACAGTATAGTTATATATGTATAGAGGGAAATAGCGTTGAGCGACCCTCGGCCGATGGCCGCTGGACCGATCCACATATTTTGTGACGTAACGGAACCGGTGGCCAGCCATCGACTAAGGACCCCGCTATGCCTGGTACTCGGTCGCTAGGCCTTATCACGGTGAGAGCTACCCAAGTTCGAGTCTCGAACATGGCACATAGAGCTATATACAGTTATATAGAGGGAAATAGCGTTGAACGACCTTCGGCCGATAGCCGCTCGGCCGACCCACATATTTTGTGACACAACGGGACCAGTGGCCAACCGTCGGCAACGGTCCTCGCTACGCGTGGCAGTTGGTCCCTTTGTCGTATCAGGGGGAAGGCTTCCTGCGTTCGGGTCTCGAACATGCCACCTAGAGCTATATAGTAAAGAAATTTGAACGACCCGCAGCTGACGGCCGCTGGGCCAACCCACAGGCTTTGTGGCACTCAGTCCCTATGTCGTATCAGGGAGAGGCTTCCCGAGTTCGGGTCTCGAACATGGCACCTAGAGCTATATACAGTATAGTTATATAGAGAGAAATAGCCTTGAGCGACCCACAACCAACGGCCGCTGGGCCGACCCACAGGTTTTGTGACTCAACGGGAATGGTGGCCAGCCTCGTTAAAGGTCCCCGTTACGCGTGGCACTCGGTCGCTAGACCGTATCAGGGGGAGAGCTACCTGAGTTCGGGCCTCGAACATGGCATCTAGAGCTATATACAGTAAAGTTATGGAGAAATATGGTCGAGTGACCCTCGGCCGACGGCTGCTGGGCCGACCTACAGATCTTGTGACACAACGGGACTATCTTGGATGCCATGTTTGATTTGTTTTTATTGTGTTACACCTAAATTTCGGCTAGTATACATATGCATATTATACACAGTCTAATTAACATTTTGATATATAGAAACCCTTACTTACAGACGAACACCAGTTTTTACAGCAACCTATTTGCACTAAAAATAAGAAAAGTTAATAAAAGTATATGTATTATGTTTTTTACATGGTTTTGATTAAATTTATGTTCAATGTTTTTAATGTACATTGAAATTTTAATTATAATGTAAGGTAATATAGTTTACATGCATGTTACTTACTAAAGCCCAACGCTCAGAATTGATGGCACACATGTCTCATTTTGAAACGTATTGTATGCTCTTTCATAAAACCATACCCTTCAAAATCCCCCATGGGGGAGGGGGGTTTACAGCCAGCTCAAGAACTAGTACATGATGTGTTGTACTTGTTCTGGAGGTTCTGTCATGTCATTTTGTAACAAATTCCCATAAGGTATCAGCTAGAGCAGGCTTGTTTGCTTATAAAAGCAAATACATGTCAGCGTGCCATGCATTCCTTGAAAACATATGATGGGTCAATGGCAATATTGCAGGTGAGAGTAGGAATGTTCCATAGAAGAAAGACAGCACTTTTTTCTCTCATTTGGCAATATGTCGTTGTAACATGTATGTTTACTTTTTGAAGAAATAAATCCAGATTTCGTTCTTGTTTTATTAAAAACACATTTTCCTCCAACAAAATAAAGCAGCATTTACCACCTTCTTATGGGTTTTCTGGTATATTATTGCACATTGGACTGCAGAAATGTTATAATATTAAATTTTTCCGTTCTTTCTATGCACTTTTAATTTTTTTCCCAATACCTCAATGCATTACAGAAATCAGCGATTTTAGTCATTTTTTCAACATTTTTCCCTAAAATATAAATACTTGAGCATATATGTTATATCTGATACAATATGTATAGTGTGGAACATTTTATTGCTTCAATTAGAGAAGTTTATGTTCAAACTATTTTCAAAAGATAATTCCAGATTCCGTCGATTTTTGACGGAAATACAATTTTTTCGCCGAAAATTAAGGCAATATTTTAAGCATCATATGGTTCAGGACTTTTTTCTACGTAATTACTGGACCTTTGTCTATCCAAAATGTTACAATATGTCTTTATTCTATTGTATTAAATATTTTTATCTAAATTTTAACCCAATACCACAAATGGATTACAGAAATCAGTGATTTTTCTCATATTTTCCAACATTTTGCTCTAAAATGCCAATATTTGAGCACATTGGTGGTGGTGGGGGAGGGGGTCTACAGCCAGCTCAAGAACTAATTACAATAGTCACATAGACATTCAAAAAGAATAACTCGAACATCGTAAACTAATTACAGGAACATTGCAAATCGCCCGAACACAACTCATTAATGTTATTACTTTAAAGTAGAATACACGTTTAAGTCGATGCTAGTGAGTTTGAGTGCTGTGTGGACCTACGGTGCCGTAATGGCGCCACAAGTTTTGGGTGCTTGATTTCTATAGCACTATTTTTCTCATTTCTTTACACTGAATACATCCTTCTAACATTACGTAACAAAAATATAAATTCCAATCACATAACTCCTCTCACTATAATAAAATTAAGGCCCACGACGATGCTAATATTTGATGAGGCATTCAATTAGGGGAATCAAATTACATTACAAACACAATCAATTCTTGGAATATTCACAAAAACATGATAAATTAAATAAAGGCATGCTCTGAACAATCGTTTTGTTAACTCTAATTGTCATTGAAGAGTTTAGTCCTCAAAAGCAATTATTTCTTACTTACGTTCTAAAATAGTTAATTTCGTCGGTTGGCGATATTGAATTTTATACAGAACAGAACAGAACAGAACAAATCTTTTATTATATACAATCTCAGGTAACATGGGTTACAACAAGAGAGAAAGGTACATTACATACATACAAATGGTACAACTAAACTGTATACAAGGATCAGTACATATGTTAAATATGAAGGGGGAAAGCATTATCAATGAAATACGTCTCATGTACGACGTTACTTGGCATTTTGTAAAAGAATTCTGACGAAGACACTTAGTTTTTTTTGGACTTTGACTGCGGGATGGGTTAAAAGCTCCTTGTATTTAATGACATTCGTGTGCTGATAGAAATAACGCGGTATGTAATGTTTGCGCATTTGATCAAAATGTGGACATTTTAATAAGTAGTGGAATTCGTCACCTATGTCGGAATCGCATAGTGTACAACGTCTGAGGTTATACGCAGTGTTAGTAAATCTGCCAGTTTCAACGGGGAACCTATGGTTAGTCGTACGGAATTTAAATAAATAAATATAATTGCTTCTTGGTAATTTAAGATATTTTTCGAATGCTAGGTCATCTTTAAAAAGGTTGTAGTTTTTCCCTTTCGACGAATTTTGTAAGTCTGATCTCCAAGATTGTGTAAACTGGTCAACTAGCGTTTGTTTAATTGAAAGGTGAATGCTACTATGTTGTAAATTATTGCGGTTTGTCCATATATCTGAATTGCCGGTTTTATTGAGAATGGATTTGATGTGTTTTAACCACTTATATTCGTAATTTTCAGTGTTATCCATTGATTTGTAGCAGAGGAAACTTAGCTTTGATTGGTTTCCAATGATAAGTTTGTTCCAGAATTTTATCATACGGGTTTGTATAGTTATAGCAATTGGATGTATACCTAGTTCTGCATACAACATATACGAGGGAGTGCTTTTTTTGCTATTTGTAATTCTTTTCAAAAAATCTGTATGAATACGTTCTATGATGTCTAAATTTTCGAATCCCCAGACTTCGCAAGCATATGTTAAGATCGGTAATATTGTATGGTCAAATAATTTTAGTTGGAGATCTAAGGGGAGGTCTAAATTATTAATTCGTCTGTAAAGTAAAAACATTGCTTTTTTGGCTTGTTCAACAAGATGTTTTCGTGTATTAAGGAAGCTTCCAGAGCTAGAGAATATGACGCCTAGATATTTATACTTGTTTGTGAGTTCTATTTCATCTGGTCCGAGTTTAAATGAGAATCGCGCCGTATTGCGAGCACCGAATACAATAATCTTTGTTTTGCTCGTATTTATATTCAATTTCCATGTTTCGCAATATTCATAAAAAAGTTGGAGGCATGATTGGAAACTAGTAGGGTTGTCAGAGAGGATAATAGTATCGTCTGCATATAACAGTAACATTATTTTTATATAAACATCGGCCTGAGTGTTAACAGAAATTCCCTCTTGATCAGCATTTAACAAATATTCTTCTAAGTCGTTTAAAAAAATAGAAAATAAAATCGGCGATAAATTTTCGCCTTGACGGACGCCGCATTGACTTACAAAAAAGGCTGACGATTCATTATTAATGGACACACATGATTTAATATTTTGATACATGTTAAATATAACTTGAAACAGCTTTCCCTTAATTTCTGTATTTAATAATTTGCGCCACAGGCCTATTCGCCATATGGAATCGAACGCCTGTGCAAAATCAACAAAGCAACAGAACAATTTCTTTTTCTGTGAACGTAGCATTTCGACTAACTTATGTAAAGTAAATATATGGTCAGTAGTAGCATACTTGGCTCTAAACCCTGCCTGATTTTCAGATAAAACCCCATTTTCATGTAAGAAAGCGTTGATTCGTCCGTTAAGGACAGACGTGAATAATTTGCCAAAACAGCAGAGTATAGTGATCGGGCGGTAATTTTCAGGACTGAGTGGATCGCCTTTGTTTTTGAAAATAGGTTTGATAATGCCTTCCAGCCAACTTGTTGGGAGATAACCTGAATCGAATATGATATTGAATAATTTAGTGTATATCGGTAACATCACTTCTTGCGTATTTTTTATATATTCATTTATTATTTGGTCGTTGGCAGACGCTTTAGAATTTTTTAGATTAGAAATATTTTTTAAAATTTCATCAGGTGTAATTGGAGCGTTTAAAATTGGGTTGTCGTCCGCCATATTGAAATCCGGTATATAGTTGCCTTCATCATTATCAGGGAGTTTTGTGTTTATATTTTTGAAATAATCGAATAAATCATTTAACGGTGGCGTTTTATTGGAAGATCTCGGCTTCATTCTATTGAGGTAACGCCAATATTCTTTCGGTTGTTTGGAATTAAGGTTTCTTAGTGTATGCTGTTGGTCGTATTTGTATTTGTTTATGAAGGTATTCATTATTTTCTTGTAATATTTACTGGACAGTTTGAATGTTGCTTTATTATTTTCATTGTTATGTTTATGGTATTGTTTACGTGCCAAGTTGTACTTAATACGTGCATTGCGACATTTATGGCCGAACCAAGGCTTATCGGATGAGTTGTTTTTAACGACACTAGTTTTTCGAATTTTTCTAAGACCAAACGTTTTTTTTGCCGTTTCATAAAATAATTGACCAATGGATTCGGTGATATTGTCTACTACATGTTGGTCTATAATAGTATCATTTGAGGACAGTAGGTTGTGGAGATGCTGTACTTTGGTTCGGTCTAGGTTGTCTGAAAATGACTGCTTTTTCCCATCATCCCATTTCGGTTTTATTGTTTTCTCATGTATAGGCAGTTCATTGCTTATGTTTCCAGAGTACATATCGGTTTTTAAGGACATATATAAAAGTGCATGGCCGTCTGAGAAAAGCGGGTCAGTATCGATTACTTCAAAATCGTTTAACAAGTTTATGCTATTAATAGAACACAAGGTGTAGTCGATTAAGGATACATTTCGGAAAGTGCATTTTCCCACGTCTCTGTCTTTACCAAAACGTCCATTCAGAATTATTAAATTATTATTTTTACATACGTCAATTAGCAGATACCCATGATTATTCGTTCTGGGGTCAGTAGATTTTCTGTTAATTGACAAGCTAAAGTTATTTAGGTTCAAAATAGCGTTATAAAAATCTAATGTGTCCTTGTCAAATTCAAAATGCTCAGCTAAAAATGGGTCCACTGAAACATAGTCTGCCAGGGTCCCTGTTCGACTGTTAGTGTCTCCCGTGAGAAATACATATTTGTTAGAATTGCACATGGCCGTAATTTCCGAATCGAGATATCCATACTCGTCGATGTTAAAGAAATTTGAACTTTCTGGTGGAATATAGACTACACCCAATATAATGTCTTCTTCGACATGGAATAGGGATTTGGACAGTTTCAACCATAGGATATATTCAGATTCGGATACTACAGGTTCAACATAATGACATAATGAAGTTTTAACGAAAACGCCGATACCGCCACTTTTCCTTTTATATTTTTGTTTTCTTGGTTTTGACAAAAATGTGTAGTTTGGGATGGCAATATCGTCGTGTTCGTTAATTTTTGTTTCTGTCACACAAAACATATCATAGTGTGAGATACAATCAATAAAGTCAGGGTACATAACTTTTCTTTTTAAACCACACACGTTAAGCGTACCTAACGAGATGGTACTTTTATCACTATTATCATTGGTAACATAACTACTATCATCATCATCATCATCATCATCATCATCATCATCATCACCATCATCATCATCATCAGCTCCGTCATCATCATCATCATCATCATCAACAATGTCAATAATACACTCTCCATTATTGTTAACACATGCACCGTTATTTACGTAACCATATATTGTGTTATTTACGTAACCATATAATGTGTCTACAGGAATGTTACTAACATTATCGTTATTTTCATTATAATACAAATTTATACTATTGTCATCTGCGTGGTTAACATTGTAATAGCTGACATTATTAGTATTGCTTATATCATCATCATCATCATCATCATCATAATCATCATCATCATCATCATCATCATCAATAATACACTCTCCACTATTGTTAACACATGCACCGTTATTTACATAACCATATAATGTGTTATTTACGTAACCAAATAATGTGTCTACAGGATTGTTACTAACATTCTCGTTATTTTCAATATAATACAAATTTATACTATTGTCATCTGCGTGGTTAACATTGTAATAGCTGACATTTTTAGTATTGCTTATATCATCATCATCATCATCATCATCATCATCATCATCATCATCATCATCATCATTATCATCATCATCATCGACAATGTCAATAATACACTCTCCACTATTGTTAACATATGCACCATTATTTACATAATCATATACTGTGTTATTTACGTAACCATATAATGTGTCTACAGGAATGTTACTAACATTATCGTTATTTTCATTATAATACAAATTTATACTATTGTCATCTGCGTGGTTAACATTGTAATAGCTGACATTATTAGTATGGCTTATATCATCATCATCATCATCATCATCATCATCATCATCATCATCATCATCATCATCATCATCATCGACAATGTCAATAATACACTCTCCACTATTGTTAACATATGCACCGTTATTTACATAATCATATATTGTGTTATTTACGTAACCATATAATGTGTCTACAGGAATGTTACTAACATTATCGTTATTTTCATTATAATACAAATTTATACTATTGTCATCTGCGTGGTTAACATTGTAATAGCTGACATTATTAGTATTGCTTATATCATCATCATCATCATCATCATCATCATCATCATCATCATCATCATCGACAATGTCAATAATACACTCTCCACTATTGTTAACATATGCACCGTTATTTACATAATCATATATTGTGTTATTTACGTAACCATATAATGTGTCTACAGGAATGTTACTAACATTATCGTTATTTTCATTATAATACAAATGTATACTATTGTCATCTGCGTGGTTAACATTGTAATAGCTGACATTATTAGTATTATTGCTTATATCATCATCATCATCATCATCATCATCATCATCATCATCATCATCATGGTTGAAAAAAGCACTGTGATTTTTACAACCAGAGATAGTGGCTACATAAATGTTATTATAATTTACAGTATTGTGATAATGAAGCTCATCACTACTACCATAATTATGGTTAGCATTGTTATAACTATGACTATCATACACATTAATATTATCTATACAATCGTGCACAGCGGTGTCGTCATTACCGTCTGTGTCATTATCTTTTACATAGCTGTAAATTGTATCTACACATTTATTGTTTGTTTTTACATAATATAGTTCACTGTCGTCATAATAATAGTTGTTATCAGCGTCATCATCTTTTACATTGCCATAGTCATCATCGTCATCGAGTGTTATAGCGGGTGCACTATGGTATTTCATAAATGACATTTTTGCGAAATAATGCAATGCATCTATTTGACATGAAGCGGGAGTTGGGAGTCGGTATATGTTATTTATTACACGTGTTGCATTCTCACTGGATGTGTGAGAAATGGTCTCGCAATAAGATTCTATTGGTTTTTCTACAACACTGGAAATAACACGAGAATGGTAACGTCGTTTAATCCCCCATGATTCCTATGAGGTGTCATCTGGGCCGGGACAAAGCTCCACACTCGAACTGGGGTCGTGCAGTGTGCTGGGACAGGGATGACGTGAAATGGTGCTCGGTGTGATGCCCGTGTCGTTAGGTTTTGGATCGGCATCGCACATCTCTATTTCTGAGTCGCTGTCTGATATTGCTTCCTCGCGCATTTTCTTATTTGTCAGATCAGCGTCGAGCGGTGAAGTAGCCTTTTGTTTACCCCGAGATGACGGGGTTGTGAATCCGCCAGTGTCTGTATTGAGTGAATCGAATCGATTTGACATGCTGATCACGGGATTGTCAGCATTTCTCATTGTCATGTTTGATCTCTGCGCGGAAATAGGCCGAAAGCGTACATACCGATTTTCACTATTGACAAATCCCCTTTGTTGTGAATGAGGTTGTGAGTGATTTGTACTGTTATTGTTTTGGTTTAGTCCGAGTCTATGCACGTGGTCTTGTGACTGGTTTGTGGATGACCCATTTTCACATGGAATGTACTCTCTGTTGTTTACAAACAGCCTGTCCTTTACAAGTTTTACTTTATTGGTTTTATCCTGTTTGGCTCGTCTCATTTCTGGATACAATAGCTTCCTCTTTTCTTCAATTGTCTTAGGAAATTGTTCCCTGACCCCGAATGGCTTTCCAATTAATGTTTGTGGGGCAGCCTTGCGCACTTGTAATAGATCTTTGTATCTTTCAAATTTTGCGACTATTGGGCGAGGGCGAAATTGACCATGCCTAAATGGTCCAATGCGATGCACCCTAGCGAATGGAATATCTTCCTCAATGTTCATTTCAGTTGAAAGAAAAGTTCGCAGTGTTGTTTCCGCGTCCTCGTACTCACCCGCTCTCAGTTCTGGTTCCGTGATGCCAGTAAACAGTAAATTGTCTTGCATACTACGCCACTGTAGATCGATGATGGTGTTTTCCTGGTATAATTGTTTAGAACGTAGAGCTTCGTTTTCTTCTTTTAACTGTTCAATTTTATAATCCTGGTTTGAGATTTGCGAATCGGTGTTTGCTTTTCCTGTCATAATGTCGTCACAGATATCACTGAAGGACTGTATACTATGTTCATAATCCTGCATCTTAGTGTTGACTGATTTGATGTCTTTTTCAATGTTATAAACGGAGAGTTGCATGGTTGACACGTTTTGTTTGAGGCCAGTAAACTCTGTGATTTGCCGTTCCATGTTTATTATTCTATCATTTTGATTAATAAGTGTGGCGTCCATGTTAGTTAACTTTGTATTTTGGCATTCAAGCTGGTTACCAATTTGTTGTAATTGTCCTTCGATGCTTTTGAACATGTGTTGAACCCACGGAGGACAACCCGCTGGATCCGTTCTTGTGTCGTGTTTGTTTACATAATCTGGCGGTTGTATGTTAGCTGATCGTTGCGTAATATAACTTGCATATGTCGGTAATGGTTGACTGGTAAAACCTGTTGTGGGACTAGGTATATATTGCTGTTGAGCGTGACCCATTGATGCATTTCGAACATTCGATGAAAATACAGATTCCATTGGTTGTGTGTTATTCATATTATAGTTTGATGCATTTATCATAACATTTTCTCTCTGCTCTCCGGTAGTGTTTAGAAGGCCGGCTGGCTGGTTGTAGTCTGGAAATTGCAGAGTCTGATTTGCTGAACAAGGCAAATTGGTGGGTGGGGTTGACATACCTTTTCGCTGTGTCGTTTTCCCTGTTTTATCCGTTTTATTTCCCTTCGGCATTGCTTATTTTGTATATAGTGTTATTTAAGACAATGTTCATCACTGAAAAATATCCGTAGTGAGCGATTTTAGAGAGATTTATCGTTTTTTCCACAATGCATTGTCCGGTTCGAAAAAACACGTCCTACCGCCATATTTGTGTCACGTGATCTTTGATGTGGTTCCACTAGTAATTGTGGTTTATTTGAGTATGATTTTACAACTCTATAAATGTGTCACGTATCTTCAGAAATGTGGTTTGAACGTGGTCTAGCCATGGCGTGTGTAACAACTCTAAAGGTAACCATTCCGCTAAAGGTAACAATCGCCGTTAAAGGTATACAATTTCAACGCTAAAGGTAACAACCTCCGCTAAAGGTAACAACTTTTCATGTCAACGCTAAAGGTAACAACATTTGTTCAACATCTACGGTTTCAATCGAAATTGAGTTAACAGGTTCTTGTTAATCTGGCACATGATTCGATTCAGCTTCCGTAGTCGAGAGGGCACAGGCGCTGAGTTTGAAACAGTATTGCCTATTACCGCAGCGGGTTCGAATCGAACTAGCAAATAAATAAATAAATAAATAAATAAAATGAAATAATACAGTACTAGTTATACCCAGGAATAAATTAGTGCTAATTATTACTTTCATCTTTGAACAAAACACTTGTATAAACTCCCAGTATGTTGTTCGTCAGATGCAGACGTTACCTGTGCGATTCCATGTCTTTACAATTAATACCTACAAGAAATATTAGACAGTTTAAAGCTGGATAGCTTCAAAGTGAAACTGCTGACATATCAGGACATTCCCGGGTTATATTTAGGGGTTGGGTGTCGAAATACAGGGCGATATGAAGGATAGTAACGTTAGTTGGTGATAACAAAGGTTGGCATGTCCGTTAAGCGCTGACAAAGGTTAATACTACTACTACTACTACTATTAAAGACTTCATTTAACAAAAGAACTCATTTGAAACTAGACAATATACACAATTAAATACAATATTTACGAAAGAAAATGGGATATAAATGTAAAGTGACTTTAGTATATTCATTATTGAGTAATGGAAATATTTTCAGAGTTGCAAAACTTACTAATATGTGGGTTGGATAATCCACTGTAAATACAATGTTTGGTTAGGTGCACAATTTACACAGTCTTATTTAAGGAGATCGCTTACATGCCAAATTATCGGAACCAATCAGATTGCAGATCCTGGCATTTGTTATATACTATTTAATACCGCAACAAAGCAACTGCGCCTTTGGCGCTGTCGGTTAGAGCGTCGTCTACTATGTGTCTACTATGTGTCTACCATGTGTTCGAACCTTATATAAGGCAACATTTTTTAAACCATACAATGTTAAGATAATTTAAAAAATATTGTACGAAACAACTACGGAATAAATCTGACTGGTTCCGACAATTTGGCATTTGAATCTGTCTTTAAGCCCGACAATTCATAAGAAATACGACGTTAAGGACCTATTTCTAGCCTACTTTATTTGAGAGAGGAGAACATTTGTATAGGTAACTGTAAATCACTGTTAGACATGCAATTGCATGAGAAAATGGTGGAGAAAATGGTGATATTCAATTTTGTTTCATTTGCTGAGGCGCTCCCTATACAGCTTTTGTATGAGACCAACATATTAAAACATGAATGCAAGTGTTTCATTAGTTGTATGTTGATGTAGTTTTATTCTAAAAACAATGACTTATCAACAAAGTTTTGTATTAATTTGCTCAAGTATTCAAGTGTGAATGCCAGTAAGTACTGAAAACGGATCCGTGAGAAGCAACAAAGACACACAAGAGAGAAAATGTACTCGGTTTTATTGAATCTATTCATGAGAGGTTTATATAATGTCCAACATCTCGCACACCCGCAAGCACCAGCTTAACTAGTATTCTACTTTAGCCCACAATGAATTGGACGTGAAAATCTCAAAGGACCAGTAAGTGATCGGGGGAACTTCATCCATGAATTTCTCTTCAATGAGGCAAATCCTAAAAATGATATAGTTTGGGAATCGCCTATCATAAACGGAGGTATA
The DNA here is from genome assembly GCA_037043455.1 of Cyrtodaria siliqua. Classification (NCBI taxonomy): domain Eukaryota; kingdom Metazoa; phylum Mollusca; class Bivalvia; order Adapedonta; family Hiatellidae; genus Cyrtodaria; species Cyrtodaria siliqua. The sequence continues at coordinate 124,241 of JAWPHD010002698.1, forward strand.
TCGGTAAAAAGGAAATTCGCGTTATGCCTATACCAGAAAAGGTAGTGTTTGTACAGGATGAGGTACCACCATATAATGTGAAAAAAACGCATCATTCGTGTGCTGACAGTTCTAAAAATGCTGTAGGTAAATATGAATTCTCAGGCAATTTACCAGATGTGGACTTTGGAAGCAATCATCCAAAGTACACACATAACCACCACAATGACGGCCATTCGATCTCATATGGCATTTGCCCGGAGGAAGATCCCCGCAGAACTTATATATGCATTATATCGCATTCACGCAATGCCGAACACATTTGAAACTGTTAATTATAAAGAATAAAGCAGTTCCATTAGAATATGGATGGAAAATTCAGATTATAAGTGAAACTTTAAGCCAAATGCATATTTCAGGCATGAGCAATGTCAACCATATAGTACATGACAGTAATTAAACAATATTGATTTGAACATAATATCAGAATGAATACCTAGATGACAGAAATTGTGCCCTTTATATCCGAAAAGTTCGGTACAGTTTTACTCAAAGTGAGGCTCCGGGTTCAATCCTCCGTGGTGCCACTGAGTTCCGTCGGTGTGTTCTTGGACAAAACACTTTCCCTTAGCCCCGTCCGTCGGTTGGGGACGTAAACCGGGCGGTCCCGTGTATCGGTCTATCCTCCGAGCACGTTAAAGAACCATAGGAATCTATTCGATAATAAGAGTAGGGCAGGTTCCCGGATTCTTATGTATCCTTCCCCTCTCTCTGGGGCGGCTCTAAATAACCTATACTGTGTTGATGAGCCGTTAAACAACATTCAATCAATTGTTTTTTTTACGTGAAATGAATTGGGGCATAGCATAGTCCAGTTATTCATATAAAACACACGAGACATCATTTCTAAATAAAACAAGTCATGTTGCATTATTTGTATATACTCACCGTCCACAGAGTTTCCATGATAGCATTATTCATTGATCTCTTGAGACAAAAATGCACTTGATAACTATGTGAATTGTCTTGTACTGTATTAGGACGGACATTGATAGATTAAATACGTTGTTAGATTGTTTATTTATATTTATTGTTATTTAATGTCCTTGTTTGACTGAGTATTCTACTAGACCTTCGTTTATTCTGACAATTATTTCTCTAGGAAGGTTAGAGTCATCCCATATAGCTGTACTCGATAAACTGTGGAATTTCCAATTGATAAATTTCACTCTCATAAAACATGTGGGTAATTTTGTTAATTACTGGAATCCAATTTCTTTTGGCGGTGGCATTATCATTTCATTTTGATCGCTGCGGCATTATCAAAATTTCATTTCACTGTTCCCCAAGGACGTGATTACAGCAGTAAGATTAAGCTTTTTTGGGCTTAATGTTGGTGCATCATTCCTAGTTCGGTCGTGCACATTATTGTGAACTTTAAAAAAGAAATAACTTTCAAGTGATTGAATGAAGCAAGTCTTTACTTTAGAATTAGTTTTGAATAAACATTTTATATAAAAGCTTTTTTGGGGCTTCTTTAAAGGGACGATGTCCATAACTTTTAGCTTATAAAACACATACTCATTATGTTCGCTAACATTACACACCAAACACTATTGAATATTTACTAATTAAAAGCAAGATTGTTTGGCGGAATTCAATCGCGGTAAGAAAAAAGAGAAACCGCTTCGGGCGTTTGAACTCGCAGCCCAAACTAAAATTACATTCGCGGTAATAATAATGAGCGTGAGCGTACAGTAGGTTGACATCGCTCATGACTGAGCTAACCGGGCTATACATACAAAGCAAAACATGCTAATGGTGAAAACCTAATGCGCTAATGGAAGTCACGTGATCGCAGAAAAGGTAAATAAGCAGGGTCCCACTTTATTTACAAATAATAATTAATGTCCTTTTTTTTTCCAAACTCACGAATGTATTACTACAGACTTCTTAGGGTCTATGCTCATGTTTTCATGTATACATTTCACTGAATAAATGTCAGAGGGTTATTTGGTTATGCTCAATATCTGCTTACTTACGGACAGTGTCCTTTTAAGGGGTATCAGGCTTTTTGGCCATGCCCTCTTTTGTAAAATTGTTTTAAGGGCTGCCATGATGTATGTATGTGTTTGCCGGCAGCCCGCTATTTGGAGCCGCACTCAATATTTGCCAAATAATTTAATAAATGATAATATTTTCTTATGTGTTAGTCAAGTTTGTGCCTTCCTAATAATTACAATGTCAGCCGATAACAGTATACAGTATACATATACTGTTTATGGCCCAGTCACACCAACCACGAATGTCTCCCCGAACCCACTACGGTTGTCTCCCCCCCACACCCTCCGCCCCCATCCCAACCCACGGATTCTACCCGGATGGGCATTTTTCAAAAAATACTACGAACTACTACGAATACATTACGGTTTGAGTACGGTTGAGTACGGTAACAGTAAGGAGCAGCAAGGTTGGCACAGGAAACACTGCGGTTGGCATGTGTAAATGACTGGAACCACTACGGTTCCACTATGGTTCGAGTACGCACTACTACGAACAACTACGAACTAGTACGAACTAGTAAGTCCTGCTTCCACTACGGTTCGAGTACGGACTACTACGGACAACTACGAACTAGTACGAACTAGTAAGTCCTGGTAGATCGTAATGGACCGTATTAAATCGTTATAAACCGTAGTAAATCGTGTCAATTCGGCCTTATTCGCGATAAAACCGTACTATATCGTAATAGGCCGTACAAGTTCGTGTACAGATCGTACTAAACCATGCTCCAACCGTGAGATAACCTTACTGAAACCCTAGTGTCCTCGTAGTAGGTCGTAGTAGGTCGTGGTAGGTCGTAGTAAGCCGTGGTCATTCCCGGTATGCTCCAGGCCGGGAATGTTCTACGAATAACTACGAATCACTACGAATCGCTGCGAACCCACTAAGGATGCTCTACGGATGGAAAAATCGTGGTGCTGACCCCGAGAGTCCAAAACTCTCGTGACTGGGGCATTAGGCCTCACTGGTATACATATACTGTTTATGACTCACTATACAGTAACCCTCCTGCGACTAACGGTAGGACAATTCTCGCGCTTAAACACAACCTGTGTTATTGGGTTCTTGTTTTTATCTTAAAATGTGCAAATATCTTCTCTTTGTTTCTGTTCCAGGTTACAAGAATGGGACAACTTCACGATTTCTTACAGGTTTGGATATGCCTGGTTTTGAGCCCAGATCTGAAATTCTAATACATTTGAAAATGAAAGTGAAATGGACAAATTCAACAAGGTCTCTACAAACTATCGATATTTAGAAAATAAGCAAATTGGTCAACCCCATGTTTTTTGCTGGATATTTCGAGAAACAAACATTAAGTTTCATTAAGAAAATATGTTTAAGAAAATTCAGGGAATTGTACCGTGGTCCAGAGAGGTCCTGCTACATATGCAGAGCAGTGCAAAAACAAATGTGTTGTGAGTTGTTAACATTGTCCAGCAACTACAAAAAAAACGTTATATTTTCTCTTATTATGATCAATTCTAATACTTCGCACTATATAACTTAGTTTAAAATATCTCGTTATATTCAACAATATGTCACTGTAACGTTTGCAACGTTAGGAGAATACGCAAGGTTGCAACGTAAGGAGAGTAAGCAAAGAAATGCGAACGATTTCAGATGTGTGCGTTATTTTCACATTTTAGGGGTATTAGAATAGAAATAGAACATCGTTTACGGTGATTTATCTTGTAATATATCAAGGTTTGTCGTTCAATTGCAAACAATAATTTCACTCGCACTTCGGGCTCGTGAAATTATTGTTTACATTTGAACTCCAAACCGTGATATATTACACGATAATTCACCGTAAATGATGTTCTATTTCTTAAATAAAGTATACATAGCTAAAGCCAGGTATTATACATACTAAAAACAGGTATAAAAGTATATACATACACGTGTTGACAATAGGGTTACCGCATTGGAACGATCAGTGGCGAAAAGGCCACAGGGTTTTAAAATTAGTAATAATGTGATTACATGGTTTATTTTATTAAGGAATGATGTCTCGTCTGCACTCGTTGTCCAAATGGACTATTATTTGTACCAATTTATTTCACATAAATAAACAAAACAACTTTGAGTAAAATGTTATCAAACTGTTCGAATATAAAGCGCACAATTACTGCCATATAAGTATTCTTCCTAATATTATGTTCACATCAATAGTGTTGAATTACTGTCATGTAATATTTGGTTGACTAACTTTCTCGTGCCTAAAATACGCATTTGGCTGAAAATTTCACTTGACCATATTCCATCGATTTTTGACCTTATTAACCTTATTGTACTAAACGTGTTCTTTTTCCTTCACTCACAACACTGTAAAATATGTATCTGAATTTTTGTTAGACAAATGTAAACTATACAAAATGCATTGAATGACAAAATAAAAGTATTTTGTTAACCTATACTTATAGATTTCATGTTCGTGCCAAAACGTCCACTGGAGTGCCGTTGTGGAACATTTACCAGGGTGACTATACCACATGACCTATGACGTCATTATTGCTAATTCGTGAAGAAAAAAATTGTAAACATTCGCCAACATCGAAAGCTTCAGAGTGCGATAAGATTTGTATTTCTTAACCATTTATACCAAAGAAAGCGCCTTCGAACGCAAAAAATGTACTCTACCCTCGACTGATTTTATTTTTTTGTGAAAGTTGGTACTTTTGGTAAACACTTTGGAAAACTTCTGAAAATGCACCAGAACAAATTGCTAATCCGTGAAGCGTACTATAATTTTGCGCATATTATGAACAAAATCCATGCATATAACCCCGTTTTTATCACTAAAACTACCACAGTATTATTTCACATCAGGTATTCGAAAGGGTGTTGTGCCAAAGAACCTGTTCGCAAGAATTAATGCATTTTTAAATTATGCTAATCCGTGAAGTCGATTATTTTATGCTAAACCGTGAAGTCCTTTGTGTTGTCAATTATCTAAAACTTTATAAAACCTATATTTTATCGTTATTTTATCCGTCGTCAGACTTCGTCCGTCGTTGTTGTCTTCCGTCGTCATCGTAAACATTTAAACAATATATGTGAAACCACTGGGCGAAATTGCATAAGACTTCACAGGAACGATTACTGGGTGGTTATCTCTCAATGTTATTCAAAATCTGGCAATCAACCCAGAACTCGGGTTGGCATGCCAACAGAAGGAAAATATAGGAAGGTGGGATATAGTCCTGCAGTTTTATATTCCAGAACAATTCCATTATAAACCCTTACTAAACACAGGGCTTTATATATGACGGGGATATGACACGGCAGTACAAACGCTGTATTCAACTGAGAACACTTATCGTCCAGGTAAGTTTATCGATTATACGCTGCATTTATCGCTTTTTACTACGCTTATCGTGGTGGTATGCGAGAGTCCTCGATGTACGGCACACCCATCTACATTGCAAACAGACATTATATATCCTTGTTTTACTGATTTTTTATATATTCTACATTAACATAAAGCCAAATAAATAACCTTTCTATTAAATGGTATACTTTTATTCCAAATAACGGTTAAATAAATAGGTAAAATCTCGAGTTGGAAAGGAAATATATCGCATTTTTTTCTTTTCTTAAAGCGTTTACACACATCACCGTGTGTTCATTGTTTTGGTTACATGTATTGTTTAATGAATATTTACATAAGATGCATGGTAAGAAAGCCAAATAAATAACCTTTCTATTGATTGGTGTTCTTTCAAACAATTTCTTCAAAGGTTAAATGAACGTGGAGAGTCTCGAGTCGGTAAACAAAATAAAAGCGTTGCCGCAATTATCAAGCGGTTCTTTTTTCAGTCTAGATAATGTTTGTGACAATAACGATACATTTAAATGATTTATTAAGTGAGCAAAATTAAATTATCTTTTTTAACTTTTCTATAAATGTTTGTTAACAACAACTGGTAAAACCTCGACTGCATTGTGCGTTAGGAATCGTGTTTTTAGCACATTTTAATGGCTTTATTTTGTGTTTTGTTCTCAAACCAGGATGTGTGAAATTGCGATGACCGACGTTCGTGCAGTTTCTTTTTTTATACGCCTTTCACGCTTTTTGTATATTTGTCGATCTTTGATCATATGCAATTTGTGTTTGGTGTAGTTTTTAAGTGGGTTATGATTTTAATCTAAACAATATTATGTATATTTTTAACTTGGCATTTGAACGTGTTTTTCTCTCTCTCCTGGATTAGCATGTATATTTGATGGAAGGTAATTATTTTCTCTCAGTTAAACCGTACCTGTCGATTATTGCAAGTAATAACATACATATTGAAATTGCGTTTAGGGTAGTTTTTAAGTGGGTAAGTTGTTAAAATCAAAGTCATAATAACCCACTTAAAAACTACCATGAACACAATTTCAATATGTATTTACTCGTATTACATGCAATCATCAACAGGTACTGTGTAAGTGAGAAAAAAGTTTACCCTTTTATAAAATATAAAAGGTTGATCCAAGAGAATAATATTTTTCAAAATGGCCAAGTTATTATTTTTTTTAAACCAGAGTCATAATCCATTTAAAAACTACCCTAAAAAATAATTTCATTATGTCTGTTATTACTTGCAAGCATTAACAGGTACGGTTTAATTGATAGAAAAAAAGGTTACCCTTTCATAAAATATACATGTTGATCCAAGAGAATTAATATTCTTTCAAAATGGCGAAGTTAATTTTTTTTTGTTGTTAAAAGCGAAGTCATAATCCATTTAAAAACTACCCTAAACACAATTTCAATATGTCTGCTATTACATGCAATCATCAAAAGGTACTGTGTATGTGAGAAAATAAGTTTACCCTTCCATAAAATATACACGTTGATCCAAGATCTTTTTTTTTTTCAAAATGGCGATTTTTTTTTTTTGCTAAAATCAAAATCATAACCCACTTAAAAACTACCCTAATCATAATTTCAAAATGTCTGTTATTACTTGCAATCATCAACACGTACAGTTTAATTGACAAAAAAAAGTGTTCCCTTCCATAAAATATACATGCTAATCCAGGAGAAAACAAAACACGTTCAAAATGGCCAAGATAAAAAAATATAAATTTGTTGAAATCAAAATCATAAACCAACGAAACTACACCAAACACAAATTGCATATGTTTTGTATGATAAACAAAGATCGACACATATATAAAAAGCGCGAAAGGCGTATAAAACAAGCAAACAAGAAACTGCACAAACGTCAGCCATCTTTTTTTCATCGCAATTTCACACATCCTCGTTTGAGAACAAAGAAATATAAAAATATCGGACAGGGAAGTAGCATTCAAGAAGGACAGTCAACCACAAAACACAGAAACAAACACGCAAACAGACAAACAAGAAGGTAAAAGTAATGATAAGCAAACGACATCACAAACACAAAAGGGTTGACAATAGGGCTACCGCCTTGGAAACACTAAAAAAAGCAATTAAAAACTTGCTAAAAAACGAACAACCCACGCAAATCGTGAAAAGGATACTTACAATTACGTTTTGCAGCAACTAACTTGGAAATGAGAGCATTTTATAACCACTGCAACTAGATTTTGTCAACAATTTTACCTGGCTAAAAGACTAAATCAGCCGACTTTAAAACCGAGAAGAAAACAAACAAACACCAATAATGTGTTGTTCGAATTATCATTACCATGTTTGCCGATCTTACTTTTTTTTATTGATACATATGTGTTTGTTTATTACGCAATCGATATGCCAGTATAATACATTAATCACACGATTCTTAATTGCTAACACAATGCAGTCGAGGTTTTACCAGGTGTTGTTAACAAACATTTATAGAAAAGTTAAAAAAGATAATTTAATTTTGCTCACTTAATAAATCATTTAAATTTATTCTTATTGTCACAAACATTATCTAGACTGAAAAAAGAACCGCTTGATAATTGCGGCAACGCTTTTATTTTGTTTACCGACTCGAGATTCTCCACGTTCATTTAACCTTTGAAGAAATTGTTTGAAAGAACACCAATCAATAGAAAGGTTATTTATTTGGCTTTCTAACCATGCATCTTATGTAAATATTCATTAAACAATACATGTAACCAAAACAATGAACACACGGTGATGTGTGTAAACGCTTTAAGAAAAGAAAAAAATGCGATATATTTCCTTTCCAACTCGAGATTTTACCTATTTATTTAACCGTTATTTGGAATAAAATTATACCATTAGAAAGGTTACTTATTTGGCTTTCTGGCTATGTTGAATATACAAAAAATCAGTAAAACAAGGATATATAATGTCTGTTTGCAATGTAGATGGGTGTGCCGTACATCGAGGCCTCTCACATACCGCCACGATAAGCGTAGTAAAAATCGATAAATGCAGCGTATAATTGATAAACTTACCTGGACGACAAGTGTTCTCAGTTGAATACAGCGTTTGTACTGCCGTGTCATATCCCCGTCATATATAAAGCCCTGTGTTTAGTAAGGGTTTATAATGGATTTTTTTCTGGAATATAAAACTGCAGGACTATATCCCACCTTCCTATATTTTCCTTCTGTTGGCATGCCAACCCGAGTTCTGGGTTGATTGCCAGATTTTGAATAACATTGAGAGATAACCACCCAGAAACCGGTCCTGTGAAGTCTTATGCAATTTCGCCCAGTGGTTTCACATATATTGTTTAAATGTTTACGATGACGACGGAAGGCAACAACGACGGACGAAGTCTGACGACGGACAAAATAACGATAAAATATAGGTTTTATAAAGTTTTAGATAATTGACAACACAAAGGACTTCACGGTTTAGCATAAAATAATCGACTTCACGGATTATCATAATTTAAAAATGCATTAATTCTTGCGAACAGGTTCTTTGACACAAAACCCTTTCGCTTACCTGATGTGAAATAATATTGTGGAAGTTTTCGTGATAAAAACGGGGTTATATGCATGTATTTTGTTCATAATATGCGCAAAATTATAGTACGCTTCACGGATTAGCAATTTGTTCTGGTGCATTTTCAGAAGTTTTCCAAAGTGTTTACCAAAAGTACCAACTTTCGCAAAAAAAAAATATCAGCCGAGGGTAGAGAACATTTTTTGTGTTCGAATGCGCTTTCTTTGGTAGAAAATGGTTAAGAAATACAAATCTTATCGCACTCTGAAGCTTTCGATGTGGGCGAATGTTTACAATTTTTTTCTACACGAATTAGCAATAATGACGTCATATGTCATGTGGTATAGTCACCCTGTTTACATACTCATATAAATACATCTCACTTTTTGCTTAGATGAACAGCTGCACAACTTACGTTCATCTACGAAAATACCTCCCATGAATTTTCACCAGATCAACTCGTCTGAAAGGCTGGTGCCTTTTCGGCTTCATAGCAATCACTCACTTTACTTCGCAAGTACACACGAATTTTCTTCAATTAAGTTCACTATACGGCGGCAATATTAATACACCGCAATGAGTGGTTTCCAAATAATTATGTAGCAGAACTTGTCTGAACAACTATACAATTTTCTGAATTTTTTTAAACATGTTTGTTTGTGAAACTAAATCTGTTGCTCGAAATATGCAGACAAGACGCGGAGTTGACTAATTTTTTTTTTAAAATATTCATAGTTTTTAGAAACCTGCTGAATGTGTCCATTTCACTTATATTTTTTAATTTATCACTACTCAGTATTACAATTCTCAAATCTGGGCTAAATAAACATTCAGACCGGTATGAAATAATGAATATATCCTATTCTTGTCACCTGGAACAAAAAAAAAGAGAGAATATATTTGCATATTTTGATAAATAAACAAGAACAGATTTACACATTTCTATTTTTTAAGTATAAGAATGTTCCTACTTTGCTTGCAAGGGAGATAATTGTTTATTGAGACCTAAAGCATTCATGGCTTTTCTCAATTTAACACACCCAATTTTCTAAGTACAAATTCAACATATAAGCAAAGAACCTGTGACTATTTTTTTTCAGAGACTTGATTAATATGTAAGTAGCTACTTCGCGCCAAGTGCTTCAAACTCCGCCGACATAACGATATTGTTATGATGCTTAGGAAAAATACTCTTTCATGTTAATCCCCTTCATTATTATGTTTTTCTTCTAACGAAAAAACTATAAATGTCTTTAGCAAATTGGCGTAAAACAGATATCCGGATTTTATTGAATAATGTAAACAATAAAAAACACATATATGCTTCGAATGAAAACAACAAAAGTATTTCTTTGCGACCTACCCGTAGACTCCATTTTTGAGCCAAAACACTCGTCTTCACAGAGCATCTTGAGCACCATTGCTGAATATCTAACTACTCATATAAATACATAAATAATGCTGCTTTTGATAAGCATGTGCACTTACGTTCATCCACGAAAGTACCACCCACGAATGTTCACCAGATCAACTCGTTTGAAACTCGTTTGGTGCACGTTTTCGGCTTCAGAGCTACTATTCACTGCATCCATATGTTAACCTTTGTTTGCTTTCTTTTTCCTTTTTTTAGAAAACATATTCCAGTTCAATTACTAGCAATTCAAATAGTCGCGCGTATCAGTTTGCTGCCACAAATACTTCAAACTCTTGGGATTCCAATTATTTATTAATTTCACAAGAGTCAGTTTTTGAAATTAACAGTAACATAAAAAGATCACTGCTATCAATATCATTTGTGACATTCGTCTTGGTTAGTATAGAAAGTCATGTTAAATATAGAAAGCTACAATTATATTTTATAGAACAAAACAGCGACTCAGTGAAAAAAGATTGGACTGTTGTTGAAACAAATTTTACATGCTAAGCTTACCTTTGCCCGGACGTTCTAACAGTCTGGGTTTAGGTGGCTACTACATTATTTTCCCTATTGTCAAAATAGCCACATTATAGAAAACTTCAAAAGGAATAAATCGAACATCGTAAACTAATTACAGCAACATTGCAAATAGTCACACAGACCTTCAAAAGGAATAACTCGAACATCGTAAACTAATTACAGGAACATTGCAAATCGCACGAACACAACTCATTAATGTTATTACTTTAAAGTAGAATACCGCTAAAGTCGGTGCTAGTGAGTTTGGGTGCTGTGTAGACCTACGGTGCCGTAATGGCGCCACAAGTTTTGGGTGCTTGATTTCTATAGCACCATATTTCTCATTTCTTTACACTGAATACATCCTTCTAACATTACGTAACAAAGATATAGATTCCAATCGCACAACTCCTCTCACTACAATACAATTAAGGCCCACGACGTTGCTTATATGTGATGAGGCATTCAATTAGGGGAATCAAATTACATAACAAACACAATCAATTCTTGGAATATTCACAAAAACATGATAAATTAAATAAAGGCATGCTCTGAACAATCGTTTTGTTAACTCTAATTGTCATTGAAGAGTTTAGTCCTCAAAAGCGAGTATTTCTTACTTACGTTCTAAAATAGTTAATTTCGTCAGTTGGCGATATTGAATTTTATATTTGATGTGGTTCCACTAGTAATTGTGGTTTATTTGAGTACGATTTTACAACTCTATAAATGTGTCACGTATCTTCAGATAATGTGGTTTGAACGTGGTGTAGCCATGGCGTGTGTAACAACTCTAAAGGTAACCATTCCGCTAAAGGTAACAATCGCCGTTAAAGGTATACAATTTCAACGCTAAAGGTAACAACCTCCGCTAAAGGTAACAACTGTTCAAGTCAACACTAAAGATAACAACATTTGTTCAACATCTACGGTTTCAATCAAAATTGAGTTAACATGTTCTTGTTAATCTGGCACATGATTCGATTCAGCTTCCGTAGTCGAGAGGGCACAGGCGCTGAGTTTGAAACAGTATTGCCTATCACCGCAGCGGGTTCGAATCGAACTAGCAAATAAATAAATAAATAAATTAATAAAATGAAATAATACAGTACTAGTTATACCCAGGAATACGTGGGTGGTAATTATTACTTTCAACTTTGAACAAAACATTTGTATAAACTCCCAGTATGTTGTTGTTCGTCAGATGCAGACGTTACCTGTGCGATTCCATGTCTTAACGTGGGATCTTTATGATACAATTAATACCTACCACAAATATTAGACAGTTAAAAGCTAGACAGTTTCAAAAAGAAACTGCTGACATATCAGGACATTCCAGGGTTATATTTAGGGGTTGGGTGTCGAAATACAGGGCGATATGAAGGGTAGTAACGTTAGTTGGTGATAACAAAGGTTGGCATGTCCGTTACGCGCTGACAAAGGTTAATACTACTACTACTACTACTACTACTACAGACTTCATTTAACGAAATAACTCATTTGACACTAGTCAATCGTCCATGAGACCTTCAACAATATACATAATTAAATACAATATTTTTACGAAAGAAAATGGGATATAAATGTAAAGTGACTTAAGTATATTCATTATTCAGTAATGGAAATATTTTCAGAGTTACAAGATTTACTAATATGTGGGTTGGATAATCCTCTGTAAATACAATGTTTTGGTTAGGTGGACGATTTACACAGTCTTATTTAAGGAGATCGCTTACATGCCATATTATCGAAACCAATCAGATTGCAGATCCTGGCATTTGTTATATACTATTTAATACCGCAACAAAGCAAACTGCGCCTTTGGCGCTGTCAGTTAGAGCGTCGTCTACTATTTGTCTACTATGTGTCTACTATGTGTTCGAACCTTATATAAGGCAACATTTTTTAAACCATACAATATTAAGATATTTTAAAAATATTGTACGAAACTACTACGGAATAAATCTGACTGGTTCCGACGATTTGGCATTTGAATCTGTCTTTAAGCTCGACAATTCATAAGAAACACGACGTTAAGGACCTATTTCTAGCCTACTTTATTTGGGAGAGGTAACTGTAAATCACTGTTAGACATGCAGTTGCATGAGAAAATGGTGGAGAAAATGGTGGTATTTAATTTTGTTTAATTTGCAGAGTCGCTCCCAATACAGCTTTTGTATGAAACATATTAAAACATAAACGCAAGTGTTTCATTAGTTGTATGTTGATGTAGTTTTATTCTAAAAACAATGAATTATCAACAAAGTTTTGTATTAATTTGCTCAAGTATTCAAGTGTGAATGCCAGTAAGTACTGAAAACGGATCCGTGGAGAAGCAACAAAGACACACAAGAGAGAAAATGTACTCGGTTTTATTGAATCTATTTATGAGAGGTTTATATAATGTCCAACATCTCGCACACCCGCAAGCACCGGCTTAACTAGTATTCTACTTTAGCCCACAATGAATTGGACGCGAAAATCTCAAAGGACCAGTAACACTGTAGGGATCCGTACACCGGATCTTGGTCAAGACCCCGTTCACTAGTACGGAGTTTTGGTCAGCCATGTTGTAGAAAACGTACGGATAACAACAGCAAAAGTAGGTTAACCACGTTTTTCTCCTATTTTTGTTCATTTTATATGAATAATCAATATTGCTATATGGTGCGGAAACATTTCCCCGTTCAAATATTACCGTACATTGTTGACATATTACTTTAAATGCTACAATTCGGATCAAAGAAAAACAATTGCCGGTGCTGAAATTCGCCCAAAGTACCCTTCAGCAATAAATATCTCATTAATTTTGAAGTTAATGAAAATTTTGAATTGGCAGATTTATTTGTTTTTCCAATATACGTGCATGTTCAAATGTTCAACTTCATTCATCCGAAATTGACCGAGATATGAATCGAAACAAAATTAATGTTTGTGTACGGGGTCTTGGGCACTTGTGTACGGAGTACTGCAAATATTCTCTTTTTACTGTACGGAGTTTTGCTTTAAATATATTGTATGAAACTATGGTTTTAATGGTACTTGCATAACATGTTATACATAAAACATTCATTGAATGTTTGTAAACAGTCAATGTAGTGTCATTAGAACTGAATCAACGTAGATTTCCTTGAACAGATATAATCATGCGAGCTATATAGATAATTAATATTAACCCATGCCGTCATCTATATCATGCGTTGTCAATCTAGTTTAAGAACCAACTTTACATTTCCTATTAACATGCTTAGGAAAGTTTGACATAGTTTAGATGTCAGTATGGGGCATAGAATTAATTTTAACCTGACAGGCAAACTGTTTGAGAAAAAAAAGCCAGGATTTTTAACGCCTGTGGGACGTATAATAATACTTTGACAACCATTCGTCTCTCTGCCCGTTCGTAGGTCATAAAACATATTGAAATTCACTCTTTAAATACGTTTTGGAAAGGTAGATCCATTGGAAGCATCTATCTAACTTTTTTGTGACAGGGTTCAGTGTCCTTTCTTAGAAAGAAATTGGACATAATTCTTCGAAAGAAAAATGAAAGAAAATAAAAATATTTATGCAATGTTTCAACATCATTAGTAGGTGAGGGGTGGTAAAATATCATATCATATTGTGCATACCAAATTCTACACATCGGGTTCTACATATGGGGTTCTACACATGAAGTTCATTTATTTACAACGCGACAAACTAACTTAGGAGGCTGCCATTATTATAAACTACACCCAATCATAGCGGTTACATTCCACTATATAATACAACACAACACATCAACATTATATATAATACTAATGGTGTTGTAAATGACAAAAAAAATTATATGACGTTAACTGTGGTCACATTGAGCTAAAATTGGACAACTGTATCAATTCTAACAGACAATAATATACGTCTGGACTTCGTTTGTAGTACATGTAGTTATTTGGAATAAGTACGGAGTCTTTCTCAAGAATTACTCCTTTTAAGTTTTAGTTTCTGCATTTTTTCGTCTTAACAATACAAAATGGCATAAGTCATATAGGACCCAAATAAGGGTAGGTATAAAACGCGGACTAACACGCGCGGACTAGCGGACTGCGGACTGCGGACCAGTATGGTATAAAATGCGGACTGGTATTTTGCGGACCATGTAAATAGATGGGACAACTAATACAAATATTTTGGCCAGCAAATATTTCATAAAACGAAATAAGTATGTGGTGTATGGTAATGGTCATTTGAAAATAGATTTGCATGAAAATAATTCGTCAACATGTTTAAAGCAAACGAATTTACAAAAGTAAAGTTTTTCGCGCTATGATTTAGTAACAATGATTGTTTGAATGTAATTTTTCTTTCTTTCTCTTTCTTTCTTTCTTTCTTTCTTTCTTTTCCTACATTTTGTGAAATTCTGATGTGCAAGCAGGTGAATATTTGAATCTGTTCTAACTACGCCCCTGCTAGGGGTAGCAGGGGCGTATTCTGGGCTTAAAAATAATTTTCTTAAAGCGGGGGCATGGATGGTGACTACGGATATTATCTGGAATAGCCCATCCCCGCCTAACAGAAATTCGTTTCTGTCTAATCATAGGGTTATGCTCCGCTGCACCTTTTCACAGGCACTCACCCGCCCCGGAGAATATTTACGCATTTATCCCTATTGTATAAAGAATGATTGTGTCTATAATCAAAGTTGTAAACCTCTAATAAAATATGTGTAATCCAAATTGAGTTGTTATTAATTTAGATTAAACAAAAACACAACCAACACTATTGAATTAATGATAATATATATTTATTGAATGTTATACAACATATGAATGTAGAATGTGAAAAACAGGATTTTCATGTAGAAATTACGGGTGTGATTCGTTGAATATAACGAGATATTTTAAACTAGGTTATATAGTGCGGATGTATTAGAATTGATGATAAAGCACCTATCAGTTTATCTAATTAAAACTCAACTAATACTTTCAAAAAAGTTCAACATCATGGTGACACAAATATTATTTTCATTTTAAATACAGGTGTGTGATATAATCAATAATCCATCAAAATCAACGCGTGACTTTTTTTTTTTTATAGATAGAAGCATCCACCCGTATTTTTTTCTTTTTTATGAAATATCACATATAACACAAGGTTCTCAGTAGGTGTATTTATCATGACCATATTGAAATGTAATCATGGGGAAAAGCTTTTGATAAAATCACATCGTTAAAGACAACCAATTTAATGTCAAAAGGATCACGATTTCTCAAAAGTAATCCCTTCTTTTGCGATGGAAATGGGCATTATAAGTAGGTGAAAACTACCCATTTCTATTCGATTTTGTGATTATATGTATAAGAAGCGTATTAATAGGTTTTACTGGATCACTGATGAACATTTTCGAAATTTCGACTCTATGCTTACACTTTGTGAGCAATGAAAACAGTCGATCAATAAAAAAGCTGTACCCTGGACCTGTTTAGTAATCAAACAAGAACTTTCTTACATGTCTCAAGTTGTGACCCCACGTTTTCTGGTGATTTTTCAAGTGGAAAAAAAGAGTTTTCTATTTGAACATTACACTGCTGCATTATCCATACTTGAGTTGAATTTGCAGCAAATCATTAATATGTGACACTTTAACATTGGTGTCTATGGGGAAAGTAATAGTGCTTTCACACTACTTACATTCTATATATAAGAATCCAGCCCATATAACGGACGTAGAAGAAAACCACTTGTTTTTTAATCAAATATTTCATTATTTGGAGAATACATAGCTAAAAGAGTAAAATACACAAAACATAACACTATTATTTATTGTGTTCGTATTTATTGAAGCATTCACAGATATATAAGATTCAAATTAAATTGCAGTATAAACTTTGTAATATATCAATCAATTAACATGGTTTAATACAACACAATTTCTAATTGTATTCGTACTTAGTTAGAAAATTACAAGACTATTACAGTTTACATAATTTAAAACATGAATATAATTGTTCACGGCATTAACCTTGTTTTAAAAAATAAATAAATATATGTATATCTATTTTTGCTTCAAACATCCATTGAACTTAATTACAACTGTCATTTTCCTGCAAATCTATTTTCAAATGACCATTACCATACATCACATACTTATTTTGTTTTAAGAACGTCTAACTTTAATATTTGCTGACCAGAATTAGAATATTTGTATTATTTGTCCCATCTATTTACATGGTCCGCAAAATACCAGTCCGCATGTTATACCATACTGGTCCGCAGTCCGCTAGTCCGCAGTCCGCTAGTCCGCGCGTATCAGTACGGATTATATACCTACCCCCTAAATAATGTCTACGAATTACTACAATATAAGTAAATAACATCAGTGCAGAGCAGCGAAAACAATATTTGCATTGCAAAACCCCGTACAGTACATGGACAAGACTCCGTACACAAATCAGCATTTGTTTATATGAATTAGTTACGCTGGGCACGTTTTGTTTCGATTCATATCTCGGCCAATTTCGGATGAATGATGCTGAAATTTTGAACATGCACGTATATTGAAAAAACAAATAAATCTGCCAATTCAAACTTTTCATTAACTTCAAAATTAATGAGATATTTATTGCTGAAGTGTATTTTGGGCGAATTTCAGCACCGGCAATTGTTTTTCTTTGATCCGAATTGTAGCATTTAAAGTAATATGTCAACAATGTACGGTAATATTTGAACGGGGAAATGTTCCCGCAACATATAGCAATACTGATCATTCATATAAATGAACAAAAATAGGAGTAAAACGTGGTTAACCTACCATTGCTGTTGTTATCCGCACGTTTTCTACAATTTGGCTGACCAAAACTCCGTACTAGTGAACGGGGTCTTGACCAAGATCCGGTGTACGGATCCCTACAGTGAGTAAGTGATCGGGGGAACTTCATCCATGAATTTCTCTTCAATGAGGCAAATCCTAAAAATGATATAGTTTGGGAATCGCCTATCATAAACGGAGGTATATCGGTAAAAAGGAAATTCGCGTTATGCCTATACCAGAAAAGGTAGTGTTAGTACAGGATGAGGTACCACCATATAATGTGAAAAAAACGCATCATTCGTGTGCTGACTGTTCTAAAAATGCTGTAGGTAAATATGAATTCTCAGGCAATTCACCAGATGTGGACTTTGGAAGCAATCATCCAAAGTACACACATAACTACCACAATGACGGCCATTCGATCTCATATGGCATTTGCCCGGAGGAAGATCCCCGCAGAACTTATATATGCATTATCTCGCATTCACGCAATGCCGAACACATTTGAAACTGTTAATTATAAAGAATAAAGCAGTTCCATTAGAATATGGATGGAAAATTCAGATTATAAGTGAAACTTTAAGCCAAATGCATATTTCAGACATGAGCAATGTCAACCATATAGTACATGAAAGTAATTAAACAATATTGATTTGAACATAATATCAGAATGAATACCTAGATGACAGAAATTGTGCCCTTTATATCCGAAAAGTTCGGTACAGTTTTACTCAAAGTGAGGCTCCGGGTTCAATCCTCCGTGGTGCCACTGAGTTCCGTCGGTGTGTTCTTGGACAAAACACTTTCCCTTAGCCCCGTCCGTCGGTTGGGGATGTAAACCGGGCGGTCCCGTGTATCGGTCTATCCTCCGAGCACGTTAAAGAACCATAGGAATCTATTCGATAATAAGAGTAGGGCAGGTTCCCGGATTCTTATGTATCCTTCCCCTCTCTCTGGGGCGGCTCTAAATAACCTATACTATGTTGATGAGCCGTTAAACAAAATTCAATCAATTGTTTTTTTTTACGTGAAATGAATTGGGGCATAGCATAGTCCAGTTATTCATATAAAACACACGAGACATCATTTCTAAATAAAACAAGTCATGTTGCATTATTTTTATATACTCACCGTTCACAGAGTTTCCATGATAGCATTATTCAATGATCTCTTGAGACAAAAATGCACTTGATAACTATGTGAATTGTCTTGTACTGTATTAGGACGGACATTGATAGATTAAATACGTTGTTGGATTGTTTATTTATATTTATTGTTATTTAATGTCTTTGTTTGACTGAGTATTCTACTAGACCTTCGTTTATTCTGACAATTATTTCTCTAGGAAGGTTAGAGTCATCCCATATAGCTGTACTCGATAAACTGTGGAATTTCCAATTGATAAATTTCACTCTCATAAAACATGTGGTTAATTTTGCTGATTACTGGAATCATATTTCTTTTGGCGGTGGCATTATCATTTTATTTTGATCGCTGCGGCATTATCAAAATTTCATTTCACTGTTCCCCAGGGTCGGGATTACAGCAGTAAGATTAAGCCTTTTACGGCTTATTGTTGGTGCATCATGCCTAGTTCGGTCGTGCACATTATTGTGAACTTTAAAAAAGAAATAACTTTCAAGTGATTATATGAAGAAAATCTTTACTTTAGAATTAGTTTTGAATAAACATTTTATATTTAATCTTTTTTGGGGCTTCTTTAAAGGGACAATGTCCGTAACTTTTAGCCTATAAAACACACACTAATTATGTTCGCTAACATTACACACCAAACACTAATGAATATTTACTAATTAAAAGCAAGATTGTTTGACGGAATTCAATCGCCCGCTTCAGGCGTTTGAACTCGCAGCCCAAACTAAAATTACATTCGCGGTAATAATAGTG
The DNA here is from genome assembly GCA_037043455.1 of Cyrtodaria siliqua. NCBI lineage: Eukaryota > Metazoa > Mollusca > Bivalvia > Adapedonta > Hiatellidae > Cyrtodaria > Cyrtodaria siliqua. Next base: position 143,804 of record JAWPHD010002698.1, read on the forward strand.
AGCGTGAGCGTAAAGTAGGTCGACATCGCTCCTGACTGAGTTAATCGGGCTAAACATATAAAGCAAAACATGCTAATGGTGAAAACTTTAATAATTTAATAATAATTAAAGCCCTTTTTTTTTCAAACTCACGAATGTATTACTACAGACTTCTTAGGGTCTATGCTCATGTTTTCATGTATACATTTCACTGAAAAAAGTTAGACGGTTATTGGTTATGCTCAATATCTGCTTACTTACGGACAGTGTCCCTTTAAGGGGTATCAGGCTTTTGGGCCATGCCCTCTTTTGTAAATAATGTTAAGGGCTGCCGTGATGTATGTATGTGTTTGCCGGCAGCCCGCTATTTGGAGCCGCACCCAATATTTGCCTAATAACTTAATAAATGATAATATTATACCTCATTTGCATATTCCACTCTTTGTTTAATGTGACGTCATCCGGTCCATAAAGTTGCATAATGACCGGGCGCCCGGTCCGATAGCTATATTAACGGACGTGTGAAAAAAACGATGTCAAAATAAATCATAAAACGTATTGATTTAATTTGTTGGTCAGATTCGGTATAATATAACAAATAATGTATGGTGCTTCGGTCCATATGAAGTTTATGGACTGGGCAGTCAGACCTAGAACGTTATATGGACCTCAGCTTCGCTTCGGTCCATACAACATTCTAGGTCTGACTGCCCAGTCCATAAACTTGCATATGGACCTCAGCACCATACATTATCTGTTAAATATTTTCTTATGTGTTAGTCAAGTTCGTGCCTTCCTAATAATTACAATGTCAGCCGATAACAGTATACAGTATACATATACTGTTTATGGCCCAGTCACACCAACCACGAATGTCTCCCCGAACCCACTACGGTAGTCCCCGCCCCCTCCTCCCCCACGGATGCTCCCCGGATGGGCATTTCTAAAAATATACTACAAACTACTGCGAATACATTACGGTTTGAGTACGGTTGAGTACGGTAACAGTAAGGAGGAGCAAGGTTGGCACAGGAAACACTGCGGTTGACATGTGTAAATGACTGGAACCACTACGGTTCCACTATGGTTCGAGTACGGACTACTACGGACAACTACGAACTAGTAGGAACTTGTAAGTCCTGTTTCCATTACGGTTCGAGTACGGACTACTACGGACAAGTACGAACTAGTAAGTCCTGGTGGATCGTAATGGACCGTATTAAATCGTTATAAACCGTAGTAAATCGTGTCAATTCGGCCTTATTCGCGATGAAACCGTACTAGATCGTAATAGGCCGTACAAGTTCGTGTACAGATCGTACTAAACCATGCTCCAACCGTGAGATAACCTTACTGAAACCCTAGTGTCCTCGTAGTAGGTCGTGGTAGGTCGTAGTAAGCCGTGGTCATTCCCGGTATGCTCCAGGCCGGGAATGTTCTACGAATCGCTGCGAACCCACTAAGGATGCTCTACGGATGAAAAAATCGTGGTGCTGACCCCGAGAGTTTTGGACATGTCCAAAACTCTTGGAGTTGATCCACGGATACAAACGAACTACTACGAATAGCCACGAATAACATAGGATACACTACGGATTCACTACGAATCCATCCGTAGTGGATTCGTACAGGCATTCGTGGTTGGTGTGACTGGGGCATTAGGCCTCACTAGTATACATATACTGTTTATGCCTCACTATACAGTAACCCCACTGCGACTAACGGTAGGACCATTATCGCGCTTAATCACAACCTGTGTTACTGGGTTCTGGTTTTTATCTTAAAATGTGCAAATATCTTCTCTTTGTTTTTGTTCCAAGTTCCAAGAATGGGACAACTTCACGATTTCTTACAGGTTTGGATATGCCTGGTTTTGAGCCGAGATCTGAAATTCTAATACATTTGAAAATGAAAGTGAAATGGACAAATTCAACAAGGTCTCTACAAACTATCGATATTTAGAAAATAAACAAATTGGTCAACCCCATGTTTTTTGCTGGATATTTCGAGAAACAAACATTAAGTTACATTAAGAAAATATGTTTAAGAAAATTCAGGGATGTGTACAGTGGTCCAGAGAGGTCCTGCTACATATGCAGAGCAGTGCAAAAACAAATGTGTAGTGAGACGTTAACATTGCTCAGCAACTACAAAAAAAAAGTTATATTTTCTCTTATTATGATCAATTCTAATACACCCGCACTATATAGCTTAGTTTAAAATATCTCGTTATATTCAACAATATATCACTGTAACGTTTGCAACGTTAGGAGAATACGCAAGGTTGCAACGTTAGGAGAGTAAGCAAAACAATGCGAACGATTTCAGATGTGTGCGTTATTTTCACATTTTAGGGGTATTAGAATAGAAATAGAACATCGTTTACGGTGATTTATCTTGTAATTTATCAAGGTTTGTCGTTCAATTGTAAACAATAATTTCACTCGCACTTCGGGCTCGTGAAATTATTGTTTACAATTGAACTCCAAACCGTGATATATTACACGATAATTCACCGTAAATGATGTTCTATTTCTTAAATAAAGTATACATATCTAAAGTCACGTATTATACATACTAAAACAGGTATAAAAGTTGAACAGGAAATACACCATTCACAGAAAACAGTAAACCAAAAACATTTAAAACAAACAACAATTACAAAGAAAAATGGAAGTCAATATACACAATATACAAATAGGGTTACCGCATTGGAACGATCAGTGGCAAAAAGGCCAGAGGGTTTTTAAATTAGTAATAATGTGATAACATTTTTTATTTTATTAAGGAATGATGTCTCGTCTGCAGTCGTTGTCTAAATGGACTATTATTTGGACCAATTTATTTGAGTAAAATGTTATCAAACTGTTCGAATATAAAGCGCACAATTACTGCCATATAAGTATTCTTCCTAATATTATGTTCACATCAATAGTGTTGAATTACTGTCATGTATTATTTGGTTGACTAACTTTCTCGTGCCTAAAATAAGCATTTGGCTGAAAATTTCACTTTGCCATATTCCGTCGATTTTTGATTTTTTCCAAAGATGGCCGACTAAGTGTCCTTATTAACCTTATTGTACTAAACGTGTTCCTTTTCCTTCACTCACAACACTGTTAAATATGTATCTGATTTTTTGTTAGACAAATGTAAACAATACAAAATGATTTGAATGACACAATAAAAGTACTTTGTTAACCTATACTTATAGATTTCATGTTCGAGCCAAAACGTCCACTGGAGGGCCGTTGTGGAACATTTACATACTCATATAAATACATCTCATGTTTTGCTTAGATGAACAGCTGCACAACTTTCGTTCATCTACGAAAATACCTCCCATGAATTTTCACCAGATCAACTCGTCTGAAAGGCTGGTGCACTTTTCGGCTTCATAGCAATCACTCACTTTACTTCGCAAGTACACACGAATTTTCTTCAATTAAGTTCACTATACGGCGGCAATATTAATACACCGCAATGAGTGGTTTCCAAATAATTATGTAGCAGAACTTGTCTGAACAAATATACAATTTTCTGAATTTTCTTAAACATGTCTCTTTGTGAAACTTAATCTGTTGCTCCAAATATGCAGACAAAACGCGCAGTTGACCTTCTTTTTTTTTTTTTTAAAAATATCCATAGTTTTTAGAAACCTGCTGAATGTGTCCATTTCACTTACATTTTTCAATTTATCACTACTCAGTATTAAAATTCTCAAATCTGGGCTAAATAAACATTCAGACCGGTATGAAATAATGAATATATTCTATTCTTGTCACCTTGAACAAAAAAAAGAGAAAATATTTGCACATTTTGATAAATAAACAAGAACCGATTTACACATTTCTATTTTTTAAGCGTAAGAATGTTCCTACTTTGCTTGCAAGGGAGATAACTGTTTATTGAGGCCTAAAACATTCTTTGCTTTTTTCAATTTAACACACCCAATTTTCTAAGTACACATTCAACATATAAGCAAAGAACCTGTGACTAAAAAAAAAGAGTACGATAATGGACCTTTGGAAACGGCCGAGCACGACACATACGAAATATTGCAGTCTCGGTTTGATTGAGACTGTTCATGAGCGGTAGTCTATATTGGATTTACTGCGAATGTGTATGTATTTGGGTTTTCCTCTGGTTGTCCTCTGATCCTCTGTTGCTTTTGGACTCAGTCTGAATTATGTTATTATTAACCACAAACATTGCGGGTGGTAGTGATTTTTTTTAGAGACTTGATTAATAGTAAGTAGCTAATTCGCGCGAAGTGCTTCAAACGCCGCCGACATAACGATAGTGTTATGATGTTAATGCAGCGGTGACTATGTTTTTAGGAGAAATTCTCTTTCTTGATAATCCCTTTCATTATTATGTTTTTCTTCTAACGAAAAAACTATAAATGTCTTTAGCAAATTGGCGTAAAACAGATATTCGGATTTCATTGAAAAATGTAATCAATAAAAAACACATACATGCTTCGAATGAAAACAACAAAAGTATTTCTTTGCGGCCTACCCATAGACTCCATTTTTGAGCCAAAACGCTCGTCTTCACAGAGCATCTTGAGCACCATTGCTGAATATCTAACTACTCGTATAAATACATATGCTGGTTTTGATAAGCATGTGCACTTACGTTCATCCACTTAAGTAACAACCACTAATGTTTACCAGATCAACTCGTTTGCAACTCGTTTGGTGCACGTTTTTCGGCTTCAGAGTTATTATTCACTGCATCCATATGTTAACTTTTGTTTTCTTTCTTTTTCCTTTTTTTAGAAAACATATTCCAGTTCAATTGCTAGCAATTCAAATATTCACGCGTATCAGTTTGTTGCCATAAAATACTTCAAACTCTTGGAATTCCAATTATTTATTAATTTCTCAAGAGTCAGTTTCCGAAATTAACAGTAACATAAAAAATTGATCACTGTTATCAATATCATTTGTGACATGCGTTTTGGTTAATATAGAAAGTCATGTTAAATACAGAAAGCTACAATTATATTTTATAGAAAAAACAGCGACTCAGTGACTTTAACGTAGAATATCGTTTAAGCCATTGCTAGTGGTTGTGAGAGCTGTTGCACCGTTTACCGCCCATAAACATAATAGAACCAAGTCTCTACGTTCATTTCTTGTTTGTGTTTGTTGCTTCCAAGCGTTAGAGCCTTTTCAGTATTGAATTTTACACTTTTTCATGAGCATAAACGCATGTAATCACACGGGAGACTATCAATTGTACGGAATTAGCCGAAGACTACGTTTAGGATCGATAGATTCCATATGGGAAGCCAAAACCGTCAAAATGTGGACATTTACAAACCATTCAATGACAGGCCGTTTAATTCAACATGAAGTCATTTGATGACGTACATAATGATTCGATGCGACGTGTAAACTCTGTTTATTCGTTACAAAGTGAATTAATACGGTTCGAAGTGAAATGATACGGTGAAAAATGTCAAACCATACGACGCAAATAGAAATCATTCAGTGCAACGACGAACCATTTGACAAAAAAACTAATGCAATATAATAAAAGACAAGTCGGTACCATGAAAACTTAAACGATTCATCGAAAAATGTGAAGTAATACACAGCAAAGTAAATCAGTATGATGCAATATGAATCCACTTAATAACGCAACACACATTTAGTCTGGTCACACAATCCGTTCGACAGAAACTGATTTCATTATGTGCAAAGTGAAACGGTACGATGGCGGCAGTACTGTCGATATTTGCCAAATTATTTGCAGGGTTATTTCCACTACATAATTACTGGCTTTATGATAAAAAAGCAGTGTGTTCTTTTCAATGTTCAGTATATTGTATTAACCGCATGCTGTTGTGAAGATCTGGCGGCATAGGAACGTCCTTATTCCCACAAAAACAATTACAAAAATAAGGTTCTCAGTTCATCATTTTTCTACTTTTTTTATCCTTTAAAAATGTGTTTACACTTAATTTCACTGCATCCCCGACCGTTCTTAATATATTGGGGAAGTGGGAATTTGTGTGGGAGTGGGTGGGTGGGGGTGGGGTGGGGTGGGGTAGGTGTTAACGTGTTTATGTTTGTTGCCATTGTCAATAACCGAACTACTTGACTCCTGGCAGATTTTGCAGAAATTGTTGTTAATCTAGTAATAGGTCTACAGGACTGTCGGCTGATTTGGACTGCAGTAAAGGGAGTCATAGAGAGTGTCATCAGCAAGTAGTTCATATTTAGCTATTAATAATTTGGTGGTTAATAGATTTACTGTCTGACCAGTGTTAGCAGTCTCTTTTATTGACCAACCACCTGTATTAAGCAGCCACACAATTTTCTCAATTTACCGACACTATTCTCAATATGGAGGGAGTGTCTTATTTACATGAATATTTAGATTTTAATATTAGCTTCAGCTTAAATTCCACTAAAATGGGCCTGTATTGTTAAGCAGCCACCTGTGCTAAGTGAGCAGTTTTGACCCTTTCCCTGGATGGCAGCTTAAGACAGGTATGGCAGTATTTTTAAAAGCGTTGTATTAAAATGTATTCATGGTTTAATACTACTTTTCTTCAGATATAATCTACATGGCATTTTTGCAAGCCATTGAAGATATCAGAAGATGCATAGAACTATGCCTCCCGATCTTCACAACATCATACAGTTAATAAAGCTTATCATTGAAAAGAACACACTGCTTTTTAAGTAATGAACCAATTTTCAGAAGTGCACAAGATTGCCGATCTACTTTTTGGCAGGAACCAAACATCACACTTGCAAATAGTTCAAGTAATGAATCACCGATCCGTTGACATTTTGAGTTTAAAGTGCTTATTTATTGAGCAATATCATAAAATTGAACAAGCCTCAGCCAATTTAAAACTGAAATACCCGAAAACGAAGTTGTATTTGGCCAATCTCATTAAAATCATCTAAACAATATTCATGAGAATATCAACTAAACTCAACCACTTAGCCCACCCATCAAACCAATCTCTACCCAGAGTTGTCGTTCCTTGCATACACATACATCTCTGTCAACGTTTCACCAAATACCAAGAATTTTGGCAAACGATGATAAACGGTGGAAATGCAAAATTGCTTGATGACACTAATATTTTTCTGAATTAACTCCTATGAAATGCTTATATTATAAAGAAAACAATTTTCGGCTTGAATGTTTTAAATATACAGTTAATTATGCCCAGGATTGTATTGCGGTAGAATAAAGGTTTGTACTTTGGCATATCACTCCGCCGTCAAAACTTTAAAATATGCACCACCAAATCGTCCCCATAGCGTAACAGTACAGCGATTTGCTTACCAGCACTTTCCAATATTACATAGATCTTAACAACCTACTTAAATTAAAGTACTAACCTGTACTATATATCAAAATGTTGATAATAAGTCGTGTTTATTTCGATTGTTTACATGTCAGTCAACGGCCGATAGTTTGTGGTGTCACGGTGTTGAAGTTCTGTTGCTATTTTTATATTTTAGCTATGGTCATGTGACAAATTATCATGTGATCGCAGACTACTTTCTAAGACGTTGACAGAGGTCAGTGAAATGGCCTCTGGGAGAGATTGCCATCAAACAAATAAAAAGAAATTATTTCATACCTTGTACGTTTCGCACCCTGGACGTTTCGTACCAAGTGTTGGGTTCGAAACGTTTATTGCATTGGACGTTTCGTGCCTGGGCCATTGGACGTTTCGTACCCAGTTTACAAAACATCCAGGTTATGAAACGTTCCAGTGTACAAAATGTCCTGCACCCCTTGGTTAGACATTCTTGTACAAGGGAAGGCTTAGTGCATAAAATACAAGTCTACGAACGGCGAGTATGCGCCGTCCTCAAACGTGCATACGCATTCGAATTTTTTATGAGTGGACTTGCTGCTGAGATTCTCTGCGCTAGACATAAACAGTCCATTTAAACTGATACACGGAATTTTATAGTGTACAACTTACCTAAAGTGAAGAATAATCATTTGTTTAATATCTATTTCACAATAAAAGTTTAATCCAAAAAAACATTTTGATATGAAATACATTAGTTTAAATATAGGTACTAAGCATTGTTTGAACGGCACAACACAGGTGTCAGTGCAGCGACGTCATACAAGAAACGTATACACACAGTCTGAGATTTTGGTCAAACGCAATGAGACGTATTGGGGTGCATCTATAAATGTCCGTGTGTAAAAAGAAAAGCACCCCAGACGTCAAATAAATGAGACTAGGGACGGGTGTGCTTCTAGTTTTAGCATTTAACAGGAACAATAACATTATTTTATTTTTTCCTCAAACAATTTTTGTTTTATTTTGAGGGGAGATGATGAAAATGGCAATACAGCAGTCAGGAAATGTTATTCTTCTATTGGCGAGTTGAGGGCGTTGTTTCCGGTGGCCTTTCTTTCGGCACAGGGTGCCACATGACTGTACAATAAGTGACTAAAAAAAGGTGGTGAAACACCTTAGAGTTGATGCGCTCTTATTTAGGTTTCGTCGAACAAATCAAACGTTGATAGATTTAAAAAAATGTAGTGGACATGGCGTTTCGGGGAATTGTAGAGGCTCTGTTAAGAAAAGAGAATGCCGAGAACTCTGATATACTGTAACGTGTTCCCGCATTGAAGATGTTTCAGAAGTTGCAACATAGAGCTGTTAGAGATGTTTCATTTAGAAACAGATGATAACAACCAAAAGTAAGGTTGATGCTGAAGGATCCAGCCAACTGTTATAATAAGTCAAAACTACAAGTGTATTGTGAATGGGAATAGATATAGTGAACTGTACCAGTGTCATTTTGTCTGGTGTTCCAAACAATTATAGGAACAATATAGTGATACCAAGGATTGAAATTCCATAATCTCAACCGCAGATCAAGAGTGATTACAATGATACGTTTACTTGCATAACATAGATAAAAAAATTCTCATTTAAAACAAATACGTTGATTTATTACATTTTTATTGGTGAAAGATCGCGATTTCTAGTGACTGAAAATGCATGATTACTTAATGTTTATAATATAAACCACCAACTCAAAAATCAGTTAAATAACTGTGACGTTGAGCCATGAAGTCAATAAAGTGTTGCTGGCCTAATATTCATCAAACTTTTGAGCACAAGAATCGGACTCAGACTCAAAATCTCATTTTTTTTAATTTCAAATAAAAGCAATTTTACAAGCAAATTACTATATTTACTTACAGAAACGAGTAATTTCAAAGGTAATTTAATAGAAAATGTCTGAAAATCACAATTCTTACCCATACCTTTGTGTTGATAGGGTTTTAAAATAAAGAAGAGATTTTGAGTCTGAGTCTAATTTTGGTGCTCACAAATTTGACGATTTTAGGACCAGGTGTCGACGTCATCCACTAATAATGTTCAATAAAGAATTTAACATTTCACTCTCAGTTTATATCATAAATACATTTAAAATGTAATATAAAAGAGATTATTTAACTGCTGGGTTGGATTATAGGGAATTTTAGCTTTCGATACCCCGTATGGATCCCCATGGCAAGAGTAGGGCCACTGCTTATATGGGAAGAGGATTGTCGAAGTCCGAGAGGATTTATTGGATATTGTCCAAATCCGAGATGTGTAATGTGTAGCTGAATTACAAAATATGCTTCTGGCAAACTGGTCAGAATCTGAGCCATATATGGGAATGTTCATTCCGGTTGGCGCCATTTCACTTTTTTGCTTTGGTGCGTCGTAATACTCAATTCAATTCTTGTTTCGATGGTAGGCGTTTTTTTTGTGTTTTTTTTTTCACTCATTCGTATATGCTTGTTTGTGAAAATAACCACATGCCGACCATCTGGTGAAGGATTTTCCTGTAATTAATCCCAGCAGCTGAATTACATATATCTCTATATAGCATCTGCTGAGAAAACGTGAGATCATACTTGCGCATGAACAATAATATCAAACCTTGCTTGGATAAGACGAAAATATCTAGCTGCTGCCCGGTTAAATTAATGGAATATCCGATATGCAAGACAATCTAGAAAACATGCTTTATATTGCCTTCATACTGTTTTATGCAACAACTATTTAGCAGATCTTACTGTTGAATACATGTGTCTATTATTTAATAAGCAAATTTTCCTTGGAGACCAAGTATTAAAAATGTCAAAGCATTTTTTTTTTTTTTTACCTAAATAAAATAATGTAATAGCAGTTCACAACAGTAAAATTTCCAGCACTGCAGTTTTTCCTTCAAAATTAATTGTTTTTTAAAAACTATTGATAAAAAATTAGCAGAATTTATGCCGTGGTGCGGCGTCCGTCGTCCGTCTATCTGTCAGTAAACTTTTTTGAAGCGACTACTCTGAAACTACTGGATGGAGTTCCAGAAACTTTACTTTGATCCAAGATGGCCACCAAAGGTAAAAATAGATTTTTAAAAAACAAGTTTGTAGCGACTTCTTCTTGAAATGTATAAGTGATATTGATGTGGGGCTTTTTCTAAAATGTATAGCATGACGTGATAATGGTCCTTGTCGAAATCATTTTTATTCAACATTTAACATAACTGATCGTGGCCATCTTTCAAACATAGCCGACATGGACCATATTTGTTTACATAGAGTTATATTGGACAAACTTGTGGCTGAAACTACTTGATGGATTTTCATGAAACTTTACAGGAATGTTGCTCTTGATGTCTGGCTACTTTCTGTTGATCTAAAGTTATTTATAATTTTTGCAAAACATCTATGCATGTTTCATCGAAATTCAAGTAGGAGCCAAAATGGGCACTTATCATACCTAGTCCTTTCACCAACAAAATTGAGGAAAAAAAGATATAACATGAAACAAGAGAGAAAGAGGTCTAATGCAGTTTTATAGAATGGTTTTACCGTATTTTAATGAGTATAAAGAAACAAATGATTCATCATAGCATAGCACGTCTTAACTAAAATATATTTGCCAGATTTATAACCTTCTCTTTATATTTTGTCATTCAGTAACGACTTTTGAAACCGATTTATTTAAACCCTTTTAAAATCATCTTCACCATTTGTTGCTTTTATACACATGCTTTTGAAATACATTTACGGCTGTGACCGCTTTGGCCTATATTTCATGATATTGACATGTCCATGTTATACATAATGGATAACGGCCAAATGTTCTTGGACATTTGACACTTGACTGCCGTAATTAAGAAATTAAGAATAGACGTTACATAAGCATCGAACAATTTTGATCTAACTCATATTTCTTAATATTTATGAATATAAGGTTCATAGTCTTTAGAGTTTAACCGCATGATGCCGCTGGTTAATGGTTTTCACACGTAATCACTATTTAGCGATATCGCTAATGCAATTACCAATATCTCTAATTCGATTACGGATATCGCTAATTCAATTACTGATATCAAAAGTTAATTAGCGATATCAAAACATAATTTTATGATAATAAAAATTGAATTAGCGATATCACTAATTCAATTACAGATATCGCTAACTCTGTTTTCGATATAACTTATTCAGTTATCACAAATTCCCTTTCAAATATCAACAATTAATTTTCATTACTCGATTTCGCTTAATGAATTTTTGATATCGTTAATTTTAATATCCCTAATTCTAATACTGACATCAAAAATTGTATTATTGATATCAATAATTGAATTAGCAATTTCCAGAACTGAACGAATTTGCGATATCAGTAATTCAATTTTTGATATCAGAAAATCATTTCTTGGTATCGCTATTTCAGCCTTCAAGAATAACACTGAACCTATTACAGCTTTTCATTCCCAAAATTCAACATTCCAAAATGTCCGCAGTTTTATCAAGGATAGACCGCAACTTGTTAAAAATTAGTTTATGATTTATTTGTCTTAATAACATAATGTAATAGATAGCGAAGTCTGGCATGATAATTTTCAGCGGATCCACGGTTTTTGAGGCTGCCAGGGTCATTTTTGAGATCGATGCAGATCCTTCAAGTACATGTAATGAAATATTTACCAGAACATTTTTGGTTGCTGATCCCTGCCATGTTGAATTAAGCGCGACACTGGTACCTTTTGAAGCATTGCCAATTTGTTTTAAAATGAGAAGTCCATATTAACTCAGATTACAATAATGCTATTAACGATATAAAAATTGAACTAGGCCACCCTTAACAATATTTATGTTTGCCCTTTCCCGACCCTAATTTCAAATTGCATGTCGGTAGGTTGGCACTATTTTATTATTATTTTTATTTTTTTCTATACATACTTTTTGTTATTAGCGGCATCTCGATTTTAAAAAAAAAAAAAGTTCCATAAATTGAGAGAAAAATAATTGGGTAGGGCCCTTTTTTTGGGTCAGTCGGGAAAGGGCAAACATTAATGATTTTAGGTAAGGCCCTAGCGTTATCAAAAATTGAATTATTGATATCAATAATTGCTTTTCGATACCGCTACGTCATTTTTCTATATCAGTAATGGAATTAGCGATATCAATAATTGAATTAGTGATATAACAAAATGAATTAGCGATATCAACAATTCAATTCTCGATATCGATATATACGGTATTTAGCAACATCACAAATTGAACTATAGAATTAGCGATATCGATAAATGAGTTTTGGTATCAGTAATTGTTATATCGCTCAATAGTGATTAAATGTGAAAACAACTTGCCATAAAAACATTTAAAATCATCGATAACTATGAGAAGGTACCTGTAAAAGACACATGCTCGTATGTTTTTATAAAACGTGAAGGTCAGTAGAGCTTAAGGGATGGCGAGTTGTCCGTCGTCGTCCGTTAACTTTTGCCTTGTGAGGGTCTTTATTATTAATTGGATCTTTACCAAACTTTACCATGATCCTTATACCAATGAAAGCTCAGACAAGTTCGAAAACCATCTAGATCAGATCAGAACAGCAGAGTTATGGCCCTTGATTTTCTGAAAAAACTCTAGTACCTTCATTTATCATTTTATCTTTACCAAACTTTCAAAGATTGTTTATATAAATGGAAACTCAAATAAATTTGAAAACCAAGTCAGATCGGATTAGTAACTCTAGAGTTATGGCGCTTGATTTTCTGAAAAATGATATTTTCTGCCTTGTGAATACTCTAGAACCTTCATTTATAATTTGATCTTTAACACAATTGCACAGATTGTTAATATCAATAAAAGCTCGTATAAGATCAAAATCAGCTTGATCAGATGAGTCACACCAGAGTTATGGCCCTTGATTTTATGAAAAATGTCATTTTCTTTCCGTTGAACACTCTAGCATTTATTATTTGATCTTTACCAAACTTGCACAGATTGTTAATATCAATGACAGCTCAAACATTTCCAAAAACCAGTCAGATCGGATTGGTAACACTACAGATATGGCCCTTGCTTTGCTAAAGAAATGCTATCGTCTGCCTTGTGAACACTAGCAACGTTTATATTTGATCTTTACCAAACTTTGTCCGTGTCTTTATATCAACTACAACTCGGAAAAGAAACTACAAGAAACAGAGGTTTAATATTTTCCATTTATCATAGGCTTTATAGTTTTTTTACCAAGTTTGTTCAAATGGTGACCCAGGGGTCACATGATTTACATAGACTTATAAAGGAAAGATCTAAAACTTGAACAATCTTCTCTGAAACTGGAAGAGCAAGAAGTTTAATATTTTTAATTTACCTGTGCTTATGGTCTTCTACCAAGTTTGTTCAAATGGTGACCCTGGGGTCATATTTTGCCGCCTCCACAGTGATCACATGTTTTACATGGACATATATAGGGAAATCTTAAAAAATGTTTTCTTCTCTGAAACTACAAGTCAATCGTTAAATATTTTGTATTTACCATATTAACAAATTAAAATAACTGAATATCATTCAAATTCTCTATGATGGTTTTCAGGACTCTCAGTCCTTCGATTTATCATAAAGCCAGTAATTAACCCTGCAAGTAATGTGGCAAATATCGACAGTGCTGCCGCCATCGTACCGTTTCACTTTGCACATAATGAAATCAGTATCTGTCGAACGGATTGTGTTTGCATTGCACCGACTTTTGATTATTTTACTTACCACCAGACTATTGCGTTAAACTGATTCATATTGCATCATACTGCTTTACTTTGCAGTGTATCACTTCACATTTTTCGATGAATCGTTTAAGTTTTCATGGTATCGACTTGTATGTTTGTCATTGCACTGAATGATTTCTATTTGCGTCATATGGTTTGAAATTTTACACTGTATCATTTCACTTCGAACTTGATTAGGTATTGTCATAGACCTGTTCGATATTTGAATAAAATAATAGCATAAGAAAAAAAAAAGTGTTATTATGTCATATCTTCGAAACCATCACATAATTCAAACCATTCCTAGAATACATAATTCAATATCTTCCCCACCCCACCCCACTACCCCCAGGGTAGTTTTAGTTTGCATAGTTAGTACCTGATTATCAGCTGTAACCTTAGGACAGATATTTTTTTATTGATTTAAACTTTACAAGTTTATCATCATATACAATAAGCAAACATTTATACGTGACAGAATAAACAAAACAAACAAACAACAAAAACATAATTTTGCACACTAGTTTCAAATAAATTGTATTATTGAATAATTTGAAATATTAAATAATTGAATAAAAATGTGGAAATGACACTAAACTTTAACTTACGCAAATTAAATTAAATTAAATATTAAATTAAAAAACAACAAAAAAACTATTTTGTTCTCATTATCACAAAAGCAGTAACATAAATAATTAATTGATAATAGTTTTCATTCATTAAATATTAAATTAAAAATACAAAAAAAAACAACAATTTTGTTCTCATTATCACAAAAGCAGTAACATAAATAATTAATTGATAATAGTTTTCATTCGAAGGATAAACCTAGTTTTGATAAAACAAAAAATCATTACGAGAATCAAATGCTTCTTTTATAAACCAAGATAAATTAAACAACTCTTTCTTATTACTTGTTTTCATTAGCTCTATGAATTTTAAAACACTTGGACGTGTATAATAGTACTTTTTAATGTATTTTCTTCTTATATTAACATATACAGGACAAATCAAAACAAAATGGTATTCATCTTCAATGTCATTAGAATTACAAATGGTACAATAACGTTGGTTTCTTTCTAATCTGTTCTGTGCGTAGCGCCCAGTTTCAATTCGCGGTGAATGCGACGATAGTCTTAGTTTTGATAAAACAATTCGCAACTTATATGGCAAAATATCGAGATATGGTTCATATTCAAAATTGCCTTTAAAATGTAAATACATTGACAAAACTCTATTATTTACAACATCGCTGTTACACTTTTGAACAAAACAATCGACTAAACGCTGTTTAAAAACAGTATGAAATGTTTTCAAAGGAACACTATTTGGATTATTCCAAACATAGCCAAAACCATACTAGTTTAGAAGCTTTTTAATATTCCCAGCCCAACTATTACGCCAATTTTCTATGTTATTGACGGAATTATTGTAAATACTAGAAATTATAATATTGTCAGAGTTAACTGTTTTGCACCAATATTTAACGATTCTAACATAGCGCAATATATACAATGGATACCGCCCAAGTTCCCCGTAAATACCCGCATTGCTAGTAGAAGTCTTAACATTTAAAATATATTTACAAAATTTTAAGTGAATCCTTTCAATTTCTTTCGACTTAGAAAACCCCCAGGTTTCGCAACCATAATTCAGAATGGATCCAACAAAGGAGTCGAATAATTGACACATTGTCTTCGGTTTAAAGTTAAACTTCTTAGTATTAGCAATTAATATATGTAAAGCCTTTAAACCCTTCCCTGCTAAACTTACTTGATTTAAAACAAATGTTCCGGTATAATTAAAAATAACTCAAGGACTTAGGACATTCAGATGAAAACTTAAAAACATCTTAATCGCACGTTACCTACATCTTACCTGTAATGTTTGGTATGTTATATGCTTTCGTTCAAGTGTAACAACTTGGTGTTCATAACACTTGATGACTGGAGATTGTTTGCTGAACGTATATGCATTCCACAAACATACTCGTATTCTGTATAATATTACTGTAATTAAAACATAATTACAACATAATTACAACATAATTACTAATTACAACATAATTACAACAATTATAGCAGGTAAAACATTGTAAATTGAAAAGGGATCCATTGGAAGCAAAACACGCAAATAAGAGTAAAAAATATCACACTCGGGGCTATCACAACCTGATTTCCATGGTAAGGTGATTTACAAACTTCGCTAGATACTTGGTCATAAAAGCTTTCATACACTCTTTAATAAACGTATTAAACAAAATTGTCAAAAGAGGTTATGACTCTATCATTTTTGCAACGCACTGCATGTTTAGTGGTTGACCCATTTATAGTTCGTCAATATGCTTTCCTGTTTGTGCCGGACAGATTGTGGATCCTATGATGACGTCTACCTAAATTCTGAGAGGACGGTAACGTTAGATGCTTGTCTGCATTCATATATACATGATCATCTTTGTGTTATATTTATATGGCCTATTAATGCTGCCTAGTTTGTTAGAGAATATGTCGGGATTCTTTTATTTACACTATCGTTTTAATTGGATAACAATCTGGTAAGAGTGAATTTTGGTGCACCCTAGAACCTGGTTAAAACCCCAAACGACCCGTTTTGCCACTGACCGTCCAAGGCGGTATTGTCAACACTTTCATGTTTGTGATGTCATATACCTTTTTCATGTTTGTGATGTCATATACCTTCTCTTTTATTCATCCTTGTAATCAATGTTTGATTCTGTGCGTGGCATCTTTGGAGTATACAACAGTTAGCGTCGACTTCAGATTATAAGCATAGTTATTGATAATTAACACATGAAAC
This sequence comes from Cyrtodaria siliqua, assembly GCA_037043455.1. Taxonomy (NCBI): domain Eukaryota; kingdom Metazoa; phylum Mollusca; class Bivalvia; order Adapedonta; family Hiatellidae; genus Cyrtodaria; species Cyrtodaria siliqua. The sequence continues at coordinate 160,669 of JAWPHD010002698.1, forward strand.
ATTTCTCTACGCGTTTAAACACATAGTCATTTTCAGATAATTTGAATTTAGCGTGATAATAAACAATATTTCATCTTGAGTATGGTCATTAGCTCAAATCTAACACATGGAAGGATACTGCAGTGTTGACTGTCATTGTGTCCAATAGTATCTATACTGTATGATGTTTGAGTGAGATTGTTTATAGCTTTCATGCAGAAAAGCATTCAAATAGCGATAAGTTAGATCATTTCATACTCTGACATGTCTGACAGCCTTCAGTGTATATGTATTAAAGGAAAAGAGAAACGCAACTCGGGAATTTTTGCTTTATAATGTATATAAAACATGCTGCTGTAAATCGACTGGCACTTGGCTATATTACACTTTTTCTTTCGAACAAAGCAGATGTTTTTGTCAACATGAAAGCCAGAATATCTTTTTAAAGTTTTACTATTCGTAGAATAAGAAGAGCTGTTGTAGATCTACTCAACGTCTGCATCGACGTTGGTTTTCTGTTGCAAGTAGGCCAAGTCCAATTATTTCAGCAACCACTGGTCGGTGAAACTTGAAATATGTCATCAGTACCATCAAGGACACTGGTAGACACATGCTCCATAACTCTTTATTGCATTTAAGCAAAAGCATGGCCCCTTTCTTACTTCGAATTTCTGGTTTAAGTTATTTTTAGACAAGTCCATATATTTTAACAACTGAAACGTACATCCACAAATAATCAGTAAAGCTTGGAATATCAAGGGCATTAGTAGACACCTGTTCCATATAAACTCAGTGTTTCATTTAAGCAAATTATTTTCCTTTTTCGACTTCAAATTTTGGTTAAAGTTTGTAGGCAAGTCCTTGTTTGTCAATGTCAATATGTGATTGTTACTTATTAATACAACTCCAGTAAAGCGTGGATGCTAGTAGACACATGTTCCATAACTCTGTATTGCATTTTAGTAAATTCATGGCCCTTTTTCATGATACATATTTTCTGTATTGTATTTAGAAAAGGTGTAGCCCCTTTTCGACTTAGAATTTCTTTATTTATTTTTTTGGCAAGTCCATTTATTTCAATACCCACTATATCTCTGTCAAAGGAGCTTGACAAGAGTCATCAGAGTCATCAAGGACACTTACAGACACAAGTTTCATAACGTTTTATTTCATTTTAACCAGATATGTTTTTTTTTAACTTTGAGTTTCAGTTAAATTTGTTTAAGCAGCTTCATATATTTTAATGAAAAAATCACTGCATACATCAAATAACAATGGCAAGCCTGTAAATGTCACTAGCCCCATAAACCCCACACTCCTACACCACCACCACCATCACCACATATAAATAGACAAATATTTATTCTATTCTTCTTGGTTTCCTTCAGTTACCATGTCTGCATCCTGTTCACTTCCAACCCCTTCTCAACTCCCCCGCACACTATCCACCTTAGACTCCCCCAATGAAAATATTGTATTGTAATCTTTTTTTTCCTATTAAATAACACTTCACCTCCCCACCCTCTTAAAATTCATATTCTTTCTGGGGTATTGAAGGTCTTGCTTTGATATTTGGTATACATGATTACTGACCACCCCCTCCCCGCACCCCTACACCCTAACCTCACCACCACCTAACCTCAACATTTAAGACTTGACCTTGTGAATGAACTGGCACCATCGTTGGTGAGGAAGAAGTGTCAGTGACCTTGTTTAAAATTGACCTTGAATGGTGGAGCATGCTATCCTTTCGACAGCTCTTGTTTAATATAGATATTTCCTATTTGGTGGATGGGACTCCATGTGCTGGTTTTAATTTTTAGTTATGTTTGTCATTGTCTGCTTTCTATGTGAGCCCCCTTTTGCTCTTCTAAATTATGTAGTGATTGGATGTTTTGTTTAGTGGTGTAGGGGATTGTCTTGTACTGGGCAATGACTACCATGTTCCACAAGTTTTAACTTTCCAAAAAGCTTCGTTCTAGAGCTCTTTTCTGTAAATTTTATGTTATACAAAGCCAATAGTTGAAGACTAGGAGGCGTGTTTTGGGGGATGTTTTGCATCTTATAATAGCTGCATGTGCATATTTCCGCACATATTGGGAGCAGATTAATTACTTATTGCAGTGAAGAGAAGAGAAAAAAGAAAAAAACAAAGAAAAAAAACCTAAGGGATAACTCGGATCTTCTGTATAGGCTTCAAACTTGTATCGTCATAATTAAATAGTACATATTGTAATGTACTCACGCAAGACCTGAACTGTAGGGTCAGTAGTGCTTATTAAACTCTGAAATTGTCCTATTTAGTCGTATATATCGATTATTGATCACTGGCGAGACAGTTAGTCAGTACTGATTTATCCTCACCGATTGCGGAAATCAATGAATAGTTCCGATGGCATGATTTCGGCGAGTAGTCCCCCACTCGTAACTCAGCGAGCGCAGTAGAGGAAGGGTTCCAGACTAATAGGCGAGGTATTCCGATTACCGTTTTTACCAGGGTTTTGGAAGACTTCGGAAGACTTCGTTTCTTATCATTGGAGCTAACGCTTACGGGTTCACGTAGTGCAATGTTGATTATAGATCTTCCTTCTCAAGAGAACGAAGAATAAGTCCATCGCACAAGTACCAGGACCCTTGCCTTGTAATACTACCATGACCACTGCATATCACATTGAATAAAAACATGTCCAAAGTACATCATATATATAACTATCATGGCTACTCTTTACCACATTTTCTACTACCATGACTACTGTACATTACAAGTATTACTACCATGACCACTGTATATCATAGTTAATACTACCATGACTATTAAGACTAAATACCACATTTATTACTACCATGACCACTGAATACTACCATGACCACTAAATACTACCATGACCACTGAATACCCCATGTATTACTACCATTAACTATGTATAAGTACTACATGTATTACTACCATGACCACTGATACCATATTTACTAATTACGAATGTCAAACACTCATGTTAAATTTCCATAGACTGTTATTTTGCCATTTTTTTAATATCTCATATCGCTTGTAATGTCTCCATGGAGTGAGTCACAGAATGATAGTCTTTTTTGTAATGTCACCCCTGTATAATTCATACTGTTTTATGACTGTGAAGTTAAAGCAAGTTTTGGATACATGCGCAAATGGAAATCCATGAACATTTACTAAAATGGCTGACACAGTTTGTACAACTTTCTGAAGATGATTTGAAAAGTTTACTTATGAGTACATACCGCTGAAGATTCCGAAAGAACACAAAGAACCATTTGCAGAAATTTATTTTCTAAGTGCTGAGAATAGTGATTTTGAACAGAGAGAAGTAACAATGTTTTCTCATGTTTTATTTCAAAGGAATATGTAGCAGAACCAAATATATTGTTCAAACCTATTTTTCAATATAATAAAACAAATAACATTAGAATGCTGACAATCTTGACACTATCACCCTCACAGGATTGCAATATTTACATACTACACTATGACCAATGTATATCACATTTAGGCCATTATTTTTTATCATTTGTTTTATGAACCATAAGACAGAGAATTGCTGTAGGAGGAAGAGAAAACAATAAAAATAAATATTTGGTAAATTATAGTTTAATTATATTATTTGAAAGGAAGAGAATGAAATGTTCTATTAAAATCTGGGAGGAGGTAAAAGAACAATAAACTGTCAAATTCCCTGGGGAAAAATAAAAATACCTAATTTCGTTTTGTGGTAGGAGGGTTCGTAAAACGAATTTATATAAAAAAAACAAATAATGGCTTCATTACAACCAAGACATATGTATACCACATTAATTATAACCATGACATATGTATACCACATTAATTATAACCAAGACATATGTATACCACATTAATTATAACCATGACATATGTATACCACATTAATTATAACCAAGACATATGTATACCACATTAATTATAACCATGACATATGTATACCACATTAATTATAACCAAGACATATGTTACCACATTAATTATAACCAAGACATATGTATACCACATTAATTATAACCATGACATATGTATACCACATTAATTATAACCAAGACATATGTATACCACATTATTTATAACAATGACATATGTATACCACATTAATTATAACCAAGACATATGTATACCACATTAATTGTAACCATGACATATGTATACCACATTTATTGTAACCAAGACATATGTATACCACATGTATTATAACCAAGACTTATGTATACCACATTAATTATAACCATGACATATGTATACCACATTAATTGTAACCATGACATATGTATACCACATTAATTATAACCTCGACATATGTATACCACATTAATTATAACCATGACATATGTATACCACATTAATTATAGCCAAGACATATGTATACCACATTAATTATAACCTTGACATATGTATACCACATTAATTGTAACCATGACATATGTATACCACATTAATTATAACCAAGACATATGTATACCACATTAATTATAACCATGACATATGTATACCACATTAATTATAACCAAGACCTATGTATACCACATTAATTATAACCATGACATATGTATACCACATTAATTATAACCAAGACATATGTATACCACATTAATTATAACCAAGACATATGTATACCACATTAATTATAACCAAGACATATGCATACCACATTAATTATAACCATGACATATGTATACCACATTAATTATAAACAAGACATATGTATACCACATTAATTATAACCATGACTTTATATGAATATCACATTTATTACTACCATCACCACTTTATAACACTCTATACAACACATTTACTACCACCATTGCCAGTGTATATCATATTTATCACATTTATAACTACCATGACTAATGTATACCACATTAGTGAGTACCATGACTAATGTATACCACATTAGTGAGTACCATGCTCTGTGTATATCACATTTATTGCAAGCATGAATTGTAACTATCACTGCCTTCTAAACTCATTTCAACTGAAGATTTCGAAAACTTTCTGAGCAGAAGATGTGGATGTAGCCAGATTTTGGCTAAACATTTTCATGACTGATGGAGTAGATTTACATTTATCATAGACTGAAGAAGGAGCCAGATTATTTTTTTCCTCTAATTGGACTCACAGCCAGATTATTTGAGAGAAGTCTGAATTAATTTTTAATGTTTATTTTTTTTCCCTCCAGTCAGAGCCAGGATATTTTTTTCATCAATTCATAGTGGAAATTCCTGAGTTGCGTTTCTTTTTTCCTTTAGTTCTCCGTGTGGACCCCAGCACCGCTTCATGTTAATTTTATCATGTGTTATCATGCTCTTTCAAGGTCTTCATCATGACAACGCATTGCAAATGTGGAAACGTGGCTCCGTGTAGGAACCCCATTTGTTACAACGTCGCTATCTGTTGTAGCCGTCCGTAAAAGTTACAATTTGTGTTCTAAATGTTACACTAAAGCTATCTGTTACAATCTTACGGCAAATGTTACAAAATGTAGTTGTGATAAAAGTTACAAAGTCTACGCTATCTGTTACAACATTTTTACTTGTAACAAAAGTTACAACACTTTGTCCGTAAATGTTACACTGGCATTGGAATAATTTCCGAAGCTTTGGTAAGTGTTGGATTTTGCTAGTACACTATATTTATAATATTTATAAGTGTATTTAGGTAATGGCAACAGCCTTACATTGTCGTAAATGTTACACTGACATTGGCATCATTTCCGAAGCTTGTAAACAGTATTTAAATGTGCTATTAAAGTATTTTTATAAATTTTAGTAGTGTGTTTCACACGTTTCTGTACGTACGAATTTTTTCCATAGGCGGTTTCAAGGAAGAGGCGGATTAGGCGTACGCTTTTAATAGTTACTTTTAACATGTAAGTATATGGATATATATGAAATCTATGGCATACATATACGTCCTAGACTTCTAAACCATCATGAGCGATTCATGATTTTGAATTTCTGGTATTGTTTGTAGTATTTTATTTTCTCCCTCACTTCGTCCGAAAATAAATTATTTCTTTACTCAAAGAAAAGTAAACAAATTTTGAAGGAATATGTCGTGTTTTGCAATCATTGTGAATACATCGTCTAATGCAGTCGTTATCAAAACAATCATACAATGTATAAGAAAAAGTGGGCCAACAATGGTACAAGTAAGATATTTTATGAATCCTTCTAATATTCCGCAACAGAAACACTTTTTATTAGAAAAACATACAGATACACGTACACTGCATAGTACCTACTGTGGTTCACAAATTATTATTAATAGATAAACATTCCTGAAAAACATGCGGATAAATATTTTTTACTGCTAACGTAAACAAATTCCGATACGTATATATGAACCAAATATTTCTTGAGGTAGCAACGCCGCACACGAAAAAAAACTGTGAGGAAACGTGATCCAGTGGCAATTGCGAATATTCGGATATTGACGGCGGGTCATAGGTTCTATATACTCTGTTTAAAACAAAACAGCGTAATTATTAAATTGCATCACAAAACACGGAGATACAGACAGGAAAAAACAATGAACCCAATAGTCTTTTTGACTGCTTGAGGAACATTGATTGACGAAAACGTTTGTAGGTTATAATCCCGCGTCCGTTCGTGCGTCTGTCCGGAGCCATACTTTGGTAACCATAAGGCACATACACGTAATATTTTGTATAAATGTTTGTCCCTATATGTGGACTCGCTTTTGCCCAAGTATAGTTGGAATCGCCTTAGTAACACCAGAGTTATGGCCCTTGATTTAATAATTGCTTAATCAATATATAGTATATAATGAATCTTTTGTCTGGAAAATAACTCGAAAACTATTTATGGGATTCAATTTAAACTTGAAACACTCATACAGGACAGTGGATGGATTTACAGAGTGCAGAAACCATAACTCTACGTAAACTAAAAGTGGATTCATGGGACTTTGTGGCTTTATTTACTATATAGTATATACTATTTTAGGAACATTTTGTTTGAACCATAAATAACTAAACAAGAGGCCCAAAAGGGCCTGTAGACGCTCTACTTGTATGATGTGATTCAAAAATATGAACATGATAGAGGCCAACCCAAGAAAAATGTTTCCTATATATAACTCTATGTAAACTTTGGGTTATCGAAGCGTCCATTTTGAATAATTTTGATTATTTGACGATAATGAGATAGACGCTAACCCAAGGAACATGTATATGATATTTCACAAGAATGGAATAAGTCGTTTAGGAGATGTCGTTTGAAATTTCCTTAAATTTGACCTAGTTTTAGCCATGGCGGCCATCTTTGATGTCTGGCGGCCGTAAAAAATGCAAATCTGAGAGGGACAATCCCAAACATCATTGTGCTTAAATTTCATCAAAATCCTTCAAGCGGTTTCACAGAAGATGTAATTTTTAACCTTTTCCTATATAACTCTATGTAAATTTTGGGTCGCCATGGCGGACATTTTGATTATTTGACGATAACGAAAAACACGAACTTGATAGAGGCTAACCCAAGGAACAGGTATATGATATTTCACAAGAATGGAATAAGTGGTTTCGGAGGAGATGTCGTTAGAAATTTACTTAAATTTGACCTAGTTTTAGCTATGGCGGCCATCTTGGATGACTGGCGGCGCAAAAACATAAATCTGAGAGGGACTATCCCAAATATCATTGTGCTTAAGTTTCATCAACATCTTTCAGGCGGTTTCAAAGAAGATGTAATTTTTAACCGTTTCCTATATAAATGTAAACTTTGGGTCGCCGTGGCGGCCATTTTGATTATTTGACGATAACGAAAACACAAACTTGATAGAGGCTAATCCAAGGAACATGTATATGATATTTCACAAGAATGGAATAAGTGGTTTCGGAGGAGATGTCGTTTGAAATTTCCTTATGGCGGCCATCTTGGATGACTGGCGGCCACGAAAAACATAAATCTGAGAGGGACTAACCCAAAGATCATGGTGATTAAGTTTCATCAAAATCCTTCAAGAGGTTTCAGAGAAGATGTCATTTTTAACTTTTTCCTATACAAGTCTATGTAAAATTTGGGTCGCCGTGGTGGCCATTTTGATTATTAGACGAAAACGAAAAACACAAACTTGATAGAGGCCAACCCAAGGAACATGTATATGATATTTCACAAGAATGGAATAAGTGGTTTCGGAGGAGATGTCGTTTGAAATTTCCTTAAATTTGACCCAGTTTGAGCCATGGCGGCCATCTTGGATGACTGGCGGCCGCGAAAAACACAAATCTGAGAGAGACTATCCGAAATATCATTGTGATTAAGTTTCATCAAAATCCTTCAAGCGGTTTCAGAGATGGTCATTTTTAACCTTTTCCTATATAACTCTATGTAGACTTTGAGTCGCCGTGGCGGCCATTTTGATTATTCGACGATAACGAAAAAAAAAAACTTGATAGAGGCCAACCCAAGGAACATGTATATGATATTTCAGTATAATGGAATAAGTGGTTTCTGAGGAGATGTCGTTTGAAATTTCCTTAAATTTGACCTAGTTTTAGCCACAGCGGCCATCTTGGATGACTGGCGGCCACGAAAAACACACATCTGAGAGGGGCCCTCCCAAGTAACATTGTGATGAAGTTTCATTAAAATCCTTTAAGCGGTTTCAGAGGAGATGTCGATTTTATAAAATTGCTAACAGACAGACAGACGGACGGACAGACGGACAGTCGGACGACGGACGAAAAGTGATCGCATAAGCCCTCCTGGCCTTTGGCCAGTAGAGCTAAAAACCATTCGACAGAATCAAAGGAAACTTGAAAAATTGATTAAGGGCAGAGAGTGATTGTGTAGAGTGCATGAATAATAACTCTGTGTAAAGTAAAAGTGGAGTTATGGGATTTTGTTGATTTATTTACTATATTATACAGGGAAATTTTGTTTGGACCACAACTCAAAATCCGTTAAAGATTATAAGTATCCATCATGAGTATCCATGTGAGATATGTAAATCTCACCCGAGGGTCATAATTGTAACCAGGGACGAGGCTCTGCCGAGTTCCTGGTTGCAATTCTGATCCCGAGGGTGAGATTAACCTATCTCATATGGATAAACTCATGGTGGATACTTTTTCTTGCATATCAATGACATTTTGTGCATCGACGTCACCAATAACTAACATTTTAATGTGTTTTAACACAATGATGTCATGCATCTGTTCACGTTATTGACGTCATTATTGTTGCGCGTGAATTTTATCTTGACCCTAGGGTGAGATGGAAATATCTAGCCCCGGTAAAATGACGGATATCCTTGTCCGGTATGCAAGAATATAAGTATCTATCATGAGTATCCATGTGAGATAGGTAAATCTTACCCGAGGGTCAGAATTGTAACCAGGGACGAGGCTCTGTCGAGTTCCTGGTTGCAATTATGATCCCGAGTGTGAGATTTACCTATCTCCCATGGATAAACTCATGGTGGATTCTTTTTCTTGCATATCAATGACATTTTATCCATCGACGTCACCAATAACTAACATTTTAATATTTTTAACACAATGACGTCATGCATCTGTTCACGTTATTGACGTCATTATTGTTGCGCGTGAAATTTATCTCGACCCTAGGGTGAGATGGAAATATCTAGCCCCGGTAAAATGACGGATTTCCTTGTCCGGTATGCAAGAAAATGGTTTCTTTAACGTGCGCATATACACGGGACCTCGGTCTTACGTCTTAGTAGACTTTTAAGACTTTTAGTTATAGTTGGAGAAGCGGGGGATCGAACCTGCGACACCTCTATTGACAGTCAAACGCGTTACCACTTGATCAAATATCCGCTATAAGCGTTTATCCTTTTATACCCTGTGCTTTATATAGCCACTAAAATGTGCCGAAAACAAACACAACTTTGGTCTACGTCGGTTCAATCAAATGATGTTTTAAACCAACTTTCTCGGTATCTAGATTAGTTTTTCTAAGTGAATTATATTCCTTATTTAGACCACCAAAAATTATCACGAACATTGACATTACGTAGAAATAAATTAACAAAAAAAATTTAAATTATCATAGTAACATTTATTTTTTATTTACAAATTAATCACTTTTAGCAGTATAACTGTATGAAAAACAACAAATCATAGGTATACACATTATACATACATACACTCACGCACGCACGCACGCACACACACGCACACACACAAAGCTAATGAAATTGATGAGTAAAAGTAAATTTAAATTCACATTACACATTATGGCCGTCAACAAACTTTACTAAAATATATAGAAACAAATCCAGTCCTACTGACTACGCATTGTTATATATATGTTGCAATCATTCCGAAATAAAATAAAACCAAGAGAATTTATATCTATATTACCTGATTTTTTTTTGCTGAATTCAAACAAAAGTAATAGAGTGAGAAACACTTTCCGAGAACTCTTTATCGCCCCTATAATTCTTTGTGCATGTACATGTTTAGCTGAATAGCGTAAATCAACAAAATAACGTTGTTGCAATTACCTAAATACACTTATAAACATGATAAATATTATAAATATAGTGTACTAGCAAAATCCAACACTTTCCAAAGCTTTGGAAATGATGCCAATGCCAGTGTAACATTTACGGACAAAGTGTTGTAACTTTTGTAACAAGTAAAAATGTTGTAACAGATAGCGTAGACGTTGTAACTTTTATCACAACTACATTTTGTAACATTTGCGGTAAGATTGTAACAGATAGCGTTTAGTGTAACATTAAGAACACAAATTGTAACTTTTACGGACGGCTACAACAGATAGCGACGTTGTAACAAATGGGGTTCCTACACTCCGCCGTAAATGGCGCGTCTAATATAGAATTTCTCCATATTTTATCTTGATGTAAATGGAGGATGAGCCTGGCATGTTTATTCCTGTTAGGCGCCATATAACCTTTCATATGTTGGTGCGCCGCAAAACCCAATTCAATTCAATGCAATTGTTCCTTTAGTATATATTAGAATTAACATCAGTACTATTGGCGATGCTCATGAAAATATAATATGGCTGGTTTGGAGTACCGCTCAAAGTAACAGTGAAATCAATTTATCATTTGATGTATTCGGTACAATTGTGACTGATGGTAGCTTTAATAGATTAAACTATTTAAAAATTAAACACGGAAACATTCTGTCATGATATTCTACGTTAAAAGGTATGATGAAATAAATTTTACTTGATTTTCCAGATTTCTACAGTGTCAAAATTCGCCATGCAAATCTACACATATTTCCATATTCAAATCATGTTTTAAACACCGTTTGTTCTGTTGTGTGTGTACTCTGTGCTTGGTGATATTTTTAAAATATGCTATCATTTCACCATTCATATACTTTTCTCTCGTCTGCTTTGTTTGTTATTGTTTGATGCTTTTTTAATATTCTATTGAGTGTGCACTCTGGTGATACATGTATTTTTAAAATATGCTATCATTTCACCATTCATATACTTTTCTCTCGTCTGCTTTGTTTGTTATTGTTTAATGCTGTTTTAATATTCTACTGCGTGTGTACTCTGGTGATACATGTATTTTTAAAATATACTGTCATTTCAACATTGGTATACTTTTCTCTCATCAGTTTTGGTTTTGTATTATTTTACGCCTTTTTTAATGTTTGTGGTTTTAAGTTACAATTTTATGAATCTTTATAATTAGATAATACTTTATGTAGTTTTGTTTCCCGAAGTGTTACAAATGTGGGTAATAAATGAAACAAAGACACATTTGAGTGATTGCGGTAACGATTTTCTAACAATAATTCTGTTTAACTGCCTTAAATTGATTACAAAACTTCAATTTCAATACAAACTATTTAACAATTTCAAGGATGTAACAACACACTGAGCTAGTTCAGAATTGCACATTAACCTCACCGAAATACACATTAAAATAATGAAACTAAAAACGTAATGCCTAAAGTTAGTGACGTTAAAACAAGTATTGTTTGTTTTTGAAATGCAGCATTAAAAAGTCTGTTTTGATAAGATGTGAATAAATGCTGAGTTTGTTACTTTTCTCTTCCATGCTTCCAAGAAATCCCCTTGTCAGTACGTTTTGACGTTCACACTAGCGTTCGTTTAGTGTTGTGTGGCGGCTGTCTATACTACAAATCAGACGTGTTCATACTTCCTTTGGGGTCTTCGAGCTTAATTGTTGTGTGTAAAGTATAATACCGCGAGAGATGTTGCACCGTATATTACGTCTCATGAACAGGATAAGCAAACACCGAATGTGCTGCTTTTCTCTCTTGTTAGAGTTCGTTGCCTTCAAGGGATCCCGATTTCAGTACTTCTTCTGTGTGATATTGATTAGGATGGATGCGTTATTTAAAGGCGAGATGTTATGCTAGGATCCCATGGGTACGTGGTGCGCAGTGCGAATAAATAACAATAATTGAAAACAAGTTTAATTACGGAAATTAGGATTTCAGCTTCCGTGTTTAGTTATTTTGTTTGCTTAAATGCAATTGTAGTGTGGTCGGTGAATTTGCCTTTGATGAATGCATAGCATTAACTCGTTTAATCAGGATAAACAAAGGGGTTGCGCTTTAGCATACTTTAACTTCCAATAAATGGAAGTTAGAGGACGGACAGGATCACTAAGTACATCATACTACAAAACTCGTTGGTTATGTAAAAACCTCGATTGGCTATGCGAAAATAATTAAAAAATTCGTTTTTTTTTTTAGACGAAATGAAAGATTTCGCCGTTTCTGTGAACAATATTAGTCAAACAATATTGCCCGTTCTCGAATTTTCTGACAAAGGAGGAATTATTTCAAACCTGTTTAGGTAGCACAACGTACCGTGGGATGGAAGAAATAAAACACGAACAAACTAGTTTGTTCACATATCCACTTTCCTTATTAATTCAAATTAAAAAAGGTATGTGCAGTTGCCTCAACGGGACCTCTACCAATATTTGTGTTAGGATCCGACGGACCCCACGAATAGTAATACCAACAGCTGAGAAAAATCGCGATTGTATAAAAGATAACTATATATTATACTGATCATTGACTACAGTCGTTAGCGTCTTTCACTAAACATTTCGATAATTAGCGTCTTTCGCTAAACATTTCGATAATTTTCGGTCCTTTCGGCTAAAGAAATACCGTATACTATTTGTATTAAATCTACATTAATTGTGCGTCGTGGACAGACCTTTCATGTCAGGGAAAGGTGTTTCAAGCGATTGAAATAATTTCTACAAGTATGTATAACGTAGTTTATTTTCTTTTTTGTTTTTATGTATATATAAATCATACAGGAATTGAGCGCCGTGGATACACCTTTCCGGTGTAAGAAAGGTGTTCCAAACGATTGCAATAATTTCTACAATTGAATTGAATTGGGTTATAATGCGCACCAACACATGATAGGTTATATGTCGCCTAACAGGCATGAACATGCCAGGCTCATCCTCCATGTACGTCGAGATAAAATATGGAAAATGGGCCTAGAACCTTCTCACCCTGAACTGCAGAGTTGCTGCAAATTCTATCGTAGAAACTCCATTTACGCTGGAGCTACGTTTATCGTTTTTCTGCCACTGCTCTTTTGATATGAGCGAGATAGCACCTGAAACAATGCAGGGATCATGATGAAGACCTTTAATGAACATGAACAAAAAATGATAAAATGAACATGAATTTGGGGGTATTCTACCCCTCTGCCTACCCCTCCAAAGGGATCTGCATTGGCCCTATTCTTTGCCCCGTGACCAAACGGGGTCCCCGGGAACTACACGGGGCAATAATAATAATTTCTACAAATATGTATCAAATATGTATCACTGTTAACACATGTTGTAGCATGGTAACTGAACATTTCCTTTGTAATAGCACAGGTGTAAATCGTTTAACTGAAAATAACACCTGTCAGAATAAATGGTGTACTACAACTAGCAGTTACTGGAAGTTAGAGTATGGCAGGGAGCTGAAATGGACATGCTACAAAACAAATAGAGTATGGTTTCATCTCGTTGGTTAATTTGAACACCTAGATGGGCTTCGCCCATCTCGATTTTTAAATTAACCAACTCAATATCTATTACTTCATACGTTTGTGTTCGCTTAACTATTATTATTTTGTTCTTATTATATTACATGCAATTACTTCTCTCTCCCGCTCTCTCTCTCTCTCTCTCTCACTCTCTCTCCCTCTCTCTCTCTCTCTCTCTCTCTCTCTCTCTCTCAATAATTACTTAAATGGGGAACGGTGAATACGCAACGTACAAGACAATACGCATCACGCATTACGTATACATGGACTCACTCATACGCATCACGCATCATGCAATGTGCAATGCGCACTACGTACACATGGGATCCTAGCTTTGACATGTTATTTGTGTAGTCTTTCTTTTTATATAGTCTTTTATAAATACATGTGCATATATTGCATTCTTTGATACACATGCGTCTACATACATTTATTAATTCTATCGTTTAAATAATAAACAATAACGTAATCTGACATATCTAAGATTGGCACAGATACATACTCTAGATGTTGTTAATTTTCATAAATGCACATATAATGAGAAATTATAAATTATACCTAATTGGAAGCGGGGACTTAAATGGGACATAAACACATTTCTGCACTGAATCACTGTGGGCATGGCGTCCATTCTCATGTTTGTCACCAAGAAAGGGAAATATCAGAGGTACTGTTAAATAAATAATTTATTGGGTTAAAATAATTCTCCCTCATTAATTTCATTTATTATTACTGCATTTGAAGAAAAATAATTTAATACTCATTCTGCTCGTTCTCACTTTCTGAAGTTTTTGACGTAAGGCAGGCGCGCGCTCTCGTCTGTGATTGAACACAGCTCTGTAAAATGCCGCGGAGTAGTGTTTTTTTGTGTGGAATTCAAAAGTCCTAGGTTCAATTTCACTGGCAGTGGATGCAGTTTTTGTGAATTCATTGCATAAAGTGTCTTTATTTATGACAATCCTATACTTGGAGCATATGGGAATTGAATTGGGTGTTTCTTCCCTACATACACATTGAACGTTTAGTTTTATTTAGTCGGCTAATCATGCATAGGCGCAGAATTATGGCCTGCATCATGCGAATGGTGGTCACACTCGTTATTAAGTTTATTTGATCCAGCTGGCATATTTTTTCTTAAACCTTACTAACCGAGACCTTTAATTTTTGTGATTTTCAATTTAGACCCCTAGCGTGCCCCACCAAAACGTTAGTTTAGCATAATTTTGACAACTGAATTTTGTCCACAGATAAATTTTCTGTATAGGTTTTATACTGAAAACGGTGGATATCTTTTAACATTGTTATCGTCAGAAGAGTCGGAATTAATTTAAGACTAGTTACTCAAGTTTGGCATTCGCTCTATAAAAACATCACATTCGTTATTTATAAGCAAGAACAGATTTCCCAGCATCTAGTTATTTGCGAGATTTTCTCAAAAATATAGTTTAAAGTTTAATCGACATTGCTTCCGTAGAGTTTTTACACGTATGCAACGTGGGCAAAAAACATACTACTTCGAGGGAACAATACACTCTGAAAATTGATTAAACTATATATCACAATTCTTGAAATAAATTGGAAATAAAGCTAGCATAAAATCTCAAAACAATAGATTGGCGAATAGAACAATTTTTTTTTTGTTTCCCTCAGAAGTCTCTAAACAATCACAGACGCGGAGATGAATTATGTATTATAACATCAGTTTTATTTTGGTGGTATTATGACAATATAATAAACATTTACAGGTGTCATTGCACCACTGATTTTCCTTCTTCGTTTTATATGATGTAGGCCTATGTCAACTAAATAGCGTTCGAATAGAAAATTGCAATAAAAACAGGGTTATGATCCATGTAAGAAATAGCCAATCTGTTGAATGACGTCACTTTCTATTTTGACACGTAACGAATAGATTTACCTCATTTCTAATTTAGCTTTACAGTCTATGTCAATTCTAATTAAATATCTCAAACACACACTAATACATGTTCCCAGTAGATCATTAGGGTGAATTAAAGTCAATGATGGCGAACAAGCAATCACAATTGTTTGTTTTGTATCGCAAATAAGGCAAGGAAGCGGTTTTTTCTAGGCACTATTTGACCCTACAGGCTACACCGCGGAGGCACAATGGTGTTATTACGCCTAACATGTCTGTGATACAATCACTGCTTATTTCCAGCACCTGCTGTTGATAAGTTCGGTTAGTACTTGTGTAGTCATGCACACGTCGATGCACATACATAATATTATAGGCATATATATTCATGTTTTGTGTGAAAGGGGATACATCAGGCTTTTCGTGGGCCCGGGGTTCTAGGGGTCAGACTTAAAAATGATAAATAATGATATTTTCTATTCTAAAGGTCTAAACGTAAGGAATGTGCCTAAAATGATCCATTATTCACAAGAAAATTCATTTTTGCGCAGCAATATGTGCTGTCCTAGGTTACGCACCGGAGTAAATTGAAGCAGATTACGCTCTATTCTATTCTATTCAAACTTGATCTGAATTCAAATTTTCAACCTGGACAACACATTGCTGACACCATATTTTGATTGATATAACATGTTTATCATGAAATGGAACATTTTTAAAATAAGAGATTCTCCTAGAAAAAGCCTGATGTACTCCCTTTAAACTGTATAGCAGCGATTCCATGTTAAACATGTAATAATCACACACTCTGAAAGCTTCTTAAAATTGCGGCAATACACACCCATACCAGTTCATTTGTCATCAGCTTTAATATTTAAACATTTCGCCTATGAATAAGTATTATTTACATCGAGGCACTGTAACGGCTTTTTGTTATCGTTTACTGTAATATACAGAACAAAAAAGGTTTAGCTCGACGTTTTAGGGACATAGATTAAACATATGAATATTGATATATTTGTGTGAAGGTATTAGAAATGCTACGTAAGGATGTGATTTTCAAAATAATGTGTTATTTTATTATTTTCTAAGCGAAGTATCAGAATTACCTCCCATATATTAAAAACAACTTTATACAAACGTATTGCTTTAAACAATTCAATGTTTGGCTTTGACAAATTTGCCAATTATGTCATTGTTTAAAATCCGCTGAAATGTGTTCACTAACGATTGTTATTCTCAAACAAAAACATTCCAATTTCGTAATTTTAAAATTACCTCCCTTTTCATTGAAATGAGAACGATTTTCGATAACCAATAAATGTATGTTCCCATCCTATTTGCTTTATTGTTATCATGACTTAGTTGTAGCGATATTATTGGTCATATCTATGTCCCTTTATCATTGACCCCGAACATACACGGTACACGATACTCTGTATCAGGAAATGACCTGCATTTTATGTGCCGATTTGTTTTCTCAGCATATAAAGGAATACCAGTCCTCTCATGAGCTTTTTAACATGATTCATGTAGAAAAACTTATACTGGTACAATGTTCGGCATGTACAATTCGGACAATCCATATAATTAGTGTTCAGCAAAGATTGTTTTCAATAGGAAAGTTCAACCACCATGTTAATAACTACATTGACAAACCATTCAGACCCAGTATGGATAGTATCAATTATAAAACACATTAACTATATATTTCGAAACTAGGTCTCAGATATTTCACACATATTGTTTCATTCTTTAAAATACAATAAATACGCTTACAAGTTTGACATCAACTTTTTATTTTATTTATCAAGCAATGGTCATCAATATTATGCTGTTATTAGAGATCGCCTCCGTGGCCGGGATAGTATAAACGCTGCGTCTAAAACGTTCTCGCCTCTCACTGCTGCGGGTTCGACTCCCAGTGGACGCTCGACTTGTCAAGTAAGGAAGTATCGATTCTTACGGATGGCGGGAGGTATACAGTACTGGTTCTACCCAGGAAAAATGAGGTTGTCTACCACAAAATAATTGACCGTCATATATGGCCTAACATGTGCTAAAAATGACGTTACACACCATTATAGAATACTGTTATTAGAAATTAAGGTTTAATACACATTTATCTCATACATGAAGACTGAGAGTAAAGTAATGTATTAGCTTTCTAATTAATGAGCGCGAAACAGTAATTTAAATCAGTTTTTCTCTTTACCTCTACAATTGATAAACATTGATACAAATGTGGTCTCCTCGTGATAATTAATTTCTCCCAAACACAGCATTCTAATTCAATAGCAAAGTGCGATCATGGACCTACTGCCACACTGTATTGTTCTGACACCAGTTCATTCTTGTGAAGCTCGGCTTCCAGTGGGAAGCGTAATTCTATATTAAAACGCAACGGGTAGTTGTTGGCTGTTTGTAGCTTCTCGCATTAGTCCCACGGGACACACAGAACTCTGCATTATGGGTTTCACCATGATTGGAATATCGTGCCACAACCAATCGTACCGTTTGTTTTACTAGTATTGCATTACTAATAAGTCAATATTTCATGTAAAACAAAACATAAACAAACATATGCTTAGACTGAACATTAAGTAATTTGTGTATTTGATTTTGTTCTATAAATTAGGTTTGTTTAAATATATTAAATTTGCGTTTTGAAATACATTTGTTTTTGTGACGACGTTTAACATATTATCAATTTAAAATATAAAATTTAGCACAGTTCTAACCATGTTGTTAATGATTCGGTAATTGACTACTTACATTTTGAGGTGATAGCGGTTATCGTCAGATAAACTTAAATGATCATCTATTAAACGGCTTAAGTAGCCTAGTTATTATAAACAGTAAGGCGTTATGTTGTTGATAAAGTAAGAGCATAAGACATAACATATCTAGAAGATTCTGCGTATCTAGAAATTGTCTGTTAATGATAATTCGCTTCAAATGAATATTATTATAGTTCTCGCTATAAGAGATGGTTGAACTCAAACAGACATTGGTATATTGACACATTACACGTTTGTTTAAACAGCTGAATGCAGTTTCGTGGTTTAGGTATTGGCTTTTTTTGTGTTTATTCTTAACGACTTAATGCTTTTAACCTCGTTTGCTAATCATAGAAATTCAAACAGAAATCTCAAACTGTCGATTGTATTCATCAGCATTATTTACGGGTCATTTCTTGATTTCAAAATTCAACAGAGCAATACACCTGGGATGAAAGTTGAATCATATATGTTCCTGAATAATCGAATAAGGCACTTCCAAATAGTACCAGTAAAGTCAAGTATGGACCGTAAAAATGTATCCAAAAGTCGACACCATATACTGCAAAGCAAAGATGTTATTTGTTGAGTGGGTGCGCTTTACACTATAATATATGGACTGTGTAGCTTTAAGAGCTTAAGTGATTGACTAATTGTCCAGATTAGGGCGCCTCATCAATAGTATGACTTTAAGTGATGGTGAAAGGTAGCAAACATATGAGAGGCTTGTCGCTTGTGTAAATGTGTATTCAATAAATGGCATGTAGTTCTTTAGACTAGTATACGGTCATTCATTTAGGAAAAGCTGTTCAAGGGTATTGTTTAGACATAGTGAAGAAAAGGTTATAAGTCCAACAGGACGAGTAGCATTCACAAAAGACAGTCACTCAAACAAGTATTAAGGTGATTCAAAATGTACATCACAAACACATTCAGTAAAAAATCACATCACAAACATATAAGGATTGACAACAGGGATACCGCCTTGGAACGGTCGGTGGCAAAAGGGACCACCGGGGAGTTTAAACAGGTTCAAGAGTGCACCAAACCTCACTCTTACCCTGCCATCATCCCTAAACAACAGGACAGTGTAAATAAAAATAATTTCCGCCGAGTTAACCCCTTACATTTGAGAAAGCATAGATAGGTGTTATAGGAAAAAAAACACAGACATGTTCATGTATTATAATATATCAAAAAATAAGTTAAACCTAAGAAACTAATCTCATATGTACTCGATGACTTGTTTGAAGTAGAGCATCAAGGAGAAAACCGTTAAGGGCACGACAAAACGGAGTCAATGACATTCATCAAACGGTTCCCGCCTTAAAGGATTTAGGAACACTTTGTCATAGAGTCCTACGCCCGTCCGATCGTTGCACAATCGAATGAATGAATGAATGGTGTTTTACGGCACATAAATAGGTCATATTGTGCGCAAAAACTGATGAATGAAGCAGTGATTAAAAATGAATTTAAATATATAAAGGTAAAACTATTTACAAATAAGGGATGATAAACTATATATGTAAATCAACAAATGCCCGTTGCACAGTCGAAGAGGAAAGTAAATTGTAAACTGTAGAAGGGTCTACAACTAAGCATGTAGTGCGCCGCAGAATACTTCGGTCGTAACCTCTGTTTATACATTTTCTAATAATTTTAATAAATAACTCTTGAAAATACCTAATTAATGGAATACAGATGCCACTCACGGCCAGTGACAATGTTTAGTTCACAACGAAAACAATTTTCATTGTCATAATCTTAAAGCAACTAAACTACAAAATGTACAAAATACATACAGATTAAACAAATGCAACCAATGCCAAACAGTACATGCACATGCATATGCGTTATATCACAGGCACCAGGCACAGAACTAGGATAGTAAAAGATGGGCTTAGAGTGATTAAAATATTAATTAGATTTCTGGACCCCACCCCCAATATATATATATATAAGAAGAAGAAGATTCTTTATTCACCTCGTAATAGGTCTAGTGGGGTCGAGGTCATCCCCACATAAACCTAACAATCATTTTAATATTTTACAATGTCGTAATGACCCATGAGCAAAATGTTTAAATATCAAATTGTATGTTAACACGTTCGGTGTAACTATACATGTTTTGCAATTTTCAACTAACATAATAATAGTCCAGAATATCACTCAAATATAAACAGTAATTTATCCTATTTAATTTAATTTATAGCCTTGGAAGCTGTGAATTTCGATAATTTCACGAGTGAATGTTTTTTTCATCTACATCCAGCCATCGTGATTCCAGAACGAGTTTTTTTTGTAACAAGACATCGGTTCTGGAATCGTTATGGACGCCTGCGGGTAAAATACGTTCGCTCTTGAAATTATCGAAATACACAGCTTGCTCGGCAACTTTCAGTTTCGGCGCTTCAGGTATCCGCTTTAGTTAGTATTCAGTCGTTTTAAACGCATGCCACCATGTTATTGGTAGTACCTGCCGTGCCATCTTCTTGTCATTGAACTGAAATTCACTCAAGTTGGCAAGCTTGATTCTCTGGTACAAACATATACGAGAGATTGAATGATAGTTTATGTTTATTTGCTGCCGAAACGGCAGCGACTCTTATATGGTTGTCATAATTGCACATGGTAAGGTAGCAATGAACAGTTTCTTTGAGTTTTTCGCTTTGATAACGCAATCTTACAATTACACATGGTGGCAGTGAACAGTTTACATGTGAACAATTGTATTTCTGTGCAGATGTGTAATTAGCATGTCGGGCTACAAAGGTGAATATGTAATCGATATGTAACGCATGTCAAGGATTTGACCAGAACGAACCGAGATCGTCTATCTTGATCCAAAACGTTTGGTAGGAAGAACTGATGGTAAAAACTGGGAAGAAAATGTCTGGTAAGGAAAAACGGTCGTGGCATGTTTACGTCTTCGTGGCAACATTTGTTCTTTTTTTTTAAATACTGTTTTAGTACACGTGACGATCTGTTATTATGTTAAACTTTGCACCCAGTTCCTACCCAGATATAATGCTATTTTCTCTCGGCATGCTTGTTCGTTATAGATATAATTCTGCTTGTGACATGAGCAGATTATGCTGCCCAGGCTATCTTATGTACCGAGATATAACATTTAGGAGTTCCACACCTTCAAGTATATAATATATAAATATTTTTTTTTTTTGGGTAAAGAAATCAACTAATTAATATTTTAATCACTCTAAGTCCATCTTTTACTGTCCTAGCTCTTTGCCGGGTGCCTGTGCGTTATATGATCTCGGCGTTGTTAATTAATAGTTCAATTTAAAATGGAGATACAAAATTATGTCAAATACACAAGCAATTCACCAATAAACACACACACACACGTTAAGCTTTTAAGAATGCTAGCTCATGATTTTGCGATATATAATTATTTGTAATGAACAATGGTAAAATGCATTCATCTTGATCACTTTTCCTGTTAAATGCACCTTTGTCTATAAAGTCGTGCAGAATGTCAGGATGTCAATGCTTTTATGACAGGATTTGATTTTTGAGAATAGCACAAAAACAAAACAATCCACCTCAGTCTGGATGTTTAGCATTATACTGGCTAGGTATTTGTATTGCCATACATGCATATCATTGGCTTCACGTGCTGTTACGACTCCCCTTGGAACATAACACAGACCTATCTAATCCATCTAAAATGTCTGGAACAAGAAGATGATT
Organism: Cyrtodaria siliqua; assembly: GCA_037043455.1. Lineage (NCBI taxonomy): Eukaryota > Metazoa > Mollusca > Bivalvia > Adapedonta > Hiatellidae > Cyrtodaria > Cyrtodaria siliqua. Next base: position 183,076 of record JAWPHD010002698.1, read on the forward strand.
TTTGACACGAGAGCAACATCATGTGTGTTGGCTATTCGAGGGGATTTCCTACAATTGTTTATGCGCATCATTTTCGCGTATACCTTTCAAAGAGCAAACAATGTACGCATATAACTATTTTTTCTCTATTTGGTATGTATTTTTAACTACTTTTCACAATTAACTGCTTCGATAGTGAATACATGTGTATATACACTGAAGTATCAAGTATACTTCATTATTTGTTAATAACCATTATGTACTGTGTTTTGTTGCTATAGCTTTTATACTTAACGCATGTATGTCTGTCTAATACGTAATAATAAACTTAAAACATTACATGTTACTGACTTGATGATGTGTACTATTTGTACACATGAAGAATCCATTTAAATGAAACAAGAAAATTATAACGCATGCGTTATATGTAGACGATTTTTAATAATGGGTTAGTTTGTGGAGGCTTTGTTCAAGTCACATACCTGCAGTCGTCGATATGGATATGACAGGAAGGTAAAGTGAAGAATTAAAAGAAACTGTATGAATACAGATAAGTTTTAATTTGGACTTAGGTATACATCATTATACATGTTAAAGGGAACATATTCAAGTATTTTCACACCTAAGCTATTACAAAGGGAATTTCAGTGACCATGCTACAATATAATATAAAAGTCATATTTACTTAAATGTTGCAAGTGATTATCATATGGGCCCTATTTTGTTTATGTTTAGTTGTATTCAGGCTCAAAACCGCTTCGGAGTTGCCGTTAAGGCAACCAACTTTGCATTTTAAATGAATTACAAAGGATCTTATAGAAAATATTTAATTTCTTTACTTCTTTACTTCATTATAATACTCAAATATAAATGGGTGGCGAAACGTCTAGGGTAAAAATTAAAATAGATGCCGAAATGGTTTGATGCCGAAACGTCTAGGTGCCGATTCGTCTAGGTGTCGAAATGGATTGGTGCCGAAACGTCCTGAATCGATCTTGATCACACAGACGCAACAACTTGAGAATAGTCTGCATTTATTAATAAGCATTTTTCATGTACTGACCATTGGGACCCTGCTTTAATTAAGTACTAATATACTATACACACAGTATTTTCGTCTAGAAAACAAGTACAGCGACATATTTTGTTTTTATTTCACGAGCTTCAAGTACACGATATTTGCTAAAAAATCTAACGTTTTAAAAAGAGATATTCATAGGACATATTGTTTTTCTCGAAACGCCAAACTCCACCCCACCTCAACACCCCCACCCCTACTCAATCTGCTATGTCTTCCGAGGCTCTGCAAGAAAGTAAAAGTATTATTCAATCGTATGTGTGCGCATATCATGCATTTGTCTTCATATCTACATATACTAGGATTATATACATCAAGCCCGAATACAAATGATGTAATTGTGATTCTTGGTTATTGCATGAATTTATTGAAATAATGGGAGATTTACCTGGCTAACTTTAAGATATCTCGAAAACCAAGTCGGCTACATATTACTTTAAAGGAGTAAATACGTTTAGAAAATGTAGAGATAAATTTAAAGCTCAAGAAAAGTTATAAATACCAAATTTAAAACGTCTGTTTATACGAAAAGCTGTAGCAAATGTCATTAAATGAAACGTCTATGGGCATTCTAAAATGTTTCAAACATACAATTTGTGAACATTTCTGTTTAATACACGTTTTATGTCGGTATTGAGAAACGCATCAAGTATTTGCCGTTTTGCAGTATTACGGCGTATGCAGTAGTACATATTTTACATGGTAATTAAGACATTGCACGTGGATTCTCTTAATATCGTGTTCATTGTAATGCTCGTGTAGTTATTATAGTTTGATAAACGCAGTTATTTCGTTTTGAATTATAAAATTGTTTCATAAACATTCCCTACTAACTATTGATTAATTTATTTCTGTATGCCATATTTTCCTATATTAATATAAAATTTTGAAAATATATTTTAACTTTGAGAAAATGTCTTTTTTTTTTAACAATTCCTGAATGTATTCGTTTTGCCCTTTAACAATAGCCATATAAAAGTCGAACAGTACTTAAAGACTTGGCAGAAGCCAGGGCAACCAGAGAACAAACCGCATAGTGTGCGACAAGACAAGACTGAAGACAAACATCAAACGCTACCGTCCTTTGAGGATTTAGCTAGACGCAGCATAGGGTCCACACTATGTCCTGTCACCGCACAATCAAAGAGGAAAGCGTAGTGGCGAACAGTAAATGGGTCAACCAATAAACATGCGTTGCAAAATGATAGGGTGATAACCTTTTTTGATAAACATTTTAACAAGTTTCCAAATATTGTATGAAAGTAATTACGACGAAGAATCTTGAAGTTTGTAAACCACATCAACATAGAAGTCAGGTTTTGATAGTCATTGTCGCAGAAGAGTACTTTTGTATCAAGGTCACGATAATAACATTCATATTTAGATGATATAGTTATGTATGCAGTTAAAGGCAAGATACAAGAGCTCCGTTATGTTTTACGTTATGGTTTTGTTAAAATACTTTTATTAAATAATTTTCTATTTTTTGGCGGCCATCTTGGACGCCATCCTAAATTTCTCTCTTGTTACCTGCTAATTTGCATCATACGGACTCGTACTCTACATAACACAACGAACTTTTTAGTAAACGAACATTTGTTGTGGTACTCTGTAGGCTACAATATTCTTAATTACGCCTGCTTAATTACTTGCTTTCATAGTTTATAGTGCTTGTGCTTTCTTTCGTTGGTTACGGTGGTTCCTTTCATTGTTTACAGTGCTTTCTTTCATTGGTTACGGTGGTTCCTTTTATTGGATTTTATTGGTTACACGGTTCATTGCATTGGTTACAGTGCTTCCTTTTACTGGTTACGTGGTTTCTTTTATTATTTACAGTTCTTTCTTTCATTGGTCATTGTTTTTGTTTTGTTGTTTACAGGATTTCTTTGAATAGTTGGACTGCAGTTCTCATCACGTGATCATTAACTCTCAAGTTTTTCACGACGACTGTGCCTTATGGAGGAAATAAAACAAAATTCATTTTAACTACGTTTTTATCATCATATATTAAAATTAAATGTTTTAGAAGAGAATACTATTTGCCGATACTATTAACATATTGTCGTTTAGACTTTGTATAATGTGTAACGTGAATCGCTTAGATTTTCAAGCGAATAAACATCTTTAAACGACTTGAGAATTTATCGCATAATACAATCAAACTAGTATAAATTCCCCGAGATATTCTCATAAATTCTCATTTTTTTCCCTGTAATATAATTATGGTGATGCCAACTGTTTGATTAATGAAATAATTCGCAAATCTGTTTTCTACATACATAGTTTCTTGGATTACTCGTTTGGTTATATATCTCTCTTCTGATACCCGTCATTACGTTGATAAGTTTTATAACATCATCGAAGAACATTAATCGTTTTGACATATGTTCCTATATCTCTACATCCTACACAAACTCTATATCGGCCAAGACGCGAGGTTCATTACCCTCCATGGCGGGGATAGTTAAAACGATGTGTCTAAAATGTTCTTAAATCCAAAATGACAATAATGGATCAATTGATAACAGTTCTCTTTTTACACTTTAATCCAACGTTTCAGCGGGATTCATCCACTTTGTTCAAGGTTACACAATAATTAATCAAATTTAAGCAACATCCATCTTGCTGTATTGACAATCCTAATGTTAAGATGGGACCCTATGGGAAAATTAGGTGTGGTATGAGACGAGAATCGTGGTGAAGTACAGGTATGCTAGTGTAGAACCGCGATGACCCACATGATATGCAATTGTTTATTTTGCGTGTAGAAACGCGGAAACGTATATCAGTTTGTATCACGTATATTAACCGCGAAAATAAAAAACAGATCACTGATGCATTTGTTTGTATCACATATAGAACAATATGATTTAATCGACGCACTTGGTGGCATCACGTGTAGATCCGCGGTGATTTACATTGATGCATTTGTTTGTATCACGTGTAGAACCGCGACAACTTACATTGATGCATTTGTTTGTATACGTGTAGAACCGCGACAACTTACATTGACGCAACGCGACACATTACATTGATGCATTTGTTTGTATCACGTGTAGAAACGCGACACATTACATTGATGCATTTGTTTGTATCACGTGTAGAACCGCGACAATTTACATTGATGCATGTGTGTGTATCACGTGTAGAACCGCGACTCCTAACATTGCTTGCATTTGTTTAGTTGTATCAATTCTTTATCCGGCAAAACATTACACGTTTAGAATCGCGGCGACTATATACACCAAATACAAATAAGTTTATTCAGCATTAAACAGTATTCAGCACATGAAACTACAACGTATCTTCATTGGCCGTTGAATGAATTGGGTTCGATTATTCTAACAGAATTATTTAGAAAAAGGGAAATTGTTAGCGACCAAAATGGGTTGTTATTACCATCTGAATCGTTCTGCGACGAAGATTGGGCATATGCCATCTGCCACATTTCCTCTACCAATCGTGCAAATTACTGAAATTGAAAACTTCCACATCGGAATTAATTCAATTTGAATGAAATTTTCAGCAAATCAGCTGTAGATATTGTTAAATAGAACAGAAGAAATTAAAATTTAATTTCTATTGAAATATGTCAGTTACCTTAGTTTATTTCCCTATTGCGTTTTTAAAGTCGTTCAGTGTACTTTGTAAATGTTATCTTCAGTGCACCTACAGGACATGTGTTTGTTTTTTGGAAACTTGATATTTGCCTAATTTTGTTTTCTGTTAAAAAAGAATAGCATTTAATTTCTAAACAATGTTGTAAGGATGCGGAGTTACAGCGCACATATCCAGCGTGTCTCAATATATAAATATCACATCCCATGGAGGGTGATAGAACATATTGTCAACCCGAGATTGGTAATGTCCACCGAGGCTTTAGCCGAGGTGGACATTACCACATCGAGGGTTGACAATATGTTCTATCACCCTCCATGGGATGTGATATTTATTTTATTATACCGAGAAAGATCCTCTTCTGAAATTGTTGCAAATCGCGACATTTCTTGTTCAATGTTGTTGTTTTGATAAATCTGACAGCAAAATGTCGTTTGGTAAATAATTGCAAGCGCTTAATGACGTCATTCACGCTTTTTAATAAGCGCTCACTGACATAGACTAGATTTTATACCATAGTTACCTCCCTTGAACTGGGAAACCACCGTTCTATTTTTAGCACTTGAGGAAACCACCGTTCATTTTTTAGAAGCACGAGATAATGTTTCATGCCATGAAACATTACCATGAAACATTACCAATTGTTGACTGATCGGGAATGGGGAAATTACATAGAGAATTTTGAGTGAGGTATAATAATATATAAATATCACATCCCATGGAGGGTGATAGAACATATTGTCAACCCGAGATTGGTAATGTCCACCGAGGCTTTAGCCGAGGTGGACATTACCACATCGAGGGTTGACAATATGTTCTATCACCCTCCATGGGATGTGATATTTATTTTATTATACCGAGAAAGATCCTCTTCTGAAATTGTTGCAAATCGCGACATTTCTTGTTCAATGTTGTTGTTTTGATAAATCTGACAGCAAAATGTCGTTTGGTAAATAATTGCAAGCGCTTAATGACGTCATTCACGCTTTTTAATAAGCGCTCACTGACATAGACTAGATTTTATACCATAGTTACCTCCCTTGAACTGGGAAACCACCGTTCTATTTTTAGCACTTGAGGAAACCACCGTTCATTTTTTAGAAGCACGAGATAATGTTTCATGCCATGAAACATTACCATGAAACATTACCAATTGTTGACTGATCGGGAATGGGGAAATTACATAGAGAATTTTGAGTGAGGTATAATAATATATAAATATCACATCCCATGGAGGGTGATAGAACATATTGTCAACCCGAGATTGGTAATGTCCACCGAGGCTTTAGCCGAGGTGGACATTACCACATCGAGGGTTGACAATATGTTCTATCACCCTCCATGGGATGTGATATTTATTTTATTATACCGAGAAAGATCCTCTTCTGAAATTGTTGCAAATCGCGACATTTCTTGTTCAATGTTGTTGTTTTGATAAATCTGACAGCAAAATGTCGTTTGGTAAATAATTGCAAGCGCTTAATGACGTCATTCACGCTTTTTAATAAGCGCTCACTGACATAGACTAGATTTTATACCATAGTTACCTCCCTTGAACTGGGAAACCACCGTTCTATTTTTAGCACTTGAGGAAACCACCGTTCATTTTTTAGAAGCACGAGATAATGTTTCATGCCATGAAACATTACCATGAAACATTACCAATTGTTGACTGATCGGGAATGGGGAAATTACATAGAGAATTTTGAGTGAGGTATAATAATAGAAAATGCCTATTGCACTGTCTGAAAATATAATGATGTTAGCCGGCTATAATCCACGCTTTTTATCATTTATTTTACCATTTTCCTAATGCAAGCGTGCCTACCAGTTTATTGATAATAATTCGACTGGTCGGATGTTAATTAAAGCTTTTTCGTAAATTTAGACAAGGCCCGCATTTACTGTCAGACAGAAAATGCGAGACCAGACATATTTTACAAAAAAAATTACTTAAGTAGGACTGACAGAATAAGCTTAATGGCTATATTGATTAACACCTCTTCAAAATTAGTATGATGAAATTGCAACTGTACAAATGGAATGTAATGAATGAATGAATGGTGTTTTACGGCACGTCGACACAAAAATATGTCGTATTGTGCGCAAAAACTGATATAAGATGAAGAAATGAAGTAGTAAATAAAATTAATGTAAATATATAAAGATAAAACTATTTACAAATAAGGGATGATATGGTAGGAATATGAACTGTATATGTAAATCAACAAATGCCCGTCAACGGGTGTAATAACAAGTAAATATATATAAGAACATATAATTATTATAATGATTTATATAGTCTGATTTCCTTCAGGAAATCTAAAACAAGACTAAAATCTATAGTATCAAATTACTTTTTCATTTTCTCTCATGGTAATTCGATTTCGATTTATAATAAATAATAGTGCGTATATGTATATGTATGTATGCTTATATATTCACAAAATGTTTATATATTTGAAATTAAGAAATAATCCTGAAACTATCCAACTTCTGACGCCATTCCATTATTATTTACCAGCCGGGTTGTAGGCGTAACTATTTGAGGTTATGTTTGATTATGTGTACTGGAGAGAGATATGGTACATATCTGTTTGTCTTGTTTTACACTAATGTAAGCTACATATGTCCCGATTGTATGCCTACTTTTTTATTTGAATGTAACTGATGTTTTTAACATCTAATATATCTATGTTTCTGATTGATAATCTTTCACATAACATTTAATATCCCCGGTAGAATTGTCGTTAGATTAACAATACCGTTCACTTCTGACGTAGGTAATGATTCCGATGGTAGGAATCGGCAATCGATTTAATATGTAATAATATTTGAATATTTAAAAGGCTTTTAAAACTTTTTAAAATGCAAACTTATAATTAAATAATTCAGATGTCGTCGACAGTTTCTTTTGACGTTAACTTTCACATAAAACATGAAATATGCGATATCGATAATTTTGATTACAGTATTAAATTTTTCCCAAAGGAAAGATCGGGTTTTATTGATGGCACAAAGGTGTTGTCAGGGAACATTGATCATTAATATGATGTTACTTTCATCTCTGTCGAGATGGAAAACTAATCATAATCTTGAAAACATATTCAAAGCGAAATTTAAAACCCCGCAAATCACAACGGTGGACATGTACATGCATATCGTATTTGATGTTCAAAGCAACACCAGAAGAACGACGCAAATATAGAACTGTGATTTGGCATTATAACTGCGTTGAAATCTTCCCATTGCGTATTGATGATTGGTTTTATTACAAAAGGAAAACAGATTGCACATTCCATAATTTCAGACAGCTATGGTGAAAAATTGGAAAATTACAACCAACTGACGGCATAGATTTAATCTAAAGTGTCATGAAGGAGAGCCATACGTTCTCAGTGAAATTACACTGGAATCACATTTTAGTGGAGATCTTGGTGTTTATATGACCTCGGTATTCATGTTAAAAACAATGTAAACAAGCGTACCAGGAAATTGAAATGGAGTTACACATGGGTGAAATTCTGAGATATTTAACTTATATAGCCTGGTTCATAGGTAAGTGATTTTTTATTTCCTTAAAGGGACACACGGCAATGTATATTAAAAGAAAACAACAAAACAACAAAACAATAACAAAAAACACACACAAAACAACAACAACACTAACAAAACAACAACAACAAAATATAAATAAATAATAATACCAATAATATGTTTAAACCAAAGGTAGAATAGAAAGAAAAAATTGAAAACTCAAAACTTGTGTTTATTATTTGCAAGCCGGTTTAAAGTCCAAACAATAAGTTGGATTAATAAATAAGAACAATAAGTTTAATGCTTTATAAAACTTCAAGATTGCCATGTGTCCTTTTAATATAGTTATAAAACAATACATATGTTAAAGGAAACACCACTACATGCTATCCCAAACCAAACAGGTTTTTCTCTTCATTTCTCCATTTCATTTGCTTTAGCGTGCCACTTTGGCGTTTGGACATTTACTGTCAACACATGCCCTTGGCACTTTCCTTTTATTGTATTCAAGACTCAGTTTTAATTAATGATTAATGGACGCAATACCATATTGCCATATATTCCCATGAGTCGAGCATGGATTACCATTGCAAGAGGCCAGATGCGGTTGACCTAATGAGAAGTCACGAAAACGAAAATTCTTTGAAACATTGCTTCTTAAAATTTTCGCTTGTGTTTTTCACGGACCTAATAACAAATAGATTGGACACTACGAATATTATCTAAATTTCACGTGGCACAGTGCGAAAATTTCACAAAATTATTTCCCAACTTTAAACACACATATCATGAGTTTTATAGATACAAGTTTCATTCATGCCAAATCCCATCATACATTTAATTTTCTTTCTCTTACATTCAGAGCAAAAAGGAGTTTGACGGCAACTTTGACTTATAAGTTAAGAAGTTTCCTATCTGTTTATTAATATGTCTGTGTGTTTTTCAATACTTTTGCCGGAAATAATTTTGTTGTCGCATATGTATAGCTTTTTTCCCCACAAATAGTGTTATACTGTAATGTGTGTTTAACATGAAGCTGAAAAGCATGTTATTTAATCGACCGACTAAATATGGCTGACATAGTATTTACCGCCAACATCGATTTCATTTGTTTCAACACCAAAGCTCGTTTTCGTTTCTTTCCTTTAACGCTGCGGGTTCGAATCCCACTGGGAGTTCGACTTGTAAGTGAGGAAGTGTCGATTCTTACGGATGGCGGGAGAAGTACAGTACTGGTTCTACCCAGGTAAAGTTGCAGGTCTGCCGCCACCAAAAAAATCGACCGTCATATATAACCTCACATGTGTTGAAATTGAAAAAAGGGAAAAATACCATACAAACAAACAAACAAACTTTCCTTCTAATCCTATTAAACATGTATTATATCAATATATATAATATAATTATATAATATGTATTTTTTTACTAATTAATAAGTTTGAAGAAATCAGTGCGTATCACTACATAAATCACTTAGTGTGTACGCCATCGCATCGACATTGCATTTACACAAACGGAAACATTGATCTAAACGTTTGTCTTGGAAGGAATACATCGTCCGACAATAATAAACTCCCGCGTGGTTTTAAAGGGACACATGGCAATCTTGAGTTTTATTCAAACATTAAAATTTGCTCCACAATTTACTTATCCTGCGTCATTTTGACTTTAAAATTGCGTAGCATATAATTAAATAAAAATTTGAGATTTCAACTTTCTTCACTATTTTACCAAATTTTTAAATATATTACTGGTGCAATATTATAAAAAGTTAGTAATATGCAAAAATAATTTGCTTTGAACTATTCTAACAATTAATATTAATGATTGAACAAATGCAAATTAAGAGGAAAACTAACGGGACGCCGTGAGTAAAAAATCAAGATTGCCTTGTGTCCCTTTAAGATTGTCAAACTCATATATCTCTATAACAACATGCTAACTATTAAATTACGGCGCCAAATGGGATGTCAGTCTGGATATATCCTACAAGAGTCAACGTTAAGACACATTATTACATTTCTATCATTGAATTACCAGATCTTCCTAGAGAAAGATCAACACTAATTTAAAAGTAACTATAAAACACAGGGAGAATAATACGCCGTTATAGCTTTACACACGAAACAACTGTGAACAACTGCTAGACGGTGACAATAATTAAAAGAAAAATTAAACGTGCATTATATACATACTAACACGTTCATCGAGCTAATTACTGTTCTGTGTCGTCATACGCAGGACGCTCGTAATAAAATAAACTGCATAATTAACTGAAAAGAACAGTAAAAAATAGTTTTATTATATTTTTTCTTTAAATAAATTGAGTATTATTGCCTGGTTAGATAGATAGATAGACAGATCTTTATTTCCAATTTCCAATAGGCTTAAAAGCCCATGAGGATACAAAATACAATTACAAATCATGACAACAGTGTAGTTTTTACAAACAATACATGTTCAAATATGCAGTTTATCTTAACTGAGCTTATACAATGAGAAGGCGTTTACATAACACTTCCTTGTATAAATAAATTATAATTCATCACAATTTCCTTAACACATATATAACATACATTATATTCAGAAATAGCTAAAATCTTGGAATAAAATAATTTGAAATTGAAATTGTATTGTGTTTCGTTTCGTAACTTAAATGCTTTTAAAACAAAGGTACACAGTTTGCGAATATATATCTTATTTTGTGAGTTTAGTACTTCCAGAAACTTGATCATATTTGGTCTCTTATAAAAATATTTTGGAATATATTGCTTCCTTAACATTATGTATGTGAATTCATCTTCAAGTTTATTACAAAATACACATATTCTATCGTTTACAGGAATTCTATTTGGTTTAACCCACCTACCGGCTTCAATTTGCAGTCTATGAGATGACACCCGAAATTTAGTTAGTGCTTGACACATTTTGAAAACATTTATATTATCTAGATATGATTGAAACTGAAACTTTGCAATGTTTATATAAAAAACTGCTCTAGTGGAATTTTCTAATCGGCTATGCCAATTCTGAACAAAATTGTCATTTAACCTTTGCTTTAATATTGCAAGATTTTTTTTATCGTTACCAACACTTTGTTGTAACCATGCATCATAAAACCCAAGCGAGGACAATAAGTGTTTCAACTGGGAAACCCAGTTTATTTTCTGAGGATATATTTCACAGTCATTAAGCAGCATGTTATAAACAATTTTTACATATTTACGTTCATGTACTCTCATGATTTTTATCCAATATTTAATTATTATAAAATATCTTATTGTAATAAAAGATGTTCTGCCAAGTTCACCATATATGAAATCATTTTGTGTCGTCTTCTTAACACCCAAAATGTGTTTACAAAACTGTAAATGCACTCGTTCAATTGATATAGCTTGCATAAATCCCCACACTTCACAACCATAGTTTAAAATTGGAGTTATCAATTTATCAAACAGATCTAATTTATGCTTTGGGGATATAAATGTAAATTTGTATAAATATCTATTCATTTTAAAAATGGCTTTTTGCGCTTGACCAGCAAGAGTAGTTTGTGCTTCTGCTGAAGACCCTCCAGTAGAAAAGACTTTACCTAAATATGTGAACTTACTAACTATATCTAATGGGGCACCATCATATATAAAAACTAAATTTCGTGGTAGCATTGCGCCCTTTCTAAATACCATAACTTTTGTTTTAGTACACTTTACTTTCAATCTCCATTCTTTACAATAGCTAGATAGTATATTAAGTCCATTTTGTAACTCTGCTGCAGTGTTAGCAAACAAAACTATATCATCTGCATATAACAGCATAAACATCTTAAACATATTAATATCTAAACCTTCAAAGCCACTATGTATGAATGCATCTTCTATATCATTTAAATACATAGAAAACAACAATGGAGATAGGCACTCCCCTTGCCGAACGCCAAGTACACAGTAAAATTCATCTCTCAACTGGTTACAGTATTTAACTTTAGACTTAACACATGAGTACATTGATTTAATGATATCAAGAATGTTTCCCCGAATACCGAACTTTGTTAATTTGTACCATAAATTATCACGCACAACATAGTCAAAAGCTTTAGTAAAATCAACAAATGCACAATACAATTTCTTTCCGTGATTTAAAATATGTGTAATTAAACCACTTAAAACAAATATATTATCAACAGTACTCATGTGCGATCTAAATCAAGCTTGTGCTTCAATTAGAACGCTGTATGTTTCTGCCCACTCCGATAATCTATTATTTAGTGTACGTGTAAATAATTTGCCCAAACAGCTTAATAAAGTAATACCACGGTAATTTTCTACATCATTAATATTGCCCTTTTTGTGAAGAGGAATAACATAACCTTCTGACCAGACTTCTGGAAAATACCCAACCTCTATAAAACATTTTACAAATAACTGGTGATAAAATAGTTTTACCATGAATGAACATTTCATTTAATAACATATCAGGTCCAGACGATCGATTTGAATTCAGTTGCTTAATTGATTTTATAATCTCATCCTCAGTAAAATTCACATTCAACTCTTCAAACATTATGTTAAATTCATTATTTTCATACCGTTCATTAAAATATACAACATCTTCATCTGGAACAAAGAACTCGTTATTTGGACTATTAATAGCTTTAAAATATTGTTCAAAAGAAGCCAATGGTATATTTGTTGGCTTAAGTCCCGATGCTTCTTTTAACATATTCCAATATAGTTTTGCCTTTTTTTATCTTGCGTTTACAAAAGCAGCTGTTTTCACTCGATCATAATCCGTCCTACAATTTCTAACAGTAGATTTATAAAGTGACCGAGCTTTAACCATAGTAATTCTATTTATGTCACTTTTACTTTCTCTATATTTATTCAACTTTTGTAAAAAGAGAAACTTACTTTCATGACACTCATCATTATACCACGGGTTTTCTTTTTTATTGTTAAATACAGGAATATCCGCTTTAACATCGCTATTACAACTAAATCTGCGCTTAAAAACAGGTGAAGAAACATCTTCAATAATCCCCACTATTCGTACACTGTTCTATTTTTTCATTTAAAGCATTCAAATTACCACTAATTTCTTCTGTATTGAAACTCTCAATAAAATCACACTTCTTATCGTTGTTCCATACATATTTATAACTTAATCGTTCATAACTGTTGTTTACGAGCAACGGCTCATTGTTTGGTTTACAAAATATTAAAGAAAATGTTATTAAACAATGGTCCGACAAAATATTTGGCTCTCCAACTTCAAACTCACTAACATGTGTTAATAGACTCTGCGACGACAAAACATAAAGGAACAAGAAATCTATTGACGTTAAGCACCGTATTGCGTCATGTAAGCGTAACATGACGTCGGACGTCACATTTGATAAATACGTCGTCTGGGCTAAAATTTGACGTGCACTATTTCGCGCCTTTCCAAACCGCCGATTTTTAGCAATATAATGTTACGCTGCGACATTGAAAAAATGACGTCGAGCGAGAGATTTTGTCTTATTAAAACATATTTCCTCTATAAACACAATCTGCTACTTTGTGTGCTCGAAAATGTTATTTTATGAACTTTAATTTGGTATTAAATGATATGTTCATATCTGAGAAAATATAAGTATTGCACCACACTAAACGGCACATCATGTAGCTTGTTTCGACAATATGACAGCTATATTTCATTTTAACCAATCAACAATTCCGCCTGTTCACATTGAATAAGGAACATCGGACGTGTTGCGGTATAGTTTTGTTGGTTATAGATATTTATTAACTGATGGGGATTTCTCAGTGAGAGAATATTCATAACCACTAAATATTATTAACTAACTCTGAACACAAAAATAACTAACCGGGACGCTGAGTTATGACGTCAATACGGTGTTGGTGAAGTCGACGTCCGACAATGTTCAATAAAGCGAATAATTTCGGTTAAAATCATTCACAAACTGATTTAAAATGTAATAAACAGATTACTTAACTGCTGTGTCCTTCACTCGATGGTAGACGTATTTAGTTTCCCAGCAGTTAAATAATCTCTATATTGTATTTTTCTAATTAATAAGTTTAAACTATGAGTGCCTATCATGACATACACCACTGAGTTTGTAAGTAACCTCATCGACATTGCATATACACAAACGGAAAAAATGATCTAAAAGTTTCTGTTGAAAGGAAGTAATCGCCCGACGATATTAAACTCCCACTTTTAAGGCTGTACAACACACTATGAAAACGTGATAACTATTAAATTAAGTGCCATCAGGCATGTCAGTCTGTATTTCTCATGCAAGAGATTATTACATTAATATCATTGAATTACCGTGTCTTCCTAGAGAAAGATCAACAATAATTTAAAAGCAACTATAAAACACGGGGAGAATAATAACATTGAAACTGTTGTAGCTTTACACGCAATTACTCAAACTCCCCACAGTAGTTACTTTCCCTTCCTGTTATAGTAATCACTGCCACCACACACATTTATAGCTGAAATCCAGTTAAGTTTAATTTTTTGGTTAAATATTTGTAGGCCAATATTTCAACTTGCTTTGTTCATAATATAGGAAAATAGGGTGAAAAATGGTATCTGGGTACAAAAATATTAATATAAAAAATTTAAGTTTAGCGAACATGCTAAGGTTACTAAGTTAAAGTACTTAAAGTAAACAAACATGTATTCCGTTGAGAACATTACAGAAGCTGTGCGTAAATTTAATAAAGAGATTACACCCAAGCCAAAACCAGGTTGAATGTTTTCAACATCTTCTAAAAGGTGATGATCGATGTTATTGTCAATTGCCTGTTGGCTACGGCAAGAGTTTGCTGTACCAAGCATTACCTAGTGTATCGCCATTTTGTGTAATCACGTGGCCTCAGCTATCGTCACGCGATTTGATTAGTGGCTACAATATCCTTGCGCAGAGGTTAGCAATTACTTTGTGTGAACACTGAACTCCTAGACGTGTGACAATAACTACATGACGTTTGGCAGGTTTGATCGACGCTGTAGCTTGATCTCTAGTGTACTCGTACATTTCAACGGACAAAGACAGCGTCGCCGTTTCTATAACATGATCACAGTAGGCGTGAATTATATGTGTATTGTGTGTAGTACTGAATGTTTAATGCTGAATAAAGATATTTATATTTATAATTAGTACTTCAAACAAATTACTGTGATGTAGGTCATTGCGGGCGGTTCCAAGTTCACCCTCTATACCTCTGATAATTAGGTTCCCTCATTTTTCCACAACTGTAGTTTGCCACCCGTTATTTCATTTCCTTATGTTTTTGTTTTTTTAAATTTGGCAAACGTCTATTTCTGTAAAGCTCAAAACTCGCAGTTTGCATGTTGAGCAACATTCTCACGTTTGAGTCATTTTAGCGCATGTTAGGCCAAATATGAGGGTCGACTTGTTTGTGGAAGAGGCAGTCCACCCCATTGTTCTTGCGTAGAACGGGTACCATTCCCGTCATTAGCATGTTTATTTTCTATTCGTATGCTATATGCAACTCAGAAATGGCCGTTAAATTAGTTATAAGAATCGAACAGGAAAAGTAGCATCCAAGTACGACAGTCAACCACAAACACACACAGAAACAAAGAACAACTTTAAAGATGAATAAAAAGCAAAATAAGAGATCACAAACACAAACGGGTTGACAATAGGGCTACCACCTTGGAACGGTCAGTGGCAAAAGAAAAAGGCCGCCGGGGGTTTAAACCAGGTTCTATGGTGCAGCAAACCTCACTCTTAACCTATTGTCATCCCAATAAACGGGACAGTGTAAATAAAGATATCCAAGGCAGGTTAGAATCTCTAACAAACAAGGCAAATAAGTAAAACACATAAATGAGCATGTATATATATATACTGAAAGGAAAAAGAAACGCGACACGGGAATTTCCGCTATATATTGTAGGTACAATATGCTAATGTTAATCGAATGGTACATGGCTACGTAAGATCTTTCCTTTCGGAAAAAATACTAAAACAACACATTACACAGCAAATAGTATTCCTTTAAATTTTCATTACTGACAGAGTAAGCGTTTGACAGAGCACGCGTTTGGCTCAAGCATGTGAGCAAGCTTAGGCTGCAAAATTGTTCAAACTTATTACGTTAAATACAGTACTGAACTGTCTCAATTTTTAAAGAGGAACTTCAACATTTATGAATTTCTTGTACTGTGATTAAAACGTCTACAACATCACAGTTGTGTCCTTTCTCTAACTAACTGTGTCTATTTTTTTACAAAAAAATCTTGGGATTTCCTTGGAATATATATGGAATTAAGTGTGCAGTATATACAATTCCTGTGTCGCGTTTCTTTTTCCTTTCAGTATAATATAATAAAAAAAGCCTAGAAAGTCCGTACTTATTGGGCTAGCGTTCTTTTATCTTTCGTTGCCATTGAAAGACCAAGGTAAACAATGCACGTGCTACTTGGCTGCAAAGTGGTATAATATTGCCACCATGTGGTCAGCAAACCGTTACCACGGGTTATGAAGAAGAAGAAGAAGAAGAAGAAGAAGAAGAAATTATATTGACTTAAACTATTACATAGTTTTTCATCCTATAAACATACATTTTACAAATATAATTTGACCACAATAATAAGATTAGTACAGGTTCATTAATTTATGAATTAATATGAAAAAAAGAGATATAACATGGAAAAAAATAATATATATAGAAGTAAAAATCTAATATCTAATAAGGTACAATAGAACAATTATTATAGTGAGGATGAACGAGATTATAAGTTATTTATCATGGTACGTCTTAAAGAGAATGCTTCTGAGATGTATTTGCTAAAATTGATAACTTCTTTTTTGTTTGTTGACTGAAGGAGAGCAATGAATTTAAACATATTAGGCCTATGGCTATAATATCGTTTTATATATTTACTTCTGATTGTATTATAAACAGGACATATTAACACAAAATGGAACTCGTCCTCTATATCATTAGTGTTACATATTTGACATATCCGCTCATGTCTTTCTAACCTTTCACAAGAATACCTCCCTGTCTCGATCCTTAAACTATGAGAGGACAAGCGTAATCTGGTTATAACACTGCGATCGCGCCTGGTATGCAATACATCTAGATAATTATCATATTCAAAATGTTGTTTAACAGATTTGTACAAAGTTAACACTCTATTAGTTTCAAGGTCGGTTGACCAGTTTTGGACATAATTATTTATTAGTCGTTGTTTGTATATCGGTACAAAATGTATTGCATTTAATGAACTTTGGTTAAACCATGCATACATGAAACCACTACTATTTAGTAATGACTTGACGTTTGACGCCCAATTTTTTAATCCCTTTTCACAGTCAGATTTTGCGCTTTCATACACCTGTTTTATAATAACTTAGCCAGTATTTAATGATACTAACATGTCTATTTATATTTCCCTATTTACGGATAACGGCCCAATTCCCCGTATACCACCTGCATTACTTGTTGATAATTTTACACCAAGAACTTGTTTACAATACTTTAAGTGAATTCTTTCAATTTCCTTGGATTTAATAAAACCCCACATTTGACTGCCGTAATTAAGAATAGAACCTACAAAAACATCAAACAATTGTAAAGCTGTTTTCGGTTTTAACTCATATTTCTTTATATTTAATGATAGAAGGTTCATAGCTTTAAGCGCTTTACCACATACTGTTTGTTGGTTAAGCGTAAACGACCCTGTATAGTTGAACACAACTCCTAAATAGTTAAAATCGTCGACCACTTCGAGGATGGTACCGTTATAAGACCAATTTTCAGTAACTCTGGTTGTTCCTCTGTTACGAAAAAACACAACTTTAGTCTTATCTGTATTAACCTATAGGCTCCATGTTTCACAATAGTTATATAAGTTATTTAAACTACTTTGCAGGTCTTCTATGCTTGTGCCTATTAAAATCATGTCATCGGCAAAAAGCAGAAGAATAAGAGATATATCATTAAATGAAAGTCCGCTGTTAATACTTGTATATAAGTATAACTCTAGGTCTTCTAGAAAAAGCGCAAACATTATCGGAGAGATTATCTCCCCTTGCTTTAATCCGACTGATATATCAGAAAAATCAGAAAATGATCCACAGTGCTTAATACAACTTTTAACAATATCATACATCGATCGAATTATTCTAAGCATTTTCCCATTAAAACCTAATTTGTACAATTTTAACCAGAGTGCATTTCTATTAATAGAGTCAAAAGCCTTTTTAAGGTCTATGAATGCACAATAAAGCCTACCTTTAGCATTTAATATTTTTTCAATGATATTATGTAATGTGAAGTCCCAAAAAGAGTTAGATATGGCATACACTGATATATCATTGCATACTGTTAAACATGAAATGAATAGCTCACTACCACACAGAACAGTAAACATTCAATTTGGAGTCAATAACAAAAGACGCAAAGTAAGAAAAGAATGGTGGTCAAATGAGCTGTCACAGCTGTGGAATAAACAATGTAAAGCAGAGAAAGATATGCTTAAAAGTAACGGACAGCGACGTAACGTATTAAGGCATATATTTAAATGCAAGAGAAAAATCTTCAATCAAGAAGTTCAAAAGGCAAAACGACGATTCGTGAAAAATAAACAAATAGAAATTGACAACATAGTGACAAATGATCCAAAACATTTCTGGAAGGAAATAGGTAAAATAGGAATTGGTCAAGAGAGAAGAAAAATAATTCCAATGGAAGTTTCACGAGACGGCATTGTGAGCTCTGACGTTAATGATGTTTTATCTGTTTGGAAATCGGAGTTTAAAACGCTCTTAAATCCGTCTTTAACTAATATAATCACTGAAGATGTATTAACGGAGGATAGTAATCACAATGAATCTCCAGCGTGTTTTCAACGACCTAATAAACCTTACGGAAATTAATCTTGGTCTACGTACAATGAAACAGAATACATCCGAAGGAGTCGATTCTATCCCATCAGAAGTGTTAAAATGTCCTAAGCTATTGAATGTACTCAGTTCATTGTTCAATCGATGTTTCACACTAGGACGCATACCAAATATGTGGAAACAAGGTATAATAAACCCCATACCAAAGTCATCAACATTAGACTCTCGAGATCCACTTTCCTATCGTGGAATACATATTACGCCAGCTGTTTACAAGCTATATTGCAATATTCTTAACGCTCGTTTAACACAATGGGAACATGATACTACTATTCTTAATGATGTTCAAAACGGGTTTCGGAAAGGGCGTAGTACAATAGATCATGTTGTATCAATTACTTCCATAGTAGACACTCGGAAATTTAAAAGATTGTCAACGTTTGTAGCCTTTATTGATTTTAAAAAGGCATATGATGCAATTGATAGAAGCATTCTGTTTAAAAAATTGAAAGATATAGGAATATCGGGAAGATTGTTTACAGCAATAAGATCATTATACGATGGAGTTAGCTGCTGTGTACGAATAAACGGACTAAAAACAGATTGGTTCACTGTAAATTGTGGACTAAAACAAGGCTGTAATTTGTCAACAATTTTATTTAATGTTTATATCAATGACCTTATCGAGAAAATAAATAGCTTAAATATAGGTGTTACTATTGGAAGTGAAACTGTTTCAGTTCTGCTGTATGCTGATGATTCGGTACTGCTATCTGGCTCTGAAAGTGAACTAAAGCTTATGCTGGACGAACTTAGTATATGGTGCATTTGCAACAGCATGACAGTAAATGGAGAAAAATCAAACATCGATCACTTTAGACCAAAATCCATACCAAAAACATCGGTCGTGTTTTATTGTGGGGATATGCAATTACGTATCGTTGATAGCTATACATATCTTGGACTGCTGCTAACTGAACATTTAAGCTATGATGATATGGCCAAGAATGTTGCAAAATCAGCTAATCGAGCTTTCAGCCTGGTCATTGCAAAATTTAAATCGCTCGGAGGCCTCCCATACAAAACTTACACCAAACTGTTTGATTCCATGGTCTGGAGTGTTGTCAACTACGGTGCAGCTGTTTGGGGTAATAAACCGTTTGCGTGCATTAACACACAGCAGTTACGAGCTGCAAGGTTCTTCATGGGTGTGGGTCGATACACGCCCAACGCTGCCGTTCAAGGGGACATTGGTTGGAAGCCAACATCAGTAAAACAGTGGGCAATGGTCGTTGGTCATTGGAAACGATTACATACAATGGAAGACCATAGACTGAATGCTAAAATCAACAAATGGGCAGATTCCTGCGCAGGTCGAAATTGTAAAAACTGGAATTACAAAATAAACTATGCTTTTGAAGAAGCTCGTATAAATGTGCAACAAGTAGATAATAATATAAACATCATAAAATCTCGTGTATGTAACTATATGTTTGATAAGTTCAGAATTGATTTGTTCAATGACGTAAGCAGAGAAAATGCGCGCCAAAACACAGGCCGCAACAAGTTAAGAACCTATAACAAGTTTAAAACAAGTTTTGAAACTTAAAGGTATATAAAATGTATTATGCCACGTGGACACAGAAGTGCTTATTCCAAATTTCGTTGTTGTGTTGCACCTATTCGAATCGAGACTGGACGATATGAGAGATTAAATGTTACTGAGAGAACTTGTTTTCACTGTAAAATCGTTGTCGAAAATGAGGAGCACGTATTCTTGTCGTGTCCATTATACGAAGATATTAGAAATGTGTACTTCGAGCAGATATATGCTAATAGATCTCACCTCAGATATAAATCCATTTCAGAAAAGACGTATTTTATATTAAGCTGTTATGACGAATATTTAATAAGGTTATCTGCCAAATTCTGCAATGACATTTTAAGGAAAAGGAGAAATATACTGTATAAATTATATCTTAAATGTAAATATGTATATAGGATCAGATGACGTTATACTTTTAGATCTTTACTCTCAAGTATTTTATTCAAAGAGTATTGAACAGTTTTGTTGTACTTTTAAGAACAGTTATCACAATTCATATAACTATATATTTTAATTTGCTTTAAGTTGTGTCATGTATGTGAATGCTGTGATGAAAATGTAAATATATGCAGTTAAGAATTTTTATAAACTCTTAATTAGAAAATAGTATCAATTTTACTTGCCATGTACTGAGTTTTACGTTTTAATAGTCTCTCATAGCTCTATATAGAGCCACTCTGATTGCTTTTATAAATATCATGTATACTTTGTAATACTTTTATTTGTAACTGTATGTTATAAGAGGTGAGACTGAAATAAAATATTTGTATTGTATTGTATTGTATTGAATTGTATTGTATTGTATGTAATATAAACACAGCATGTAAATTGTCAAATGTTTTACATTCTAATTTTTCTAAGAGTAAAGTATTGACGCTCTGAATAAAACAGTCTACATTATTAACGAATACAAATAAATCTTGAATGTGTATATTTGTCTAAATGTACATTAAACAATGTTACTCTCTATCATCGGTGACTGTCAAAGTTCAATAATAAAATGTCCAAAATAAAAAATAGTTTGGCTCAAAAGTTTCCGTAACTCCTCTAGGATCACCTGGTTTGAGGACATACCATATAAAGTCTCCTTTCAGAAATCATTTAGTTCATTCAAGACGCAGGGTGTTTCCCTCTATTTATAAGTGCAATGCTAAGAGGTGCAGTTGTTGCAATTATTTATCGTGCAAGTCCAGCATTAAATCAGCTGTTAATGGTAGATTGTTTAATGTATGTCTAGCTTCAAATGTTGATTGACGTACTACTCACGTCATTTATGTTCTGACTTGAAATGCACCACGTTGCGGTATAAAATATGTTGGACAAACAGGTCGATCCTTAAAAGTTCGATTTCGTGAACACAAATATAATGCAAGTAATCCTAAAAAGTTAAAAAATTACTTGTACCAACTCTTTCGTCAGTCAGGTCATAATTTTAATTACGTAACTGTTCAACCGGTTGAATATATATTTTTTGATAATGATGCTACTAAAAGCTTCAAAATAAAAGCTAGACATATTGCAGAACTTCAGTGGATGAAAAACTTACAGACACCTTATTCACTCGGCCTTAATGACAGTATTTATCAAGAATGAAATATTTCTAAAGATCCTAATATTGACATTTTTTCTATATTTTCTATTCGAAAGCGTAAATCTAGGTCTCATGGTCTTAGGCGTAATGGAAACATCAAACGTAAATCGCGTGTAATTATTTCTGTCGCTGATTTATATACTATTTTTAAACAGTCTGGAAAGCACTCTATGCTTTCACGGCTTACCTCTTTGTCCTTTTCTTCACTAAAGTTGATCGACGAGGAAGCCGACAAAAGTTTCATTCGTACAGATCCCTTGTATAACACTGCTTCCATAGTTCAAAGCTACACACAACATGTTCTCCGACCCCATATTGACAAGGAGTCTGATCACGTCAGGCATTTTCTGAAACTACTATATATTAATAAAGGTATTGATTTCATTGACATGCCTAGTATTTTTCGGGATACTCATCCCAAAATATTTCAGAAATTCCGAAAGTCCTGTAATTTGTTATAAGTATAAAAAGCCTATTAGAAATATTATTTTCAACTACAACAAAATAGTTTCTGACCTTGATAGAGTACATAATACTCCTAAGGAATATGAATGCAACACATCAAAATGTTGCTATGCTCCAGCAGGTCATGTCATCACTGGTAATTTTGATATTGTTGATAAACGTATTCGGCATTTGTTTTCGAAAGGTCCTAAATATAGATTACCTTCAACTATTGATTTTAATGCTTGTCGTGCCCAGATCGCCCACTCTATTGAAAATTTTAGTATAAAATGGTGTCGTAGAGAACATGCGGACCCAAACTCGCTTTCTACTTGGAAAAAGTCAATTCTTAAAATTATAGATACACGTATTAACTTTTATAATGCTAACCCCTCTTTACTATCTCCGAGACCTAGGTTTTCCATCGGGAATTCAGGAATTTCATAATAAATTTGTTTTAGTTCCTGCAGATAAAGCAGCTAATAATGTAATTATTGTTTGACGCCTACATTACGTCAATGTTTTATCTCTGGAACTTGGCAGCACCAATTCGTATACTCCAGTTAATTTTACTGAGGATGATGTTGTTTCCGCACATATCACTCGGTGCACTACTTTCAAGGCTGGTGTAAACGATAAGCAAAATAAACAGCCTACCATGTACTGGATTCCTAAATTACATAAAAATCCGTATAAGGCTCGCTTTATTTATAATTCTAGTGCCTGCACCATAACAAACATTTCCAAACTTTTAACTTCTTGTCTTATTGCCGTTAAAGATCACGTTAAACTATATTGTGATAAAACTTATGAAAACTCTGGGATTAATTTATTTTGGTCTATAAAAAATTCAGGAGACGTTCTTGATAACATTTTCAATAAAGGTCTAGTTTCATCACTTAGTACTTATGACTTCTCTACACTATATACAACCTTACCACATCATCTTATTAAAGACAAGCTAATTTCTCTTATTAAAAAAACATTCGCTAGAGAAAATACTACATTTTTGGCATGTAATAATATTAAAGCGTTTTTTACTAACGGCAGTTTAGACAATTATACTATGTGGACTTGCTATGAAGTTTGTGAAGCACTCTTCCTCCTATTAGATAATATTTTCGTCAGGTATGGAACCACCGTTTATAGACAAATTGTTGGTATCCCTATGTCGCAGATTTGTTTTTATTTTGCTATGAAAGGGATTTCATGTTGAGTCTTTCACCAGATACCCAGGCAGATATTATTGAAGGTTTTAATGACACCTCTCGGTATCTGGATGACATACTGAACATTGACAACCCTTTCTTTCCATAAATGGTTGATAATATTTATCCTAAAGAACTTCAGCTTAATAAAGCTAATATATCTGATAATAACGCTTCTTTTCTTGATTTAGATCTCTCGATTGAAAATGGTGAAATAATTAGCAAAATCTATGACAAGAGAGATGATTTTAATTTTGACATTGTTAATTACCCCCACTTGGATGGGGATGTTCCCCGAGCAACTCTTATGGGGTATATGTGTCTCAACTTATTCGTTTTTCAAAAGCTTGTACTCGAGTTGAGGACTTAAATATTCGTAATCTTTGTATAACTAAAAAGCTACTCAATCAGGGTTACCGTTACCATAAACTTCGTAAAACCTTTGCAAAATTTTATTATCGTAACCCTGATCTTCTTTCTAAATATAAAAGTAATTTAAGGACTCTTCTGCGACGAGGACTATCACAACCTGACTTCTATGGTGATGTGATTTATAAACTTCGTAAGATTCTTGGTCATGATCACTTTTATACTATCTTTGTTAAACTTGTTAAAAAGTTTATCAAAAGAGGTTATGACCCTATCATTTTGCAACGTACTGCATGTGGTGGACCCTTTTACAGTTCGCCACTATGCTTTCCTCTTTAATTGTATGATGACCGGACAGGCTGTTGACCCTATGATGACGCCTACCTAAAGCCCATTGGGACGGTGGCGTTTGATGTTTGTCTATGATCTTTCCTGTCATGCCCTTAATGGTTTATTCTCATGTTGCTCTGGCTTCTGCCAAGTCATTGAGTACCTTCATTGTGGCTTTCTAGGCTATTGTTTTTTTGTATTATATTTACACGAGCATACTTGTGTTTTACTTATATTGCCTATTGATGCTGCCTTGTTGGTTAGAGGGGATGTCTTTATTTACACTGTCCTGTTTTAATGGGATGACAGTAGGGTAAGTTCGAGATTTGGTGCACCCTAGAACCGGTTAAAACCCCCAGTGGCCGTTGTTGCCACTGACCGTTCCAAGGCGGTAGCCCTATTGTCAACCATTTTGTGTTTGTGATGTCCTTTGCATTTTTATTACTTTTGCCTTCTCGTTTGTCTGTTTGCGTGTTTGTTTTTGTGTTTTGTGGTTGACTGTCGTCCTTGAATGCTGCTTTCCCTGTCCGATATTTTTATCTCTCCTTGGTATGCTAATTTTCGGATTTTTTCCCTCTTTTTGCGATGCACTTTGTTCTATTATATTAATGGTAGAAGCTGCAGCTTGTATTACATGTGTAACTGTCCCAACATGTTTATGTATTGTTTTTCCCGAACTCTAAAAGACACTTAGTGAGCAAACTTAGGATGCAAAATTTTGCAAACTCTTTACGTTAAATACAGTACTGAACTGGCTAATTTTGCAAAGTGGAAATTGAACATTTATGAATTTCTTGTTACAACGTGTACTGTGATTAAAATGTCTACAACATCACAGTTGTGTCCTTTCTCTAACTAACTGCATCTATTGTTTACAAAACATCTTCGGGATATCCTTGGAATATATAAGGGAATTAAGTGTGCAGTATATACAACACATAGCGGAAATTCCCGTGTCGCGTTTCTTTGTCCTTTCAGTATAATATAAAAAATGCAACGCCTAGAAAATCCGTATTTATCGGGCTAGCGTGCTTTTATCTTTCGTTGCCATTGAAAGACCATGGTAAACAATGCACGTGCTACTTGTGTTCATAAGCACAAACCTAGGCTGCAAGGTGGTATAATATTGCCACCGTGTGGTCAGCAAACCGTTACCACGGATTATGTAAATTGTCAAATGTTTCACATTCTAATTCTTCTAAGAGTAAAGTATTGACGCTCTGAATAAAACAGTCTGCATTATAAACGAATACAAATAAATCTTGAACGTGTATATTTGTCTGAATGTACATTAGACAATGTTACTCTCTATCTTCAGTGGCTGTCAAAGTTCAATAATAAAATTGTCCAAAATAAAAAATAGTTTTTGTATGCTATATTTTCCGATTCCCTCCCCTGTTTTTGCGAGGCACTTTGTTCTATTATATTAATGGTAGAAGCTGCAGCTTGTATTACATGTGTAACTGTCCCAACATGTTTATGTATTGCTTTTCCCGAACTCTAGGAGAGACTTTTGCATTTAGTTGAAGAAATCCTAGCGCAGCTGTTAATAAAACTTCCATAACCTCAACATTAATCAGTCGAATTCTATTAAATTCATTTCTTTGAGCTAATTAACTTTGCAACATAACTAAAAATCAATATAGACGGGTTTGATATATGTGGGTATTACATATGATAAAAACATCAACAAGTAGGTATGTAATTTAATTACGAAACATGGCGAAGTAGAACACATTTGAATGTGAATTTAAAGTTAGGGACGTGGGAGTAGTTTGTGACACACTATAAATATTCGCTAATAACAGTCTATTAAATCATTTTAGAATTATTCTATATTTAGAATTTTTATGATTCTTGGTTTCAAGAAACTCATCACTCATTGAGAGATACAAACAGTCTTAATCTGTTTCTCACAGCAACTTAAATGTTCAGTCAGTTCCCAGAACACACTGAATTCAATCATAATGGCATGACGTGATGCCATATTACCAGAAAGTGAGGTCACCATAGAAACAACCAAATGAAAATAATATGAATTAAGCATTCTGATTGGTTTAGCGATAAAAACTGAACCAATGAAACCAGTTAATTTAAAACTCATTACATTCTCCGAACGCAGTGAGGTTTTAATTGACATTGAGTAATGACGTTTTAGAAAACCAGAAACAAAACATTCTAATAATAAAATAATTCTAGAAGATGATTTAATAGACTGTTTAATATGTTTGCACCTGATTTACTAGTATTCTGGGAAGTCAGTTAACATAGACAAGTCGGTGTAGTGCCGATATATTTTAATAAGTGGAAACTCGTTGTTAATACATCAAAAACTAAGGTCATGGTATTTAAAAAGGTGGCGCATTACCAAGAAATTTGACTTTTTATTTAAATGTTAACGCATTAGATATTGGCAACAGGATCAACAATTTAGGCATAGTCTTTACTGGTGGGTCATTTGGAGGACAGGCTTTAAAGGATATCCTTACAATGAACACATGTCTATGTCAACACAGATTAGATGTATTTGATAAATTAATCACGCCAATGTTGAACTATAGGGCTGCATTTTGGGGTTTTATAAAAGCTAATGCAATAGAAAGAGTGCATCTTAAATTGTGTAAGAATATATTAAGTGTAAAGAAGACAACGCAAAAATGATTTTTCTTGCGTAGAACGAGTATTGTCTACCTCACGTCATTTGTTATATAAAGTAGGCTACTGGCTCAAAATATTTCATAGTAGTGAAAGTAAGTATGCAAACTAGTTTATAAAACTGCCATGATAGATTGCAAGAATCAAGCAAAGCTTTATTTTATAATTGTATCAATAATATTTAGATTTCAACCTTACCTAAATAGGTGTAATATATCTACTTCGCGTTTCGTCACACAGACTTGAGATAGAATGAATGAATGGTGTTTTACGGCACGTCGACACAAAATTGGTCATATTGTGCGCAAAAACTGATGAAAGATGAAGAAATGAAGAAGTAAATAAAAATTAATGTAAATATTTAAAGATAAAACTGGACGTTGGTGTCGCAGGATGACGCTAGTGGTTGGGGCTAACTCAGGAAAGAATCAATGACGGTGAATGCATTTACATAAGTTTAATGCAACTTTTAAAATATGTTAAATACACTCAAGAGATATGAAAACGCAACACGGGAATTTCCGCTATATATTGTATATACTGCACTCTTATTTGCACATAATATTCCAAAGAAATTCCAAGATGTTTTTTTAAAAAAAGTTGCAGTTAACTAGAGAAAGGACACAACTGTGATGTTGTAGACGTTTTAATCACATTACACTTTGTAACAAGAACTTCATCAATGTTGAAGTTGCTCTTCGAAAAATTGAGCTAGTTCAGTACTGTATTTAATGTAAATAGTTTGCAAAATTTTGCATCCTAAGTTTGCTCACATGATTGAGCCAAACGCGTACTCTGTGAATAATGAAACATTGCAGGAATACTATTTGCTGTATTATTTGTTGTTTTAATATTTTTTCCAAAAGGAAAGGTCTTACGTAGCCATGTACCATTCGATTAAAAGCAGCATATTGTACATACAATATATAGCGGAAATTCCCGTGTTGCGTTTTCATATCACTTGAGTGTATATATACAATAATAAAAAACAAAACAAGCAAATACACAGATGAAATATGAAAAGACTGTTCTCATGAACGTTTAAGACGTTCTTAGTATTATCACAAATACTGAATATGTCGACTGATTATATACGACACTAAAGTGTTGTTAAAGTTATAACAATGTTGATGTTCACACGAATTATGATCTAGCGCGATAACTGTGTTGCGCGAGAGCTCATGAATATGATGATGCGCGAATCCAATGGGTGTTTGTCATCAAATGCCTGCTATAAGGGTTGATGACGCGATATAATGATGATTAACCTCCACTGAGGTTGCGGATGATGTTCCTCCAGTGAGGACTTATAACGGGCCCACCTCGTGTCCCGGGGGTTGTCGATTCTATAACCTGGCCATATTGCACAGGTACGGGGACCGTCTCCCCCGCTCGTAACGTTATATGCTGATTCTAGTGTCGAATCACCTAATTGGGCTTACACACCCTAAAGGCTTAGCTCCACTCCGGGAGGCTTATATCCAAACTCCCGCGTGGTTTTAAGATTATCTAACTCATATATCTCTATAACAACATGCTAACTATTAAATTACGGCGCCAAATGGTATGTCAGCCTGGATATATCCTACAAGAGTCAACGTTAAGACACATTATTACATTTCTATCATTGAATTACCAGGTCTTCCTAGAGAAAGATCAACACTAATTTAAAAGTAACTATAAAACACGGGGAGAATAATACGCCGTAATAGCTTTACACACGAAACAACTGTGAACAACTGCTAGACGCGTGACAATAATTAAAAGAAAAATTTAACGTGCATTATCTCTACCTTTTATATACATACTAACACGTTCATCGAGCTAATTACTGTTCTGTGTCGTCATACGCAGGACGCTCGTAATAAAATAAACTGCATAATTAACTGAAAAGAACTGTTTTCCGTTGATTCTCTGAATTCAGACAAGTCATCGAGTACATATGAGATTAGCTTTTTAGGTTTCACTTATTTTTTATATATGATATACATGAACATTTATGTGTTTTTTCTTATTACACCTATCTACACTTTCTCAAATGTTAGGGGTTAACTAGGCGCTGATTATTTTTATTTACACTGTCCTGTTCACCGCTGCGGGTTCGAATCCCACTGGGAGCTCGACTTGCACGTGAGGAAGTGTCGATTCTTACGGATGGCGGGAGGTGTACAGTACAGGTTCTACACAGGAAAAGTGAGTGGTCTGCCTCCACCAAAAACAAATCGACCGTCATATATAGCCTTAAATGTGTTGAAAATGACGTAAAACACCATACAAACAAACAAACAAACAAAACCAACTGTTATTTACGGATGGCGATAGGGTAAGAGTGAGGTTTGGTGCACCCGTGAACCGGTTTAAACTCCCCGGTGGTCCCTTTTGCCACTGACCCTTCCAAGGCGACACCACTGTTGTCAGCTGTTATAAAGTTTGTGATGTACTTTTTTTACTGAATGTGTTTGTAATCACCTTTGCGTTGTAACACTTATTGGAGTGACTGTATTCTGTGAATGCTACTCCTCCTGTTGGAATAACGTCACTTATAACCGTTTCTTTACAGCTATATTTCATTTTTACCAATCAACAATACCGCCTGTTTATAATGAATAAGGAATATCGGACGTGTTGCTGTATAGTTTTGTTGATTATATATATTCATTACATTGATGGGGATTTCTCAGTGAAAGAATATTCATAATCATTAAAAATTATTAACTAACTCCGAACACAAAAATAGCTAACTGTGACGCTGATTTATGACGTCAATACGGTGGTGGTGAAGTCGACGTCATCCACCAGCGACTAATTTCGGTTAAAATCATTCACAAACTGATTTAAAATGTAATAAACAGATTACTTAACTGCTGTGTCCTTCACTCGATGGTTGACGTGTTTAGTTTCCCAGCACTCAGTTTGTAAGTAACCTCGTCGACATTGCATATACACAAACGGAAAAAATGATCTAAACGTTTCTGTTGAAAGGAAGTAATCGCCCGACGATATTAATCTCCCATTTTTAAGGCTGTACAACTTACTATGAAAACGTGATAACTATTAAATTAAGGCGCCATCTGGCATGTCGGTCTGTATTTCTCATACAAGAGATTATTACATTTATATCATTGAATTACCGTGTCTTCCTAAAGAAAGATCAACAATAATTTAAAAGCAACTATAAAACACGGGGAGAATAATAACATTGAAACTTGTAGCTTTACACGCAATTACCTTGTGTGAACTCTGAACTCCTAGACGTGTGACAACAACTACATGACCTTTGGCTGGTATGATCGACGCTGTACTGCAATTGCCATGCAGATTGATCTCTAGACTGGTATCAGTCTATAAATTAGACTATAAATAATAAATTTAGACAAATTAAAAAATAAAATTATACTCTGCATAAAAAATATTTCATTTCAAGCTCTGTGTCTCTCCATGGCTGAACTTAATGTTGAAATAAGACTAATATACAAGTTATAAGTGGAGATATTTGCCTCTTTCAGTGCTAAGGAAATTCTATAATGATAGGTTATAGTTAAAATGTTATAATATTAAGGACTAATGCCAGTCTACTTGAATCTCTAGTGTACTCGTACATTTCAACTGATATCTACAAAACACATTGACAGCGTCGCCGTTTCCATAACATGAACACAGTAGGCGTGAATTATATGTGTATTGTGTGTAGTACTACTGAATGTTTAATGCTGAATAAAGTTATTCATATTTATAATTAGTACTTCAAACAAATTACTTTGATGTAGGTCGTTGCGTGCGGTTCCCAGTTCACCCTCTATATCTCTGATAATTAGGTTCCCCTCTCTTTTTCCTAATCTCTAGTTTGTCGCCCGTTATTTCATTTCCTTATGTTTGGTTTTTTAAATTTGGCAAACGTCGCATTCAAGTACGACAGTCAACCACAAACACACACAGAAACAAAGAAAAACTTTAAAGACGAATAAAAGGCAAAGTAAGACATCAAAAACATAAAACTTGGGTTGACAATAGGGCTACAACCTTGGAACGGTCAGTGACAAAAGAAAAAGGCCGCTGGGGGTTTACACCAGGTTCTATCGTGCAGCAAACCTCACTATTAACCTATTGCTATCCCAATAAATGGGACAGTGTAAATAAATATATCCACGCAAGGTCAGAATCTCTAACAAGCAAGGCAATATAAGTAAAAGATATTAATAAGCATGTATATATATACTGAAAGGAAAAAGAACGCGACACAGGAATTTCCGCTCTATATTGTATGTACAATATGCTACTGTTAATCGAATGGTACATGGCTACGTAAGATCTTTCCTTTGGGAAAAAAGACTAAATCAGCAAAAAGTATTCCTTCAAAGTTTCATTACTGACATAGTGCGCGTTTGGCAGAGTACGTGTTTGGCTCAAGCATGTGAGCAAACTAGGATGCAACATTTTGCAAACTCTTTAATACGTTAAATACAGTACTGAACTGGCTAATTTTTTCAAAGAGGAAATTCAACATTTATGAATTTCTTGTTACAACGTGTACTGTGATTAAAATGTCTACAACATCACAGTTGTGTCCTTTCTCTAACTAACTGTATCTATTTTTTTACAAAACATCATGGGATTCCCTTGGAATATATAAGGGAATTAAGTGTGCAGTATATACAACACATAGCGGAAATTCCCGTGTCGAGTTTCTTTGTTCTTTCAGTATAATATAAAAAAAGCAAAAGCCTAGAAAGTCCCTATTTATCGGGCTAGCGTGCTTTTATCTTTCGTTGCCATTGAAAGACTATGGTAAACAATGCACGTGCTACTTGTGTTCATAAGCACAAACCTAGGCTGCAAGGTGGTATAATATTGCCACCGTGTGGTCAGCAAACCGTTACCACGGATTATGTAAATTGTCAAATGTTTCACATTCTAATTTTTCTAAGAGTAAAGTATTGACGCTCTGAATAAAACAGTCTGCATTATAAACGAATACAAATAAATCTTGAACGTGTATATTTGTCTAAATATACATTAGACAATGTTACTCTCTATCTTCAGTGGCTGTCAAAGTTCAATAATAAAATTGTCCAAAATAAAAAATAGTTTTTGTATGCTATATTTTCCGATTTTTTCCTCTGTTTTTACGATGCACATTGTTCTATTATATTAATGGTAGAATCTGCAGCTTGTAGTACATGTGTACTGTCCCAACATGTTTATGTATTGCTTTTCCCGAACTCTAGGAGACACTTTTTTGCATTTAGTTGAAGAAATCCTAGCGCAGCTGTTAATACAACTTCCATAACCTCAACATTAATCAGTCGAATTCTGAGGATATTCTATTACATTCATTTCTTTAAGCTTATTAACTTTGCAACATAACTAACAATCAATATAGACGGGTTTGATATATGTGGGTCTTACATATGATAAAAACATAACTTAATTACGAAACATGTAGAACACATTTGAATGTGAATTTAAAGTTAGGGACAGGGGAGTTGTGTGTGACACACTCTAAATATTCACCAATAACAGTCTATTAAATCATTTTAGAATTATTCTACATTTAGAATTTTATGATTCTTGGTTTCAAGAAACTCATCACTCATTGAGAGATACAAATAATTTCTCACAGCAATTTAACTGTTCAGTCAGTTCTCAGAACACACTGAATTCAATCATAATGGCATGACGTGATGCCATAATACCGGAAAGTGATGTCACCATAGAAACGACCAAATGAAAATATGAATGACATTTTGATTGGTTCGTGATAAAAATTGGACCAATGAAACCAGTTAATTTAAAACTCATTACATTCTCCGAACTCAGTGAGGTTTTAATTGACATTGAGTAATGACGTTTTAGAAAACCAGAAACAAAATATTCTAATAATAAAATAATTCTAGAAGATGATTTAATAGGCTGTTTAATATCTTTGCACCTGATTTACTAGTATTCTGGAAAGTCAGTTAACAAAGACAGGTCGGTGTAGTGCCGATATATTGTAATAAGTGGAAACTCGTTGTTAATACATCAAAAACTAAGGTCATGGTATTTAAAAAGGTGGCGCATTACCAAGAAATTTGACATTTTATTTAAATGTTAACTCATTAGATATTGGCAACAGGTTCAACAATTTATGTATAGTCTTTACTGGTGGGTCATTTGGAGGACAGGCTTTAAGGGCTATCCTTAAATTGAACAAATGTCTATGTCAACACAGATTAGATGTATTTGATAAATTAATCACGCCAATGTTGAAGAATAGGGCTGCATCTTGGGGTTTTATAAAAGCTAATGCAATAGAAAGAGTGCATCTTAAATTGTGTAAGAATATATTGAGTAAAGAAGACAACGCAAAAATGATTTTTCTTGCGTAGAACGAGTATTGTCTACCTTACGTCATTTATAATTGTATAGAGAATATTTAGACCTTACCTAAATAGGAGTAATATATCTACTTCGCGTTTCGTCACACAGACTTGAGATAGAATGAATGAATGAATGGTGTTTTACGGCACGTCGACACAAAATTGGTCATATTGTGCGCAAAAACTGATGAAAGATGAAGAAATGAAATAGCAAATAGAAAATAATGTAAATATATAAAGATAAAACTGGACGTTGGTGTCGGAAGATGACCCTAGTGGTTGGGGCTAACTCAAGAAAGAATCAATGAGGTGAATGCATTTACATAAGTTTAATGCAACTTTTAAAATATGTTAAATATATATACAATTATCAAAAAAACAACAACGAATTCACAGATGAAATATGAAAATACTGTTCTCATGAACGTTTAAGACGTTCTTAGTATTATCACAAATACTGAATGTGTCGACTGATTATATACGACACTAAAGTGTTAAAGTTATAACAATGTTGATGTTCACACGAATTATGATCTAGCGCGATAACTGTGATGCGCGAGAGTTCATGAATATGATGATGCGCGAATCCAATGGGTGATTGTCATCAAATGCCTTCTATAAGGGCTGATGACTCGATATAATGATGATTAACCTCCACTGAGGTTGTGGATGATGTTCCTTCAGTGAGGACTGATGATGGGCCCACCTCGTGTCCCGGGGGTTGTCGATTCCATAACCTGGCCATGTTGCACAGGTACGGGGACCGTCTCCACCGCTCGTAACGTTATATGTTGCTTCTAGTGTCGAATCACTTAAAGGGCTAACACACCCTAAAGGCTTAGCTCCACTCCGGGAGGCTTATATCCAAACCTGGATGGCTTATCTGCACCGGATGTAATAATACATACGTTTTAGATGTCGGTTCATAAACCCACCAATCTTATATAACTATCATTACACCAACAAATCATTATCTAATAAAAATATACAAGGCACTCTCTAATTATAATGAGTAGCAATGGATGTATATTCTACAACGCCATGTATACGCGTCAAACATTTATACTAGTCAAACATCTCATTGTTAACTAATGCACCTAATATACAATGTTATAAATTCAATCGTGTATTACAATCACTGAGTTATACGCCAACGTTAACTAATGTACCTATTATACAACGTTATCAAATTAATATTGTTTTACAATTAATGATCAATGGCAATAATTACATCTAATAAAGTAACTTCAAAATCATATGAAAATCTCAAGTTAATGTTAGCAAAACATAAAAGCTGACCGGATGTCGTAACCGCCAACGAAGATGGCGCCGCCCACTGAATACAAATGTACGATAAAAGTTCATAAAATAAATACTGACCACATATTGCCTGTGAATTTCGCCGTCCAACGTCTGCTCCAAACAATGCAACTATCAAGCAATCCCGGCCAAAACTAGAAGACAATGTGGTTTATAGCAAACGTTACGCCCAAACCATTATTTCCCCCGTTCAGTCCTTGACACACGTGACAACATGCGCAGTATTGAAATCTACACGAAAGGACCCTTAAACAACTTTGCTCTTTAAAGAGATAGACTTATACTTTTACATGTACAGTAGGAACGCCAGCCCTATGGCGTAGGAATATTTATCAAACAAGGTCACGTGATAAAATCGATAACAAAATGACATTATTGGGAAAATTTTCACTGGTCAGATTTATACACCTCTTATCTATAAACTGTGATTATGACAAAACACAATCACAGATCGTTGTTAAAGTAATAATATTCACAAACTACATTGGTCGAACATAATTAGTGTACACTTCGTGGAATTCCCATTAATAGTGAAAGGTATTTTTCCAAGGGATGAATTTAGGTTGTTTTAAGGTTTAAATTGCCAACAATGCGCTTTTAAATCAAAATCGATTTATTTCGTCATTTTAGAAGCGAGAATAAAAACAAATGCATGTACGCATAGATAAATCTTTCCTCTGTCCATATGCAAAATTTTAATGAAATCGGAGACAAGTACTTTTTTTCCCCAAAATTAACTAACATGACCCACGGACTCAAAGACGGCATAACGCATATACATTTACAGACGCGACTGGGTACACAAAAAATGAAATAATTCCATTATTTCAATACATATATTTCAAATGTATGTATCCATGCATTCCAGATTAAATTTCTGATCTATACATGCTTTTGGTTTATGCCGGAGTGCTCGGAATAGGTTTTAACAAACCAAATTGCAACGGTACGTCGGGAAAGAAAATGAGATGGTGAAAATATATATTGCAGTGCTAATTTTCTGAATCCGAAAAATTACAAAAAAATGAAGTTTTAACAACGAGAATGATTTTTTTTCTTGAAAGTGTTCATTGACATGTCTACTATTAAAAATCAAAATTTAAAGTCAATCAGAAAAAAGTTCTTTTTTTCCCCCAAAATTAACAAAGTACACCGTGTTCGATAAAATATGAACAATCGCCTTTCGAAGTTAATGTACACGCGGTATATAAAACCATGAAATTGTGAAATCCTTTTTAAGAGATATATTGATTTCAACATTGTTCTGTATTTAATGAATTATTAGAGTAGAATGTTCGCAGTTTTTTTCAAGGACACCATTACGGTAGTATCCCTGCAACCCCGCCCTTCATGCCACCCCCACCACCCTCTATACCGTATTGATTAAGTTGTATATAGCTGCGAATGCGCAGTTTTAATCAAATTCGATTTATTTCATCATTTTAGAACAGAAAAAAGCATGTACGCGTAAATACATTTTTCCTCTGTAGATATGTAAAATATAAAAAAAAACGGAGGCAAGTTCTTTCACCCCCGCCCCCTAGTGTGTTAAAATACACGTTTAATGCTCTTTTGAAATTGTTCGTATTGGCGAGCATCAACGTGTATTGATTATTGCACATTTTACGACTGGACTTTCCCAACGGAATCTGTTGGGAAGGGTTCACGCTTTTAAACAGCATTGTTTTGTATATTATATATGCACAGGTTGAAAGAAGATTTTTTTTTGAGTCGATTGGTTTTCAAAATTTACCTGCCAAGATGAAATATATCAGATTATCCAAATTTATCACGAATATATTGACACATTTCCGAATTATCGAAGGGTACCGCCATCTTGTTTGAAATTCTTACCCAGAGTTCCTTGCGCATATTACTTCACCATACGCAACCTACCATGCACCGTCGATAGAATAGAATAGAACCGTTTATTGCTTGCTACAATCGTAAAACATTGTGTAGTGTGTTTAAACTACACATATTTCATGCCGATTTAAAAGTAATATTTTTGTTATATTTATAGTATTATTAAAATTACTTGTTTTAGTCGTTTATTATTCTACAAGACTCTTCCTCATTCTTAAATCGTAATAAAGAGAATATAAAATATATGAAAATTAGCAGTTTGGTAAAGATCCGAATAATAATAATGAAGTTGCAAGAGTGTTCACAAGGCAAAAGTTAGCAGACGACGACGGGCGACGGACAACTGACAACGGACAACTCGCCATCCCATAAACCCTGGGGGGTGGGGGTTGGGGCGTGGATGGGGGATTTGAATACTAGTGACAGTTATTGTTTTCGTAAACAAAATCACCATGTTCAGGTCCACCAAACACACAACGATTTCTTTTTATAAAGCACAATGTCCCATCCTAGCTCAACTAAATTTGGGAATTGGTTTCCTTATAGTATGTTGTAAAGGGTTGCTTAAGTAATGTTGTCTTCCGCAAATTCTGGGCTCCCATGGAATCCAAATTGTGACGGCCCATAAAATGTGTAATAAAGGCAGATCTAGGTTTGCATGTAAGCTGGTGTATATATAGTTATAATTTTGGTTTGTGATCTTATATCAAGATGCATCTTATTTGTACTTCACCCATATTTGGGCATGGGCTCCCTCCTCCCCGCCCCGCCACACACCCCTCTCCCCCTCCCACATTTTTTTTTTTTTTTTTTTTTTTTTTACATATTTCTGTTGTTTTGGTCAATTTTAACACATATAGCTATGTTGCCTCCACCCCACTCTCCACCCTCCCCCCACTCAAAACTCATTTATTTATTTTTTTTTACATATTTTTGTGTGGTTTTGGTCAATTCTTACAAATGTAGCTATGTTGCCCCCACCCCCGCGCCCGCCTTCCAACACCCCAGGGCCTCCCCTCGACCACACTCGAAACTCAATTTGTTTATTTTTTTTACATATTTCTGTGTTGTTTTGGTCAATTCTTACACATATATCTATGTTGCTCCGCCGCTACTCCCGTCCCCGCCCCGCACAACCCCCTCGTCACCCCGCCCCCCCCCCCCACGACTCTCAACTATTTTTTCTTCTTCATATTTCTGTATTGTTCTGGTCAATTCTTACACATATAGCTATGTTGCCCCGCCCCCACCACCCTCCTCCCCACGCCCCACCGACTCGAATCTCTATTTTTTTCTTCATATTTCTTTGTTGTTTTGGTCAATTCTTACACATATTGCTATGCCCCCGCACCCCCTACCACCCCGCCCCCACCCCCACACACCCCAGACTCTAAACTATATATTTTTTTATATTTCTGTATTGCTTTGGTAAATTTTATTATCTCTACTGGCCAAGTTCGAAAACCAACCAGATCGGACCAGTAACGGCGGATTTTTTTTTTTTTTTTACATATTTCTGTCTCGTTTTGGTCAATTCTTACGTGGCCCTGCCACCACCCTCCCCCACTCCCCGCCTGCCCCACTTGAAACTCGATTTATATATATATTTTACATATTTCTGTGTTGTTTTGGTCAAATCTTACCCATAAAGCTATGTTGCCCCCCCCCCCCCCCCACCCCCTCCATTACGCACCCCCCACCCACACTGGAAACTTTTCTCTTTTTTTATTTACATATTTCTGTGTTGTTTTTGTCAATTTTTGTTACCCCCCCCCCCCCCCCCCCCCCCCCCCCCCCCAACACACCATCATCACTACCACCCGAATGTTGTTGTTTTTTGTTTGTTTTGTTTTTGCATATATCTGTGTTGTTTTGTTTTATCAGTTTATCAATATGTTTCGCCCCACAACCATCCCACCACCACCACCCGAATGTTTTTTTGTTTTTTTTACATATGTCTGTGTTGTTTTGTTTTATCAAATATACAACTATATCAATTATGCGACCATGGTCCCACCGCCCCCCCCCCCTCCCCCCATTGGTTTATGGGCTCCCCTCACAAGGAGGACAGGGGGCGGGAAATTGTTTTCATTTTATCAATCATTTACATATAAAGCAATTTAGATTAAATTCAGATACACAGAGAAAATATCAATAAAAAAACAACCTGAAATGAGGCCACAATAAAAAAAATCGCCAGATATCCCCTCCCTCCCCGAGTTGCCTTTCGACCACAATTTTTTTTTAAATGACAGCAACTTTGGATTAAAACTGATAAAAATAAATAAAATGTCGCACCCTGCCGAAAATTTTACTATAATTTTTATGAGATTCTAACAATAATTTTTATATCGGCCAGAATTTCTATACCCACCCAGCTCCACCCCCACCCCCAACCCACCATCACATTGTTTTAGCCTTGTTTTCTGATGGTATATACTGGCTATACCATTTATTATTCTCTGAATAGTCGAGCTGCGCTGTTCTCCTACAGCTCTTGTTTAATATAAATTTCCATATTTTACAGATTTTTTAGTGGGTCGCCCCCTGAATCCACCGGTAAACTCACCCACCCCCTACACACTAAATGAAATTAACATAACAAAACAAAATAAACAAGCTTAAGTTAGGTCATGGACATACAGTAGGTCTATGGTTAGGTGCTTTTCCCCACAGATCAGGCTATAAAACAAGCGAGATTTTTTAATTTTTCTTTTAGGAGAATGTCTGAAGGGGTAACTTATAATAAATATCCCGGCACCCTTCGCCCATTACCGTTTGTTAACCTAAGACTTGAAAACGTTATACTAGGTACATTATACACAACGTAGTTCGTGACACGTCGTCCACAGTGGAAAATGTGTACTTATGCGCATGCGCATGCAACGTTGGGAGAAACGCGCACTTGTCAATATATTGTCAATACACATGTATAGCGATCTACGAAAAATCGATATATTATGTAAAATATGCTTCGGAAAAAAATAAAACCGAAAGTAAATGGTAAATAACTTATTATTTTGTTAGATTATCATCATGGTTTACGCACAGGAGTCTGATAAGCTGCTCAATTTCGTTCGAAAGTCACATGGGTGTTCGAGCATTTTTTCCAGTCGGGTTTTTTGCAAAGGAAATTAGGCGTATATGCAGATACATAGAACGTCAGAATAATAAAAAAAAACTGCATAGGAGCCAATTTATTAGGCTACCCCGCCCCCCACCCCCGAAAATTAACGAAGTACACCGTAATCACTTAAATACGCCGATTCCACGTTCCAAATCGATGTTCGCACGGAATAAAATTATGGAATTATGAATTCCTTTATAAAGATAAATCGATTTCAGCATTGTTCAGTAGTTGTTATATTATTGATGTAGTATGTTCACAGTATTTATGAGAGCAACATTACGGTAGTATGACTGTATCCCTCCATTACCGCGTCGGCGTCCCCACCAACGCACACAGTACGTTGTGTATTGCTGAGAATGCGCCTTTTATTTAAATCGTATTATTTCGTCATTTTAGAAGCGAGAATAAAAACAAAATCATTTAGATACATCTCTCCTCTGTATATATGTTGAATTTCAATAAACGGAGACAAGTACTAATTAAGTAACAGGGCCTTCCGACCCAAGACGGCAACATTCATATTCATTTAAAAAGACCACCGGCTACAGAAACAATTAAATAATTTTGTTATGTAAACACATATATTTAAAATGTATGTGTCTATGTATTTTACACTAAATTTTTGATCTATACATGCTTTGGGTTAATGTCAGAGTGCCCAATTTATTTTACAATGTTGCAACGGTATATCGGAAAATGAAATCATGATACGTTGCAGAGTTAATTTTCGAAATCAGAAAAAGCGATAAACTAATATAAGTTTAACAGGCAGAAAGAAGTATATTCTTTTAACTGTTCGTTTGAAACTGAGGGGGCGACTCGAGTAAATGACTGACGAGTAACAGACATGCTACTGTCAGTAACAAACATGATTTTGTGTAAACTCGAAGATTGCATAACATAAATATGTGGACATGAAATTGTGTCAATGGTTTGTGGTGTTGTGAAACACTGTTCGCGTGAATCCGAAAAGTGCGGGTCTGTTATCTTTATAGGGCATATATAGTTATATTATAACATGTGTGTTGTACCATATGCTTATCCTTGTTTATAAATGTTTGATAATGGATGTCAGCAGGAACTTGACTTTTGACCTAAAAATCAAACGGATCATCCTCTTTCCACTGTCCACCATTGAAGTTTTATGAAATTTGCTTTAGGTAAAAGGAAAAACTGTGTGGACAAGACTTTTCATTTTCCGGTCATGGTAACGGACCTTTCAACTACTGACTTCAAAATAAACAGGGATTATTCACCAAAGGCAGTCAAAGTATGACGTTTTATGAAATTAGCTTTAGAGAAAGTAAAAAAGAGTTTCATTACATTACGGACATTATCCGGTCTGTGACCTTGACCGTTGACCCACTCACAATCAAAAGGATCACCCTCTCGCCAGAAGCAATCCATCCATTAAGTTCATGATATCTGACTTACAGTTTACAACATTTTACATTATCATGTTACGGTGACAACGATCTTTGACCTAATGACATCAAAATCAAAAGGCATCATTCTCTCACCAAATGCACTCAAACCATGAATTTTGATGAGATTTGCTTCTGGGGAAGTGCACAGTGCAGACAAGGGTTTTCATGATCATTATTGGGTCACGGCGCCCTTGACCTTCAATATTTGATATGCACATACTGGTGCTTCTTACAAAGTTTCGTAAAAATCCAACAAATAGCGCAGACAAGATTTGTGACGGACGAACGGAAAAGCCAAATATAATCTGTCTCACCTACCACTTTGTGGTGGAAGACATATTTATAAAGACAATATTTTAGTTCATATGTATACTTTATTAAGCAAATAATTAAGCGAACATAAACTTCAGCATTGACTCTGGCCAGTGGTGTACATGGAGTCTTCTTCCACATGACGTGCAGCCTGAAAGAAAATAAAAAGTAAAAATAAGTCGCGTACAGTATTCAATTTGAATCAGGTGTTGCTAGGGGGAGCTAGGGCATGTTAAGGGGAATGGGACAGTTTGACACAATGGGCTAGCAGGATACATCGAAGTAAACCAGTAGCGCCAGTAAGACTTGAATCCGTGTTCACTGGAGTCAAAGCCGATATGCTATAAACGTCCCTTGACCAAAACTGAGTAATGGCACATCAAATAAAGGGTCAATACATATTATATTGTGTATCAGACGAGTATATGATTGACCGGACATGATTACAGAACAATTTTAATGTATTTTTCACCCAACAGTACTACAGCAAGAATCTATTATAAGGAAAGTTAAATCTGACAGATGGTGCAATGCTCTATAAGCCATTTTTACTAGAAGGGGAATAAAATACAA
Source organism: Cyrtodaria siliqua (assembly GCA_037043455.1). Taxonomy (NCBI): domain Eukaryota; kingdom Metazoa; phylum Mollusca; class Bivalvia; order Adapedonta; family Hiatellidae; genus Cyrtodaria; species Cyrtodaria siliqua. Next base: position 225,375 of record JAWPHD010002698.1, read on the forward strand.
CTCTTGCCAAAAATCTAAAATTGTTAAATTTTACACGTTTTGTTGATAGAATATTTTACTTTAATGACTTAGTAAGGTCATTTTACATGGGAGAAACATTAATATACAACTATTTATTTTCTATCTCAAAACCTGGTGATGCCGCTAGTTTTAGTAATAAAACACGATTAAATAGGGCATTGAGAAGACACTTTTGTAGATGTGTGGTCTGTTCTGATGTGAAAATGTGTAAAACAGACACAAGATTGAAAATTTGCTCTGTGTCCCTTTAATAAATTGGGGACCCATCACATAGACCATAATAATATTGTAATTAGTTCATGTTAAAGGGACACACGGCACTCTTGAAGTATTTATCAAGCATTAACATTAGCATCTCCATTTGTTAACCTGGTAACATTTTAAATTTAAACCTGCTTGCATTAAAAATTAAATAAAAGTGTTTCATTTTGTCTTCGTTATTCTATCAAATACTTAACTATATTATAGGTGCACTGTTATCAACAGTTCTGAACTATTCTAATAAATACTATTAATGATCCCTAATGCAAATTATGCAGAAAAATTGACCGAAACTCCAGAAGTTTAAAAAAAAAAAGATTGCCTAGTGTCCCTTTAACACAACTTGTTTTCGCATGTATCCAGTACATGTAGTTTACACGAGCTCATATGACAATCACGCTGCATTATCACCGAAAACATTTTTTACTGTAACTTTGAACAGCACCGTGCAAGCATAACACAAGCTCCATTTAAAGAACTACACAAGTGTAAACATTTTTTGAAAGGGCTCCCACCTCAAAATGATCCAATGGCATTTAACTCGGCTTGACATTCTGAAGTCGTCAGTATCAATTCACTTAGAATTGCTCAAGGGCACGATTCACATTTGAGGCCTCTCTGAAAAACAACATCAATCCAATGTCAATGATCAAACAGACAGAGTTTATCCTTTGTTATACATAATGTAACATATTTATAAAGGAAAACTCAAAACTCTACTTACTGTCATGGATATATATGTACACATATGTGTATGTAGATCTATGTTACTGTACATAAATATTAATCTGACATGTCAATGGCTGTTTACATTATTTCGATGGTAGTTGTATCGAGTATGTATTCACGAATGTGCGAGGAAAATGGGGATAACATAACGATAAAGAGACAACGCTAACAATTTACATTCATGAATCTGAGGGGTGGGGGTGGAGGGGGTTTCTAGTTTCCTTACCCCCTCCTTGTTTTCGGTATTCAAGCTCCATCTACCCACCCCCATCCTCCCACATCAACCGTACTTGGGTGGGCGGGGGTGCGGGGGACATTGATAGCATTTCTACTAGTAATTGTTTTATTCCACGAAACGTTCTACAGTTTACAGTACATCCAGTTACTGGAAAGATCGGAGTACACGAAAAATATAAACTTTCTATTATACAGTATACGCCACTTTTTTAGGCACTAAATATGTACGATCTAAAAGTGGTGTGTACTGTTTATTAATAAACACATTTTAATGATAAAACAAATACCTTGATCATGGACCTCTAGCAGCAGACAGTAATCCCAAATCCAATTTGACCAACATGTCAATTTCACGTGTCAAGTTATGTCACGGTGACCTGTCAGTCACCAACACTGCATCGTGTTGACACATAATGGGACGTTAATTCGTCCGGTAAGGTATTAGTTTTTACATAATCTACGGTATGAAACACTGTACGCGTTGTTGTTAGACTCCATAGGTACCCGTAGTGCTCGCCGAGGTAGCGCGCCAATTTCGGGTGTTAAAAAATGGCGTCTGTTTTAATTGAAAATTCGTAAATAGTCCGTAAAATACAAAGACATAGTCCATGTTCGCGGAGTTTAAAATACGAACAGAACTGATATGTTATAGGTCCGTGGCGTTTCTACTGGTATTAGCACAAAACTGAACTTATTGAACGGCCTTTCCGGACGCCCTGTAGCGGCCACTTAAAAATGGCACGCTTTCCGGGTTACCTGAATATATCATGGACATTGTGAATTAGATGGATTAGGGCGTAACTACAGGTGCTTACAAGAGCTATGTACGACCAATACGGCCTACCCATGACATTTGTGACAACATCTCCCCACTTAAAGAAGGTGCTACACTTTTTAAAATTCACCAAATGATAATTACTATTTACATGTTAATAAATTATAATTAATCCCAGCAAAAGACATAATTGCATAATAAGCAACATTAACATTTAAACAATATTCTACAATTGTACACTACATTGTCGTAACATACACTGCTATTGTACAATACACTGCAATACACTATTATACTATTGTATTCTTCTATTGTATTAGACCTGTCATTATGTGCGGCGACTTAAATAGTCTGCCCCAATATTGTGCTTTCCACGGTCTATTACACCGACTCTACTGTTACGAATAACACTACTTCCTGCAACTACAAGAACTTCAACTTTACACATTGCATCCATCGCATTACCAGGATACTGCTTGTGAAATGGAGTAGGGTCTTCCGTTTCCTTAATCGGCTTTGATAACGTGTGCTTAAAGCTACACTGCACTACATCTGTTGATCTCGACGCATCGGACCAAACAGCATTACACCGAGAGTGTAAACGATCTACCTCTCGTTTCGGTACTACCCTAAGCATGCCCGATATGTCTACATCGGCTGCTGTCTCCTTACCTACACTAGTGAGAAAATACAGGGGACTAGTGTCCTCACTACTGCCTTCCTCACTATCCTCAATAACTGCAACATTAACTACATTTAATACCCCTTGTTGCACATTATCGGTTCTACTGTTATAGCATATTCGCATGAAAGGTCTTTAACTTTCCGTTTATCTCGATACGATAATCCATAGTGTTCACTATCCCTCTAACGTAAAACGGACCTTTCCATTGTTTGTTATTGTCGGTCGGGAGTAACAGTAGCACCTGGTCATCTATCTTAAATTTCCTAGCTCTAGCTTTCTGGTCATAGTACCGTTTGTACTTGGTACTTGCCTTAACTAACTGCCTTTGAGCTATCTTACAAGTCTCCTCTAGTTTCTCCTTCAGATCTAAAACATACTGACATGTAGTCTTAACCTCATCACTATCTACTTCACCTGCCCATATCTCTCTAAGAATCCTCATGGGACCTCTAACTGATCTACCGTACAATAACTCAAACGGAGAAAATCCTAAACTCTCTTGTGGAACCTCTCTAAAGGCAAACAGCAAAGCATTGAGATATTTGTCCCAATCTTTGGGTCTCTCTGTACACATACGCCGTAACATTTGCTTTAATGTCCCGTTAAATCGTTCGACTAACCCGTTACACATAGGGTGATACGGTGTTGTCGTGATTTGACGCAAAGACAATAACCTGCTAACTTCAGCCATGCGTTTTGACGTAAACTGTGACCCACAATCAGTCAGCATTTCCTCTGGTACACCTGGCCTACTGAACATATCAACTAATGCCTCAGCTACTCTCTCAGTTTCAATTGAGGGCAATGCTACTGACTCCGGATACCTAGTTGCATAGTCTACCATGGTACCTCTTTTTCCTTAGCCGACAGTGGAAAAATTGGTCCAATTATGTCTACGGCTACCCGCTTAAATGGTGTATCTATCAGTGGCATCTGACCTAAATGTACTTTGGTCACTCGACCTTTTGGTACTGTCCTTTGACATACATCGCAGGACCTACAATACCTAGTTACATCTCCACTAACGCCTGGCCAAAACATTCTGCCAATACTCTATCTGACGTTTTCTTTACGCCTAAATGACCTCCCATAATCGACTCATGAGCTACCTTAAGCACTGTCGTTCTATACTGGGTAGGTACCACTAATTGGTGAAACTGTCTACCACCACTATCTTCAAATTCTCTGTACAATAACCTATTCTTATGTACAAACTTAGAACTGCCGGACCTTTTACACTTCTTCACTACACCATCCTTGACCTTCACTTTATAAGGATCTAATGACTCGTCTTGAGCTTGTGCTTCTATAAACTCCGCTTTGGATATCTCACCTACGGCTGCAGGAACCTTTAATTTTCTATAAGCCTGAGCTTGCTTCTGAACCTGAGCTCTAGTCTCTACTGCATTACTTATGCTACTCCTAAAATCGGACACGATCGGAAGTACTGAACCTTCTATGTTCCCTATCGTTAAATCATACATCGGGTCGTCCATACATAGTGCCTCTGTAGTCCCTTCAAAGAAAGGTGTATCTACATCTATTCTCGCTATTGGCACGTACTCTACCGACTTATTTAACAACATACTTGGTGACTGTTTACCTACCAACTGGTCATCCGTAACTAAACTACGCGTAACTACCACACCTGTACAACCTGTATCCCTCATTACAATTACTTTCGTGCCATTCACTCTACCATCTGCCGTTGGAAAATTTAAATACGGAAAGAGACATGTTGCGATCTTCGCCATTACGCCATCCGATTTAACACAACAGCTACTACTCTCGGTTTTAATAACCGGACTATTACTACCTCTGCCTCTTTAGTTTCCACTCTGGACTTTCTGTTTATTACTATGATTGTCCCCTTGTCTATCTCTAAAAGTTCTGTTTTTCGACACTACATTATGAGGTCCACCTCTAGCCTCGGCAAGCTGATCTGCTTGTGTTGCCATTTCTTCTACACTAGCTAGTTTTTTTCCGACTCTATATGTTTATCAACATCTAGCCTCTCCTGAGTTAATCTACTGTCTGATTCTAACTTCTCGTTTAATAATCTACTTTTGAATTCTAGCTTCTGTGTGGCTAATCTACCTTCTACTTCTAACTTCTTTTGTGCAAATCTAGCTTCCATTTCTAACATCGCTTTCTCAGCTTCTTACTGCTTTTGTGCATATCTACTTTTTATTTCTAGCTGCTTTGTTGCAAATCTACTTTTTAATTCTAATCTAGTTTTTTCATAATAGTTTTCCCTAAGTCTCACCTCCACTTCCTTAGCCTGTTGTTTTTCAACAAAGGTTCTAAGCACCACTCCACTATAGCCTACCAACTTACCTATCTCCGTAAGTTCCCTTATGGACGTCATGGTTATGGACATTATGGAATACTAACTACAATAACTACAATACACAAGTCACTAATGATTCTACTCCACTAACTACTAATGGTAAGTCACTGTGTCCTCAGTAAATACCTGGGAATCATCATAGGACAAGTTACATACACATTTGTACTAGCGCTAACTACTAACGCTTATGTATAAATAGTCTCTAGCTTCCACAGAACATATACACTACATAAAGTATCTATATTCGATATTGGACATAAACCCTAAACGATCATGGAAATGTGTATAGCATGTACATGTATATTTTATTCTCCCATCAATATAATTATACTCGAGTGTCACAAAAGAGTAGAACATCTTGTTCGCCAACCTCATTAGCTACTATTGGCATATCAAGGGAGGTAAAACAAACACCCAAAGTATGGAGCAAAACGTGCCTCAGACCCAATCGTGTAGACCACTGCGACCTCGTGCCAAGGAAAGAACGTACAAAACAACAGTTTGGACTTACCCTACCCTTGTCATGTCTTGACTTGTCTTCCAAGCTGTGTCCGTGATCGTCTCCAGTCGCCTTGATGGATCAGAGGGTGGTACACATTTCTAAAATGATAAGTAGAGATTTAGTATATCATAATAAAGATCAGTTATTGATTCTTTCCCTCCGTAGTTGCCCAAATTCCCACTCTCTGAAACCAGTTGTCGCAAGATGACCCTAGTGGTTGGGGCTAACTCAGGAAATAATCAATGACGGTGAATTTACATAAGTTTAATGCAACTTTTAAAATATGTCAAATATATATACAATTATCAAAAAACAACAACAAGCGAATACAAAGATGAAATAAAGACGTTCTTAGTATTATCACAAATACTGAATGTGTCGACTGATTATATACGACAATAAAGTGTTGTTAAAGTTATAACAATGTTGATGTTCACACGAATTATGATCTAGCGCGATAACTGTGTTGCGCGAGAGCTCATGAATATGATGATGCGCGAATCCAATGGGTGATTGTCATGAAATGCCTTCTATAAGGGCTGATGACGCGAAATAATGATGATTAACCTCCACTGAGGTTGTGGATGATGTTCCTCCAGTGAGGACTGATAACGGGCCCACCTCGTGTCCCGAGGGTTGTCGATTCTATAACCTGGCCATGTTGCACAGGTACGGGAACCGTCTCCACCGCTCGTAACGTTATATGTTGATTCTAGTGTCATTATTTTTGTTGATTTAAAGAAAAGCAATCACAAATGCATATATGTGAAACAATGTTAGCATGTCATAATCGGCTGAACTGAAGGCTTTATTTGTTAATGAAAACTCAAGAGAATGTATTTAATGTAAATCCTATGGCTATGAATTCATTTCGGGGATTTATAGTCAAAATTTAATTGCTGAGATCTAAAACTGGCGATATGGAAACGTTATTTTATCCTTCCAGAACGTAAGATGTAATTTTGCTTAAAATCACTTAACAATATTGACAGAGTTTGGGCGGTGGACTCTATGACAACGTGTTCCTAAATCCTTTAAGGCGGGAACCGTTTGATGTAGTCCTTCACTCCGTTTTGTCGTGCCCTTAACGGGGTTTTCCTTGATTCTCTGACTTCAGACAAGTCATCGAGTACATATGAGATTAGCTTCTTAGGTTTAACTTATTTTTTATACATGAACATTTATGTTTTTTTTCTTATTACATCTATCTACACTTTCACAAATGTTAGGGGTTAACTAGGCGCTGATTATTTTTATTTACACTGTCCTGTTCACCGCTGCGGGTTCGAATCCCACTGGGAGCTCGACTTGTACTTGGGGAAGTGTCGATTCTTACAGATGGCGGGAGGTGTACAGTACTGGTTCTACCGAGAAAAATTGGGTGGTCTGCCTCCACCAAAAACAAATCGACCGTCATATATAGCCTTACATGTGTTGAAAAATGAACCGGTTTAAACTCCCCGGTGGTCGCTGTTGCCACTGACCGTTCCAAGGCGACACCACTGTTGTCAACTGTTATAAAGTTTATGATGTACTTTTTTACTGAATGTGTTTGTAATCACCTTTGCGTTGTAACACTTGTTGGAGTGACTGTATTCTGTGAATGCTACTTCTCCTGTTGGAATAACGTCACTTATAACCGTTTCTTTATAGCTATATTTCATTTTTACCAATCAACAATTCCGCCTGTTTACATTGAATAAGGAATATCGGACGTGTTGCGGTATTGTTTTGTTGATTATATATATTTTTTAAATGATGGGGATTTCTCAGTGAAAGAATATTCATAATCATTAAATATTATTAACTAACTCCGAACACAAAAATAATTAACTGTGACGCTGAGTTATGACGTCAATACGGTGTTGGTGAAGTCGACGTCCGACAACGTTCAATAAAGCGAATAATTTCGGTTAAAATCATTCACAAACTGATTTACAATGTAATAAACAGATTACTTAAGTGCTGTATCCTTCACTCGATGGTAGACGTGTTTAGTTTCCCAGCAGTTAAATAATCTCTATATTGTATTTTTCTAATTAATGTCTAAACTATGAGTGCCTAACATGACATACACCACTGAGTTTGTAAGTAACCTCATCGACATTGCATATACACAAGCGGAAAAAATGATCTAAAAGTTTCTGTTGAAAGGAAGTAATCACCCGACGATATTAAACTCCCACTTTTAAGGCTGTACAACCCACTATGAATACGTGATAACTATTGAATTAAGTGCCATCAGGCATGTCAGTCTGTATTTCTCATGCAAGCGATTATTACATTAATATCATTGAATTACCGTGTCTTCCTAAAGAAAGATCAACAATAATTTAAAAGCAACTATAAAACACGGGGAGAATAATAACATTGAAACTTGTAGCTTTACACGCAATTACTTTGTGTGAACTCTGAACTCCTAGACGTGTGACAACAACTACATGACCTTTGGCTGGTATGATCGACGCTGTACTGCAATTACAATGCAGATTGATCTCTAGACTGGTATAAGTCTATAAATTATACTATAAATAATAAATTTAGACAAATTACAAAATAAAAATAATACTCTGCATAAAAATTATTTTATTTCAAGCTCTGTTTCTCTCCATGGCTGAACTTAATGTTGAGATAAGACTAATATACAAGTTATAAGTGGAGATATTTGCCTCTTTCAGTGCTATGGAGATTCTATAATGATAGGTTATAGTTAAAATGTTATAATATTAAGGACTAATGCCAGTCTACTTGAATCTCTAGTGTACTCGTACATTTCAACGGAGTATCTACAAAACACATTGACAGCGTCGCCGTTTCCATAACATGAACTCAGTAGGCGTGAATTATATGTGTATTGTGTGTAGTACTGAATGTTTAATGCTGAATAAAGTTATTCATATTTATAATTAGTACTTCAAACAAATTACTTTGATGTAGGTCATTGCGTGCGGTTCCCAGATCACCCTCTATATCTCTGATAATTAGGTTCCCCTCTCTTTTTCCTAATATCTAGTTTGTCGCCTGTTATTTTATTTCCTTATGTTTGTTTTTTTAAATTTGGCAAACGTTTTTTTTCTGTAAAGCTCCAAACTCGCAATTTGCATGTTCAGCAAAATTCTCATGTTTGTTTGAACGTTTTTGTGTCATTTTAGCGCATGTTAGGCCATATATGAGGGTCGACTTGTTTGTGGAAGAGGCAGACCACCCATATTCCTTGCGTAGAACGAGTACTGTACATCTGCGTTCATTCGCATTTGCTATCCGTATGCTATATGCAACAGAAATGGCCGTTAAAGTAGTTATAAGAATCGAACAGAAAAAGTAGCATTCAAGTACGACAGTCAACCACAAACACACACAGAAACAAATAACAACTTTAAAGATGAATAAAAGGCAAAATAAGACATCACAAACACAAAAGGGTTGACAATAGGGCTACCACCTTGGAACGGTCAGTGGCAAAAGAAAAAGGCCGCTGGGGTATTCGCAATCGTGCAAAAAACCTCACTACCTCACTCTTACACTATTATCATCCCAATAGACGGGACAGTGTAAATAAAGATATCTACGCCAGGTTAGAATCCCTAACAAACAAGGCAATATAAATAAAAATACATAAATGAGCATGTATATATATATATATATATACTGAAAGGAAAAAGAAACGCGTGCCACTTATTCCCGTGTCGCATTTTTTTTTCCTTTCATTATAATATAAAAAAACAAAAGCCTAGAAAGTCCGTATTTATCGGGCTAGCGTGCTTTTATCTTTCGTTGCCTTTGTAGACAATGTTACTCTCTATCTTCAGTGGCTGTCAAAGTTCAATAATAAAATTGTCCAAAATAAAAAATAGTTTTGGTATGCTATATTTTCGGATTTTTCCCCTGTTTTTGCGAGGCACTTTGTTCTATTATATTAATGGTAGAATCTGCAGCTTGTATTACATGTGTAGCTGTCCCAATATGTTTATGTATTGTTTTTCCCGACCTCTAGGAGACACTTTTGAATTTAGTTGAAGAAATCCTAGCGCAGCTGCTAATAAAACTTCCATAACATCAACATTAATCAGTAGAATTCTGAGGATATTCTATTCATTTCTTTGAGCTTATTAACTTTGCAACATAACTAAAAATCCATATAGACGGGTTTGATACATACGATAAAAACAGCAACAAGTAGGTATGAAATTTAATTACGAAACATGGCGAAGTAGAACACATTTGAATATGAATTTAAAGTTAGGGACATGGGAGGTGTGTGTGACACACTGTAAATATTCACTAATAACAGTCTATCAAATCATTTTAGAATTATTCTATATTTAGAATTTTATGATTCTTGATTTTAAGAAACTCATCACTCATTGAGAGATACAAACAGTCTTAATCTGTTTCTCACAGCAATTTAACTGTTTAGTCAGTTCTCAGAACACACTGAATTCAATCATAATGGCATGACGTGATGATATAATACCAGAAGGTGATGTCACCATAGAAACAACCAAATGAAAATACGAATGAAGAATTTTGATTGGTTCAGTGATAAAAATTGGACCAATAAAATCAGTTAATTTAAAACTCATTACAATCTCCGAACTCATTGAGGTTTTAATTGACATTGATTAATGCCGTTTTAAAAAACCAGAAACAAAACATTCTAATAATAAAATAATTCTAGAAGATGATTTATTAGACTGTTTAATATGTTTGCACCTGCTTTACTAGTATTCTGGGAAGTCAGTTAACAAAGACAAGTCGGTGTTGTAATAAGTGGAAACTCGTTGTTAATACATCAAAAACTAAGGTCATGATATTTAAAGGTGGCGCATTACCAAGAAATTTGACTTTTTATTTAAATGTTAACGCATTAGATATTGGCAACAGGTTCAGCAATTTAGGCATAGTCTTTACTGGTGGGTCATTCACCGATGCCGAGGCAACATTTGGAGGACAGGCTTTAAAGGCTATCCTTACAATGAACAAATGTCTACGTCAACGCAGATTAGATGTATTTGATAAATTAATCACGCCAATGTTGAACTATAGGGCTGCATTTTGGGTTTTTATAAAAGCTAATGCAATAAAAAGAGTGCATCTTAAATTGTGTAAGAATATATTAAGTGTAAAGAAGACAACGCAAAAATGGTTTTTCTTGCGTAGAACGAGTACTAAAGTTAATCTCGTTGTATTGTAATATGTAAGTTCCTCCATTGACTTATCAGTACGAAGCTGGACTCGAATATACCATGTTTTAGCCTCGATCACCCGACCCGCTTCTGATTTCTTCGTTACGCTATGCTACACAGATCCAGAACCAGGGACTGGGGGAAAATAGGAGGTTTGAAATCGCCCCATTGGGCGTTTTTGGCGAGATTTTGAGAGATTCAACGAGGCTTTCAAAAAAGATATGTTTAAGTTCAGTTAATAATTATTTTTAACTTATGAGAAGCAGCAAGTGACGTTAAAAAGTTTAACTGATGCATCAACATTTGACGTTGTACGTTTGTGAAGGCATAATGCCAACATCCTCCCTGTAAATTCTGTAATGTATCATGTAACGATTTCCACTGATTCAACATGATTCGAAAATCTTAACTTTTGTCCTTGATTACAAGGACCTCAAACGATAGTCTAAGACTGGACATACATTGGATAAACGGACATACAGACTGGGAGGTTTTCGGGACACGAACCTTGCTATAAATTAATATTAAATCCCTGCAAAGCTCTAAGGTAAAACATTGGCAAAGATTATTAACTGGACACGAAAATGTACAACTCCTTTGGTATGATACTTGATCATCTCCAGTGTAACATTTTTTCATAATGAATAGTACTAGGGTTATTTACGTCTCTTTGGCATGATGGCCTTTAATTTTCTGAGATTTTTGTTCCGCCCAGTCGCTTAACAGTTTTATAAACCGGACACAGAACACTATAAAAGAACACTAATGTAACCGGGTTCGCCCGGTTACACTAATAAGAAAACGCTCGATACGAATCAATTTATCACACAACGTACGGTCTAGGTTTGATATTTCGGGAAACCACTAATGGTATCTGATATATATTCAGGAAATAACAATTCAAACTACTGTACGTCACACGCAGGCACATGCAGTCTTCCGATTTTTGTCAGTAAAATCTATTTGTGAGTAATTTGACCAACATATATCTCACATTCATGATATGTATAATTGAATTTTCGATATTACGAGAAAAAATAAAAAGAAACAACAAAAGGAACAACAAATAAAACTGATTTTAAATTGGAGTAACATAATAAGCAGACATACTCGTTTTATACAAAATTAATGTTCCTGATATTATAATAGCAATTTTTGTTTTTATAATAAAAATAGTATTAGAAAATTCTTATAATTAGTTGATGCATACACATGCTGTCAGTAAACATATTGAGAAATGTTTGTGAGCGACCTGAATATCCTTCGTTGCATTGTAACTTAATGAACAGACACTATGGTGAGTAGATATTCGCTCTATCCTACAAAGCTAATTATCCGTAAGTGTCCACGAAAGTCTGTTTATTTTCAACATTGCATGACAACCTTATTTTTTCTAAAACTCCAGATCTCTATGTTATATTCCATACGAAGCAATGATGGTTTAGCATCCTCTCTATTTAATTAACACAACCTAATTAATTAAAACGTATCCAACGACTTATAATTAAATGGACGTTAGGTCTCTAAGGGTCGATTGTGTTGCTCTTCGTATGGTTGTTCTCGGGTATTTGATAGCATCGACATGTATAATGATCGCACAATAAAGCCAAAGATACAATATCCCATATGGTTACTTAATATCTGCAGATCTGATCAGATGCTTTGAACATTTTCTCATTGTTGGGTATTCAAATGGAAGTGGATCCTGCAGAGGAAAGGTCATATTATGGAATGGGTTTTACTGAAATATTGTGGAAATGGGAAACATCTAATGGCATTAAAATAACATAGACTTTGATTTAAGATATACGTAAATTTTGGAGTTAAATGATTGTGTGTTTCTTTTGATGTTTTCCTCTAATTATGCGATATGATTGACGGCAAAAAGGCTTCTATACCATGCTATTTGTGTCAATTGGAAGGAACTATTAGATAATTGGATGGATACATACTAACTGTAAATGAAATTAATATTGAGATAAACTTGAAGCTTTAACTGTCAAAAGAAGGAACACACTCATGATGCATATACTATAATCGCAGTAGTCTGAGAATGAGGATGTTGTCTACAATATTTGTCGTTTGAAGTAATTTGGGCGCACTGTCGAACCGGAAGTAACCGATGCTTAGAGTACTATACTCAGTCTAGGCCAGGATTACTTCCGGTTTGGCTTGTGTATTTTCATTCGTGAATCCGATAGACTCGACACCAGACGCTCTAACGACACGTTCTGATCAAGTGAAATAATAATGCTACCTAGTATGGTAAGTTAACTTGATTACGTTTGAAGTTTATAAACAACTGTTTCCAAAGAGTAAACAGTTACTAACCATTATAGTTAAACAAACTTCTAAATTCTAACTTCTATGTTACTGCATGTTGGACATTCCGTCCATAGTGATACACATTCTTGAATTTGATCCTTACATAATAATGATAAAGATACTTGTTTGGCAATTGAGATGATGCTCAAATATGCGTTTATAATTTACTAATGTGTTAGAAATTGAATACATCATTTAAGATTTGATCAACTTATTCATACACGAGTCATTATTAAGTTAGCCAGTTCCTGGTGTTGCAACAAATCCTAAAATTCTTTCTCATGTTGGGCTGTCAGAACGTATTATATTCTGAAGAAAACAAATTATCAATCAGTTTATATTTATTGGTAGAGTTGCTCGTTATTAGTTCCATATTCATTGCACAAATGTAGTTGTCGAGTCAAATAGTTGAAATTTACTAACATTGCAATAATTAAGTTATTGATCCTCAGTTAGTCGTATCAGCTCTCAGCTTATCAAGTAACTCAGGTTATACGCAGTAAACAATTTTTTCTGAATAGTACCAAGTCATTTGTGATTTGTGGGTAAGCTATGTTTTTAATAGGTTGTCATTTTTTGATAACTGGCAAGACGGGCATAATAGCGTAGGGAATAACGCCTAACCTTTTATTCTTGGCATTCAAAAGTTTCAAGGCTTTACAAGTTCTTTGAAAACTTAAGCTGTTATAATCTAGATCCTCTGTTAAAGTGATACCAAAATACACATCTTTAGCACGATTTTATTAAAATCATTTCCACTGCTAAAAGTAAAGTTAGATTTTGAAACTATAGAAAATATTATGTCAGTGCTTTTTACTATTAGGCTCGGCACGAAAACGAAGAGTGGCGAGGCTGCCATTCTTCGTTTTCGTGCCGAGCCTAAAAAACTTGATAGTAAAAGGCACTGACATAATATTCTATTCATCATGTAGATTATCCACATTTTCTATATGAATTAATATTATGACCTATTTCTAAGAATGTTACGCTTATCGACGACGCCGTCATTTTGTTGATTTTTGTTTGTTTTATGACGTCAGGCAACGTTACGTGCATGACGTCAGATAACGTTACGTACCTTAAACGCCGAGGGATTCCGCAATGATTTGCTTTATTGGTAAGTGCCTAATAAAGCAACATGTATTAGGTCACCCTTTTATTAGGCAGAAAAGTGAAAACTTCTACTGATGGAGACACTGACACATAAACAGCTTTTACTGCTAAAACAATTTTACCCAGGGTGACTATACCACATGACCTATGACGTCATTATTGCTAATTCTTAAAGAAAAAAGTGTAAACATTCGCCCACATTGAAAGCTTCAGAGTGCGATAAGATTTGTATTTCTTAACCATTTTCTACCAAAGAAAGCGCATTCGAACACAAAAAATGTACGCTACCCTCGACTGATATCATTTATTTGTGAAAGTTGATACTTTTGGCAAACACTTTGGAAAACTTCTGAAAATGCACCAGAACAAATTGCTAATCCATGAAGCGTACTTTAATTTTGCGCATATTATGAACAAAATCCATGCATATACCCCGTTTTTACCACGAAAACTTCCGCAATATTATTTCACATTAGGTAAGGGAGAGTTTTTTTTTTAATTTTGCTCACTTAATAAATCTTTTAAATCTTTTGTTATAGTCACAAACATTAACTCGACTGAAAAAAGGAACTGCTTGATGATTGCGGCAATGCTTTTATTGGCCGACTCGAGATTCTCCTCGTTCATTTAACCTTTGAAGAAATTGTTCGAAATAACATCAATCAATAGAAAGGTTATTTATTTGGCTTTCTAACCATGCTTCTTATGTAAATATTCATTAAACAATACATGTAACCAAAACAATAAACACACGGTGATGTGCGTAAACGCTTTAAGAAAAGAAAAAATGCGATATATTTCCTTTCCAACTCGAGATCTTACCTATTTATTTAACCGTTATTTGGAATAAAATTACACCATTAGAAAGGTTATTTATGTGGCTTTCTAACCATGTATCTTATTTAAATATTTATTAAACAATAAATGTTTGATGACCAAAACACTAAACACGTGGTGATGTGCGTAAACGCTTTAAGAAAAGCAAAAATGTGATACATTTCCGTTCCAACTCGAGATTTTGCCTATTTATTTAACCGTTATTTGGAATAAAATTACACCATTACAAAGGTTATTTATTTGGCTTTCTAGCAAAGTAAAACATATAAAAAAAATCAGTAAAACAAGGATATATAATGTCTGTTTGCAATGTAGATGGGTGCGCCGTACATCGAGGCCTCTCGCATACCGCCACGTTAAGCGTAGTAAAAGTCGATAAATGCAGCGTATAATCGATAAACTTACGTTTTTTTACTAACGGCAGTTTAGACAGTTATACTATGTGGACTTGCTATGAAGTTTGTGAAGCACTCCACTTCCTATTAGATAATATTTTCGTCAGGTATGGAACCACCGTTTATAGACAAATTGTTGGTATCCCTATGGGTACGAACTGTGCACCACTTGTCGCAGATTTGTTCTTTTTTTGCTATGAAAGGGAATTCATGTTGAATCTTTCACCAGATACCCAGGCAGATGTTATTGAAGCCTTAAATGACACCTTTGCAAAATTTTATATATAAGATTCTTGGTCATGATCACTTTCATACTATCTTTGTTAAACTTGTTAACAAGTTTATCAAAAGAGGTTATGACCCTATCATTTTGCAACGTACTAATTACAGTTCGCCACTATGCTTTCCTCTTTAATTGTACGATGACCGGACAGGCTGTGAACCCTATGATGACGCCTACCTAAAGCCCATTGGGACGGTGGCGTTTGATGTTTGTCCATGATCTTTCTTGTCGTGCCCTTAATGGTTTATTCTCTTACTGCTCTGACTTCTGCCAAGTCATTGAGTACCCTCATTGTGGCTTTCTACGCTATTGTTTTTTTGTATTATATTTACACGAGCATATTTGTGTTTTACTTATATTGCCTATTGATGCTGCCTTGTTAGTTAGAGATTAGATCATGGCGGGGATTTCTTTATTTACACTGTCCTGTTTTAATGGGATGACAGTAGGGTAAGTGTGAGGTTTGGTGCACCCTAGAACTGGTTTAAAACCCCAGTGGCCTACTTTGCCACTGACCGTTCCAAGGCCGTAGCCCTATTGTCAACCCTTTTGTGTTTGTGATGTCGTTTGTATTTATTATTGCTTTTGCCTTCTTGTTTGTCTGTTTGCGTGTTGGTTTCTGTGTTTTGTGGTTGACTGTCCTCCTTGAATGCTACTTTCCCTGTCCGATCTTTTTTTTCATATTTCTTTACCTGTACGACAAGTTTTTCAGTTGAATACAGCGTTTGTACTGCCGTGTCATATCTTCGTCATATATAAAGCCCTGTGTTTAGTAAGCTTTTCTGGAATATAAAGCTGCAGGACTATATCCCACCTTCCTATATTTTCCTTCTAATGTGAAATAATATTGCGGACGTTTTCGTGGTAAAAACGGGGTATATGCATGGATTTTGTTCATAATATGCGCAAAATTAAAGTACGCTTCATGGATTAGCAATTTGTTCTGGTGCATTTTCAGAAGTTTTCCAAAGTGTTTGTTAAAAGTACCAACTTTCACAAAAAAATAATACCAGTCGAGGGTAGCGTACATTTTTTGGGTTCGAATGCGCTTTCTTTGGTAGAAAATGGTTAAGAAATAAAAATCTTATCGCACTCTGAAGCTTTCAATGTGGGCGAATGTTTACAATTTTGTTCTTCAAGAATTAGCAATAATGACGTCATAGGTCATGTGGTATAGTCACCCTGTTACCATTGGTAATGAAATCGCATGCTTTTTGAAAATCAATAAAAGCACAAAATGTTGAATCTAGTATCTATCAAATTTGTTAAAGACGAAATTTGGTCAATGGTGCCACTGTTCTTCGGAAAACCCTTTTGCTAATCAGCCATTTTATCATAACTGTCTGACCAAGTAGAACGTCTATTATTTAATAGCGACAGGTATAACTTGTTCATATGTATTTCATGGTTTTTCAACTAGTTTTAGTTTCATTTACCGAAAGGCATTTCGTGCATTTCTATTTTTTCAGATCACAGCACCCCACAAATGCAACGTCAATATATATCTTCATACGCCTGCGTAAACTACGTTCCAAGTTTTGAAACATTTTCATTCACAAGAAATAAATATCGTTATCAGAATGATATCACGTTCTGGGAATGGATTTACGTCAACATTTTCAACATTATTCAGTTTACTGTACACGGTTTCGTCATTACCATCACCGGACACGTTTACCTAATACTTCCTGTAAGAAATGCAATGAAATGGAGATTTACGTTCCATTAACACATTATATTAGGTTATATTGAGACAGAAACCTCGAAGGAGATGAATGAAGGAGGATTTTTCCATCAGACATCCCTTCGTCTGGGAAATAAACCGACGCATGGCAAGATCTGTAGTTCCGACGCACAATGCCTTATACACCGAGCTACCGAGACCCTCTCCGACGCACAATGCCTTATAACCGAGCTACCGAGACCCCTCTCCAACTAAGAACAACATGGCCAGAAGAGCAAAAACACTTATTCAATTAGATCATTTGTTCGAATAATTTCAAACTTAGAAAACAATGACAAACACTCGTGGTTTACTGTAAACTAATTTAAAACAGATACAGATTTACTTGGTTATTATTGAAATTTGGTTTGTTTAACATACACAAGTCTACACACAAGTCTACTTACACATATTTCTCGTAATAAAAGTCTATGAAAACATCACATGAATTTGCTTTAAAACCACCATTATAACGTTCGCAAAAAGGTCAATACCGACAATAACTCATATTATTGTTACTGTAGCAACCCTTAATGTAACAAACGCCATTCGTAACAAAATGTCGGTAAATGTAACAATTTTTCCGCTAAATGTTACAAATCAGTTTTCGCTAAAAGTTACATATATAACACAAGTTTAGGTTCCGCTAAAAGTTACAACCACTTTCGCTAAATGTTACAACTAATTAAATATCACCTGGTATGTTCTTCTTTGTATGTCGTTTAAGAAAACTCGAATAATTTTTAACATAACCATCAAAGTTTCGGAAATACATAATAAAAACAAACGATTTTATAAAACAAAATCGTGTCCGCTCATTGCGTGAATCATTGTTCTTCTGAAAGGCAGCCCAGTCTTCTGTGCTTTCAGTGCTTTGATTGATTTTCCGTAATCTGAAAGGTTCTTGCCAAAAAAGCATAGAACAAGATTTATGAACGTAATATCTGTTCTGTTTGGCGATTTTTTTAGAGATAAAGACGTTACAGGCAAATAAATATTATTATATCTCACTGTTAACACTCCATTATATTAATTTCCTATACCCCAAAGTGAAGCAATACCAGATAGCTCCTTGTTTTGACGTCAGAGTAAGACATTTGAAAATGGCACCCCTCCATGTGGTCGGTATAATAAAATATAATATTGTTTGATTGATTGATTGATTGATTGATTGATTGATTGATTGAAAAACGATGTAAATATCGCCATTCCATTCCTTCAAACACCCAAAAATTAAACATACGTTACTGACGCCAGTCGAGTTTCTGTTTTCATCGTGTATTAGTCGTATTTCATGTTC
This sequence comes from Cyrtodaria siliqua, assembly GCA_037043455.1. Lineage (NCBI taxonomy): Eukaryota > Metazoa > Mollusca > Bivalvia > Adapedonta > Hiatellidae > Cyrtodaria > Cyrtodaria siliqua. The sequence continues at coordinate 244,097 of JAWPHD010002698.1, forward strand.
AATATGGACGCACATGTTTGCTATGTTGGTATGCTCGCTATAGAAAGTGTTAAATAAATACTTTAGTGTTTAGATCCCGCTGGTCTAAGTTGTCAGATACTTGATTTGAAAAGTGACGCCAAATGTCTGTGAAACATACGTTACGCTACTTCGGTGGATACTGAACATACTAGTCGTCTAATCAACATTATAAAGTCATATGAACTTTGAATCATATTTGTGACCTTTACATTGAGCATATCATGTCTGAAACTAGCTACATTGTATTTAAATCATCTCTATATCGTGAACATTTATTCTATGCTATTTGTCAACAGTCGTATATGGTGAAATGACCTTTGACCTCTGAGTGTGACCTCTGAGTGTGACCTGTGACCTTGAATCGGGCAGGCAGAAATACGTGCTCTGCACATTGTCTCGTTGCCTAATTATTTCAAATTATCTCAAGCGGTTTAAGAGATACTGAGCGGACACATACTCTAGGTCATACTATAGTCAATGACATTTGACCTCTAAATGTGACCTTGATCAGCACCTGTGTCAGCCGAAATACGCACTCTGTACATCGTATCAATAAGGTCAACATCCATGCCAAG